>JAVYIG010000697.1:0-477531 GCA_035222895.1 Strongylocentrotus droebachiensis
TGGTCACGCGATTGCATTGTGAAAGAAACGTTGTGGAATCAATCAGAAAAGGTTGATCATCTAGCATCTAGCATCTGCAAGGTTCTGGAATCATCAAAATAATAAGAAATTTAGCCCATTCTTCGTAAAGTTACAAGCACTATACACAGAAAGATGTACCGGTATATGGGACTACCCTATATCTCTCACAGTCAAATTGATATAATAATTTACCAAATATATCAATTAGTAGGCGGTTTCCCAGCAAATTTGTTATCATCATGTATTAGTCAAAACATATTCTTTCACATGATTGGTAATGAGAGCTTCCATTTCATTTTTTGAAATTGGGGCGTTTCCAATACTGGTCTTTACCTTTAAGGGCATTGGCATTCTATATTTACAACAACAACAAAAAGTTTAATGTGTCATATGTGAACAGCCTTCATAGAGCCATACAACAAATCTGATTGTTAATTCATTTCTGTGCTTTTCTTGTAAGAAATGAGACTTGTTACTTAACTTAAACAAAAATGTTCAGAATATCTGTGGTATATATATATATATAGAGTCCATGATCGTTATACTCCTGTGTACTCAAGAGTGAAATGCTCTCAGAAAGTATTGCAAGGTGATCGACCTTAACAGTATGGATTAATTAGCTTCTATGGAAATTCATGACAGGCAACATGACTTTGTTTAATGATTATCAGGATCATGGCTTGGGGAAAGGGGGGGGGGGGGGGTTATAGGATGATATAACCATAAATAATAACACCTTTTATAGCTATTCAATATTTATATTTGCATATCTCAGGATGTGATGTTTAGATGACATGGGGAAAAGCAAATTATATAATTTCTTCTATGACAGCTTGTCAAAAATGTGTCGAAGTATTCAGTACATGCACCCCTCCTCCATTCGCTCAGTATTGTAATCGCTCTACAATTTCCTTGCAATATGATTACCATGTATTACAAATTTTGAATGCAGTTGAACATCATCAATAAGGTTAATTATTGCCACTGGTTTTATTACAACAAACACACATGCATGTATCGTTGAAGAGAGCTGAGATGTGAAAGTACAAAACGTTTTGTATAACATGTAGCTGCAGTTAATCTAGCTGCAATTAAGAGGCTGTTTTATATCACGGCAATTCATTCATGTGGTTATATTAACATTAAAATTACTCAAAGAGGTTTTTCATGGTGCAGTGTATATGATATGCTCATTTTCTGGTGTTTGGTATGATTGTAGAAGTAGAAATGTATAAGCCAAATGGAATATTAAAGAGATATGAATACTAAAATGCTTATATCTTGTTCTTATTTGTACATACCCTCTTTAAAGGCAGGCTTTACTACTTCAGATAGAAGGGATTAGACCACCCATCAAGGTCACTGTGACAGGTGGCTATCTCATTAACTCAGCTCTCATTTAACATAAGAAAAAGAGGATCATGGGGGACCAACAGGCACCGATTGGGGAAGTTTTCTATATAGAGGGAGCAAGTATACGTAGGACAGTGTGCCTTTAAGTCTAACTCAGTGCACGAATAAGATAATTTCTTGACTGATTTCTGGCTTTCTAACCAAGATCACACTGAGACTATATATGCACATGTAGAAAAAAAAAAAATTGTCGTCGTCCCCTCTCCCCCCCCCCCCAAAAAAAAAAACAACAAACAAACAAACCGGCCGCCGGTTAGCTTCTATATCGGTTCGATGTCATTATATTCGGATCCGGCGCGGCAAATAGCCGAAACGGAGTACCGTAACATTTGACGGCCCATATTTGAGAGTCGCTTTACAGGACAGAGATAAAGGTCTTTTACCTCTGGTAAGTAACTTGGCGGTAGAGTAACATGTGAAGGTGAATGTGTTGATGTCCATGCAGTGTGCCGGGACAGCTAGGTATAGAGGATACCGACGGGGCCGGGGTAGCCTAGAGTCGAGGGGCTGAGCCTAGCTAGGCCAGGCCCAGGCGCTCCAGCACTGCATTCGTGGCCTCCGCTCCCCGTTCGCGCTGGCATGGATCTGGCCTGGCATTCGGTCGATCGGTAGGTATGCAGCGGTACCTATGACCACAGCTCAGACACGGTGGAGGCGTAAAGTCTAAAGAAAAATATCATCGGTGCTCTGTATAGATTGTAGGCCTACCAATTGATGAAGATTTTGGTTAGATGTAGACTAGATTCTATTAAAATACTAGGGTGTCTGAACGATTTTTCAATTTGGGATTGTTTTTCACCATTTTTGTTGGATATTTGAATAAAAGATGTAGATATAGACTAATCAGAATAATACATTTCAAATTTCAAGACTCACCAATGTTTCTATCAAAAGATACAGCCCCTCAAAAACTCTGCAATATTCATAGCATTTTGGTCAGAATGGACAAAAAAGTGGTTCACGCCAAGTTATAATTTTTGCTCAAAAGTTGTACAGCACGATATGCAAAACGTGGAGTAAGGGTGATCCCCTGGGACTAGAGAAAAAATAAGCGCATGGATATATTCCTTACAGCTGGCCCAACTTATCCCTCGGGGGCTCGATTCATGAAATTGGTAAATCTCTGAGTTACCATGGAAACAATGTTTAAATCGCTGTTTTAAGCAAGATATTTTTAGAATTTTGGGGGTGAGCCCCTTTGCAGAATGTGGAGAAAAACCTGCTCTTTCATATGACACCTCATTTATTGAGTATCACCTTCAGGATCACGAGATATATTGGTTTGAATTTCATTTTGGTAATAAAATCATTGACCAAGTTTGCATGAGCGTGCAATGCACATGGACTATATAGGGATGTGTGCAATATCTATGGGGAGGATTTTAGCACACAAAACTGAGTGCGCGATCAGACACCCTACTATTACATCTCTGTCTGGCTGTGACTGTGTGTATTAATTATAATGAGAAGATTTATTTTTAACTATTCAATTTCAAGATCTGTTTTCTGTGTCTAGCTGAACTTCTACTCAATCACTTGATAGTTCAAATTTGGGCGCTTGTTCAGAAACCTATCAAAAGTTTTACCCATAACTCTGGCGTGGCAGCCAACCTCAAATTCTGTAGAACTTTGCAGGAATTATGAATATGTCATGTTTGTCCTATCTGTGAAATTTAAACGTTAGCAGTGTCCCTCATATTCAATTTATGCAAGGAAACCTGTTTACTTGCTAGACTTCACTGTCAGACACTATGGAGTGACTGACTGGCTTTTTTTCTTTTTTGGTAATAACATACATGAAAAGAGTTGTTTAAGGGTACATGAGCATTTGTCTACATTAATCACCCACTTCATGTGATGGCCAAGATTAAACTGATTGATTCTTTGCGCAGCATAAAACGTATGACCATTCGGGACAATTGTCTGAAAATCAAGACTATTACTTTTGGGCTCTATAGCCCTAAAGTCGATTTTGACAACTAATAGTCGTTATTTTCCCACTTGAAGACATTTTCAAGCCCCACCTTTTTTAGGGAAGTTCTAAATTAGTATTATCTTTCAAATGCAGTTGGAACTTAAACTTTTTCATTTTTTTGGCCTGCAAATGGGACATAGTACCTTTAAATGTCTAAATAAAGATCATGAGTTAAAAGTTGCTCAGTTTATTATACCTGTTTCATGTCAAAATTTGTTATTTTTGGAGTATTTTTCGGAAAAAACATTGATGTTAGTATACACTTTTTCACGGCAAACCGCTGCACAATACAGGTGCATACCGATGGTGGGTTGCGGGTAGTCTGCAGGCACAGACCCTAATTTGACACTTTATCAACAAATCATTGTGCCTTGAGAGAAGTCTAGCCCAGCTACCTACTGGTTGTACATGGCCTATGGTAGTCTTATAGTGCAGACTCACTTTTACGACTGACCAGGGTTTGTGCTTGCAGACTAGGTTGCGGGCGGGCGCGGGCCTGTGTGAAGTTATCTACCGTAATGTCTCAGATCCTCCTTAATTTTGTTGGTCTTTCAGAACATCCCAAAATCAAAATGGTGATGCAAGTGCTGAGGAATTATTGGTGGGCAGCGATCACACCTGCCTTTGCCCTGGTAGGGTACTACCTTGACACGCAGCAGACTGTCCGCTACTCTGGCTGGAAGAACAAGACTGAGCTGTACAAGAGGGAGTTAAAGCAAGGGGAGGACCCATGGACCTCCACCATCAGATCCTGAAGGGAGATAGCAGAGGCCTGTTAAACATGGATGATCTATTGACAAGTGGGACATTGTGCAAATTCACTTCAGAATAAATAGAACACACAGATTGGAAGTTGACACTTTACGGCCGAAAACGTGTTAGTCATCATTTATCAATCATCAGGGATGCCGACGTCCATGTGTCAACAGAAAATACCTCTTGTGCAGATAAGTACTCTTCAAACACTATGCAATGCACCAATGTATAGTTTACCGTGTACAGGTTCAGTTGAATCTGTAACGAAAGCAGAACATGTACAGTAGGCTGTAAATAGTGGAGTCAGTCAAGCCTCGAGGAAATGCCAGAGGCTTAAGCTTGTCTAAGAACATCTTCATGTACAAGTAGATGTTCATGGTTGACTTTGACTAAAGTGTGTCAAATTTCAGTTATTATAATCTGCATCTAAGATGTACTCAGCAATACATTGGCGTTGATGCTTCATCAATTGTCATTTGTGAAAGGCTCTACAGACCTTTAACCTGCTTTTGCTATGTAAAATAAACTAGACAATTTTATCACCTTGGTTGATTTTTATTTTGTTTCATACTGTGCATTAACTGTAATAAATAAAACCAACAAACTGTGAACTTTTAAATCCTCATCACCTGTCGTATTTGATGGCAAACATTAGTTAAATTACCCACTTTTTCACTTCAAGGGGGCCAATCACATTCAATCGTTTCAGAACCACCCACAAGTTTACTCATTGACATCCATGCATGTATCACTATCGCCAATAGGCAGATTAAGGTCATTTGTACAAAACTTGAAAGGTATTCATGAAGCACCTCCATCACTTTGGCAGTGATCACGTGTGAATTTTGGGGTCATTTGTACAAGTGCTATCTCTTTAAGATGTACAAGTAATTTCAGTATTTAAATTTGCAGTACAGTACATGCATGTGAATCTCTTCATAAAATGAAAAATGTAAATTTTGATTTAGTATACAAGCATGAAACTTCAAACAACGAAGCAAACAAAAATGATTGGACACATCACACTCTGCTTAATCTATCCTATTCAAAATTTGAATTTAATATCATAATTCAAAAATCAAAATTCATTGACCAATCTGCAAAATACCTTTCAACATGCCACACATATATTTACATGCTACACATATATTTACATGCTTGGAAGACCTAATCCTATTAAACTTTACCTCTTCCAGTATAAGTATATTGCAGATTCTAGATCCAAAATGGAATGTTTAATAAATAATCGTGGGAACACAACCCTGCACTTTGTTTAAAAACATCACTTTCCCATAATGGAACTGAGGTGGCTTTACAAAAAAAGGTCTATGTTGTGCTGGTACAAGAAGGCCTTTCAAACTATTACTCATGACCAAGTTCAAAATAATTGACAGTTACAATTATACATTCTTGGAAGATTTTATGTCAGCTTAGGATCCGAGGACATGCATGCCATAAGAAGGTATGTACATGTATGTTATCTATTGTACAGTATCTCAAATGGCCATGATTACATGATTTTTCTTACTCTGCCATTTAGGACAAATTTATCACACCTGCTGAAACCTGTGTGTGTTCCTAAATCCTAATTCTATGTTTAATAAAAGTTTTCAATAGGATTGTATAACTAGTATGTTGCATGTACAGTGTATACATTCTCTATCATTTACAAACAATGTTTGAACACTGACCATTTCTTATAAATGTGTTTTAGGCTGAGCAGGACTGATGGGTTGAAATTTATTAAAGCATACATGATCATAAATCATAAAATAAAAGTATTCAAATAAATGGTTAAAAAAATGTTGGGGGGGGGGGGGGGGTGGTTCACTTTTCTTGCATATTTGAAAAGATCCATGTACTGTCTAACATTCTTTCATGGTCATAAAAGTACATAAAGTTAAATCATTCTCGGAATGTAAGAGAGATGCCTGAAAGTTTAAACAACAATAAACTGTGTTGAGTACCAGATAAATGAGAATCTTGCTTTACTCTAAATTTTGCAAACTACAAAACTAAACCCCCAAGCGTACTTGCTCATCTGTTTTTATATAAGGTACAGAAATATGAAATGAACTATGCTTAGTCTATTTTATTTTGCGATGGCAGCTGTTTGAAGAGGTTTTAAACATCCTGTGGAAACAGGCATTATATCCGTACATCCTAGAACGGATAAGGAATCGCAAAGTTAGATTATGATAAATATAAATTGTACATGTACTACAAATATATCAAACAGGGGCATCTCAGGAAAATTGATATGCAGTATTGCGTGCACTCTAGTCCACTCCATCTGTCACTTTACTGTCATGATTCTAACTAGCCATGCACAGTCCTGTGGGACTTTACTGAAATTACATTATCAGTCCTCTTGGTAGATCACAAGTTGTGTGTGTTCTGCAATTCCGTAAACTCTTCTAGTCCACTCCTGGCAAGTTATCTTAGTGAAAGCAACTGTTTGCTCTTTAGTTTTGAAGTCATCTCGGCTTTTCGCAGGGCAAGTCCTCTCAACTTTGCCTGGTACAGACGCTCCTTCAAATTTGCCATCTTGGAATCAGCCGACGGTACTGCGGCTTGCTCCCCTTCGTGAGATGCTGGTTTGTTTTCTTTCCCTGGCTGGAAATGAACATGCTTCTTGGTCTTCAAGGTAGTTGGGTGCATGCCTTCAAGGTACTCTGGAAATGTACAGAAGGGAAAAGGGGGATGAAAGTGAAACACAATTAAACATACTGGTATAACTAGTCATCTTGTGATAATCTTCTTTTTCAGAAACGTAATTAAAATTTTGCTCTAACGGCTTTGCAGTGGTCTGTTCTTTAAAAAAAATGTATACCGTATGTAAAGAAAATGTTTTTCCACCATGTCATGTAGTAGAGTGCATTTTGGTTTGATATGATATAGATCATATTTACATTTTATTCAAAGCACTGATCAAAAATGTATGTCCATGCTATGGCTGGGGATATTGATATTGTAGATGAATTCACAGTGTGTATTAAAGTATTGAATAGCATTACATGTAATAATTACAATTAAATCTTTTGTATAGGGCAGTTGCACTCAAAAGGAATTAAAGTAGACCCAATTTATTATTCTTTGATGCCTTTTATTTCTCAAATTCAATGCAATCGACACCATGAATCGAAAATAAATAAAAAACTAAATGACATAAACATGAAAATATAACGGATTGTGAAAGATAAAAAGAACATGAATGTATGCTGGAAAGAGCTATTTGATCCCGATTCCGATTACTGATCATCTGATTAAGTTCACACACATCATATAATGTAGTAAATGTACATACTGTACAAATGACAACTGCCTCTAGATCAGAAAATTTAATGTAACATCCTAATGCACAATATGACGCATACAGTGTACCGGTAACCATTTTTATGATCCTCTTAGGTTATATCATAGATCTGACACCATCTACATTTTACCATCACCATTTACATGTTTCTGCTTTTTAGGCCTATTTGCCTCCTCTTTTGTTGGAAATACATGTAATAATTACTGATCAGAGGCACAACTTATAAAAATTTAAAAACTTAAAAATTATAATTGTAGAATAACACACATGTATCAAAATATTGCATTTTTATTTGGTATTGCACTAGATCTAATTACAAATTCACTACACAATGCCTTGAATTTCTTCGTCTTGATGTGAGCTTTGTATCTGAAGAAGGTAAAAAGGATCTATATGGACCTTGCTTGTGTCCTCTAAAAAATTTCTTTTCTTTTTTAATAAATCATTTGAAAGTTCTTGCATTTCCTTTTCTCAGCTTTTGAACTAGCAACTTCATCATATGTTGATATCACCTTTATAGTTGCTTGCATAAATCAGTCAGAGAATAAGATACATTTAATGTAATTATTAATTATTTACAATGCCCTAAGTTCAATATGGATAATATCCTATAAAAAGCATGGAATAAAACTAAGAAATTGACGCTAGCAAAATAATCAGAAAAGTAAGTACATGTTCTCCTTTTATCTCTCCATGACTGTATGTAAGTTTGTATATGTTTTCTGATTGCTAAATTGTGTGCTTTTGAGCATCCATTAATTTTATCATTGTCTACATACAGTTGACATGATTGAAATACGTCCTACAAGAATTTACACATAAAAAATTACAAACATGTACATGTATTCCAAGGTACCCCACTGACTACCATCATAAATAAATTAACGTAACACATAAATAAACTAGCTTCATTCAATCCAAAAAACTGAATTTTATTTCACATTGATAAAGCTTTAAATTTATGATGTGGAAAAAAACACAGAAACAAGAATTTTCAAATAAACATTGCTAGATTCACATTTGAGATTATGGAAAATCATTTAGAAAGTCTTCCTGGGCCCCGTCTTACAAAGAGTTGATATCAATCATAACTTATTTGGGATTGATATCAATCGCAACTGTGTATAAGAGATAGGAGACTGCCAACTTGCGTCGTAACTCTTTGTAAGACGGGGCCCATGAACAAGATGTATTTCAAAGTTCAATATAGAACAAGTTGTGTTGGCCAATCTTTTATAGAGTAACCTAATCCCAATTGTTTTTCAGTAAACTAAGTACATGTAAACCAAGCGACATCTCAACTGCATTACAATGAACTTTTGTCTCATCCCCAACCTGAAAATGACACGATTACCCTATGACGTGATTAAATGTGTGTCATAGGATACACAACTGTCATTTTGATCAGACATGTCTTGTAGGAATCTTTATGGTGGAGTAGAAAACCTCTTTTGTCCAGGCACGTTCATCATATACCTAGCACACAAGTAAGGAAAACCATGGTCATGTTCGGGAGAAGCCCTACCTTTTTGCCTGCGCAGCTCTGTCACTCTGGTGATGACCTTTGGAATCTGCTTCTGCTGCTTCTCGTGCTCCTCAATAAGTTCTTCTGCCCTAAAAGTACAAAACAAAGTATTGTTGTAATCACCTGAAGGAACTTGAGTAATAAACCGTTCCTTGCCAAAAAATGTCAATGAAATAGATATTCAAAATGTCTTCAATGAGTCACAATTAGATATGCAGTGATTTAAAAGCAATATTCAGTGCTGCCAATAATAAAAAAAGGTTTCAGAATGTTATACTATTCTTATGCAAGATAATGGTTTGGCAACGCCTGCTCCAGCAACAAAAGCTCTAAAGTCAGTTTTCTACACTTTTATAATTCCTAACTTCAACCTGAACCTAAGCTAAACCCATCTGCATCACCAAATCTAACCCTGTAAGTTTGATGAAATAAAGCTAGCAGAAAATTTGGAATTTTTGATGGGGCAAATGTCATGTCACCAGCATTACATGTAAATGGAATCTTGAGTTAATGGTAAGATAATTCCTTCAGCTATTCCAATATTTTTTCTAAGGTTTTCACAGCATAAGGAAAGTCCCGTTATTTTCATCAACGGACATGTATTTGCCAAAACACTTGTCTATTCTCAAATCCCACAATGATGTTGGGTTGTTCTATCAAGTCTTTCAACTTGTCCTAAAGATATCAACAATTTTTCTCTACTACAACACCAGTTGCTCGATGACAGTTGCTCAATATCGCAGCCTAAGGCTATTCTGAAAATGAACCTACCTTGACATCTTATCCTTCACTAGCCTCTCCCTAGCTGCTAAGCTTCTCTCCCTCAAATTCAGTTCCTTCTCTCTGTCGTTTAACATCTGTGTCCTCTTTTCAGCGTTCCTCTCTTTGAGCTTGAGGCTCTCTTCCCGGGCTAGCAAGGTTTCCCTCTCCTTCTTCAGGAGATCCCCCTCTGCTTCCTTGGGCGTCTCTGCCGGAGAAACCTGGGAAGCTGGAGGTGACAGTCTGGGATCTGCTAGGAGTTCATCTATCGACGGTCTCGATGACGGCTGTTAAAAGAACAAGAAAGTAAAGTCCATTGAAAGCCTCGTCTTTTAATCTTTACAGTACCCTTTTTTCTCTACAAAAGGTTCAATTTAGATAGATTTGATTTAAGTAGCATAAATTGACATAAAAATATAATTTCATATGATGTTTTGTCTGATTTGACCCCTAGTATGGCTATTGGCTTGACGAAGTCATCTAAAAAAAAATCTTAGATGTGGTCAGCATCCTATAGTTATAAAATAGCTTGGACTTGTCCAAACAATTACCCATTTTACCTTTACTTTGAGCATACTGGATACAAGCTCATTGAGATCAGATGAATATTGCACTGGTAATCTACGGAAATGACCCCCCTTGATCTTCACAGCAAGAGCAGCTTGGTTGGTGGCAGTGAATGGTGGACTGGAGGGAGGGAGAGAGAGTACGAAAAACAAAACATTATGGCAAAAGTCATATAGATGCTGACTTTTACTGGTAACGAAATAAGTTTGAAGTTTGGCTGACATTTCAATTCAATATCCGAACTTGAATAATGCATCAATTCTTCAACATGCTTTTCATAAAGCACTAACTAGCAAATAGTGACACACCTATTACAAGATATATTTTTCCTTCTATAATAGAACCATTCTTAATAAAAAATAAATAATTCAATCATCACATCAACTTGATTTTAATACAAGCTTAAAAAAGGGCCATTGAATGATTGAAAGTTCAAGAAAATTCTTATATAGAAAACAAAAAGCAATTAACTTTCAATATTTTGAAGATCAGTGCACTGTTGGTAATTCTATGATTTCCTCCATGAGTAAATCTTCATTTTTTTTTGTGTGTGCGAAAGATTCTTACCTGAGTGAACAAAGCTCATACAGCAAACAACCGAGGGACCAAATATCTGATTTGTCATTGTATGACAGTCTGTTCATCTGTTCCTGCATAAACAAATACACAAAAAAGGAGAAAATCATGGTTAATATTTGTTTTTACCTTTAGACAAATCAAAAACACAGGCTACACAGCCCCCCCCCCCTCCCATTAAAAGGCATGGTATTCCTTTTTTGTAAAACTATCATTCAAGACTTCAGAGACTCATTGCTTGATATGTGCATCAGGTATATGCTCTGGCAAGAACCCTACACTGTATGCAAACCATTGCCAACTTAAAACAAACAAAAACTTACTGGTGACATGTAGTATGGTGTCCCCACAAACGTCTTGGCAAAACTGGTGTCGTGTTGAAGGACCCTGGCAAGGCCAAAGTCACCAAGCTTCACATTGTGATCTGAATCCAGGAATACATTGGCTGGCTTCAAGTCTCGGTGAAGGATGGCACGACCTTTACCCCTCCTATGGCACTCCTGCAAGGCAATGGTCAGCTGTTGGAAAATCTTCCACGCAAAGCTCTCCTCCAAGAATTTTCTGCAAGAAAAAGACAAAAATGTATTGTACTTCTTCCTTTTGAGCATCGACAAACAAGGCGTTGTATATTCACTGAACTGACATCTACAAAAAGAAATTGCACTTGCAACATACAACAATACAGAATGAAAGGTACAATATACACTATATAAATCGAATCCGGGCTAACTCGCCCCAGCCTCAAAGACTGGGGCGAGATGTCCCAACATAATTCACCGATCGAGAGATAACAATGTATATGTTTGTGCTCATTGTGACTTAATAATGCCATTTCCAACCACAATCTGTAATGGAATTGTGTTAAATGATACTATTGAAGACAATCTATAACTTCTCTTTAGGTAAAATGACAACAAAATGGCATTTTGGACAATTTACTCACAGCTCGCAATTCGCATTGCCGCACGTACATTAAATGTGCGTTGTATCGACTCGGACCACTGAAATTCAAGCAGTGTTTTTGTCAGTAAATCACTGCAAAAATATCATTTTCATAATAGCTGATGTTTGTTTACATTCTTTTGTCCTGGCCGTAAATTAGCAGACTACTGCTAGTGCTACCGTTGGGACATCTCGCCCCAGTTTTTGAGGCTGGGGCGAGATGTCCCGTGGGGCGAGTTAGACCGACTCCTATAAATCATATCAAACAAATTTGTGACTTTGTATTTAAATAAAGTTAACATTTTATCTCAAATCATTCCTTTCAAATAAATGTTGGATGTGAAAAATGAGTTTTGGAAGTAAAGAACAAGCTTTAAAAATGTTTAAATGAATTGCATCAACTACTAGTACTACAGTACAACATGTAGATAATAGAATAAGCAAAGTTCACCATCACGTCCTCTTTAGTACCTGTCTTTCTTGCACTTTGATATGAGGCTGCCAAGATCACCACCTTCGCAATACTCCATAATGATGTAGATGGTAGAGGTGGCGCGGTCTACAATCCTATCGTAGTAGCGCACAATGAACTCGTGCTTAAGCTCCCTCAGCAAGTTGACTTCTGACACAAGCATCTGTTTCTCAACTTCGCCCATGGTGCCATAGTCAATTTCTTTGGAAACGAGAATCTAAAGCACATAAAAAATAATTGTGAAAGCATGCTCTTGTTAAAAACCGTCATTTAATTCTTTTTTTAGAAGCTTTAGTCAGAATGTATTAAAGCAGGGCTGTCAACTTTGGGGAACTACTTTAAGTTTAAAGGTTGTAGATCTAGATCTAGAATCTAGGCTATGCAAATTTTTGTTTTTTTCAAGGGGGTGTTTTAAATTTGAACATCGCGCCAAAATTTTTGCAACGACTCAAGCCGGGGGAAAGGGAGGGTAAGATTGTGGATACCATGTTTGGCCGGAGGTTTTTTCATAAACCAGGAGATTCTACATCAAAGCGGGAGAGCGGAAGGAAAGGCGTGCTGGCGGCGCTATGAGCTATTGCTATTGGGAAGGCGGGAGGATGAGCGTGGTGGCGTGACCCCGATGAGACTCCTTCCAATTTGCTCCAAATGCAGGAGGGTTGACAGCCCTGATTAAAGTCTGATTTGTCGATCTGGACTAGGATAGGATTAGGAAGTAGGATCTCGAAATCTGAGATCTAGTGACTAGATTCTAGTCTAGTCTAGATCTGACATCTAACTTAGACTAGATCTAGACCTACTTGGTATTGACCTTCTAATTATTACAGTTACAATTACAAGTCTTGTTACAACAAATAGACCTACAAGTAGACTTTTTCTAGAGGGGTCTAGAATCTAGACTGGATCTAGACCCTAGTCTAGATTTTGTTCTAGACTGGTCATGGTCTAGACTCTAGATAGACCCTCAGTGCTAGAGAGCGAGAGTAATCTACAAGTACAACAAAATAAGGTCAAGCAAAAAATAACCTTGGCCTATCATCAGTCACCCCATCACGCGCTAAGCTGCCTAGGCTCAGTAACATATGATATTACAACTAGGTACAGAAACACTTAAACAGTCAACTAGCTTCCACACCACACGCTGACCGGCCGACCAAGCCCTACTCCCGCGGCCATGGTCCGGTCCCCCTGAATCTAGGCCGAGCTTCGGGCGTGTGACAAAGAAAGTCAAAATTATTTCTGGCGACAAAATTAAATGCCTTCACATGCACATCACACGTTATTTTTATACTTACTTTTCCGTCGCTTTTTCGACGTACTTTTCTACATTTTCCGTATGAGCCACTGCCAATCGTGTATAAAATATCATAATCACTCAGTTTTGATGGCATCTTGGCGTTTGAAGTAGAGTCGATGTCAACATTCAAAAAATTTAATGGTCGGCTTTCGTAGCGTGCGTGATTTTGAATAATGGCCCAGCTGATTTACGTTGTTGTTGATTGGGTGAGCTGACTGGGAATAATTCCGACCAGTTTTCGGTAGCAGATAGTGGTACCGCAGATAGTGAGTGGCCAATTTTTAAGTTGCGTTGGATGTAAAACGTTGGATGTAAAAACAAAAATTATATTGTTTAGAAAAAACAAATACAAATTTTAAATTAAATTTTAGTTGGAATAATTTATAGTCTACACCTCAACAACCCTACTTCTTTATTTAATGCAATTTAGAGACTGATGATTTATAAATCACTACAAATTTGTATTCCCGCCACGCAAAGCGCATCATTCATTCTCGCTTGTACTGTACAGTAGCAAAGCTAGCTCAAGCTGCGGGTGCATTTTTTTCTTCATATTATGATAAGGGCGTTGTATTCATTAACATGATTCTGACTTTACATGAATATGGATCCTCTTCTTAATACCATACAAGCATGTGCATTCGCCTAAAAATTGCCATAATTCTATCTCGAATAGCTGTAAATATACCATCACGGCCTGCTTCCTGTACCTCATCTTACCTGCAAATAAAAATCAGGTAGGCCTAACCCTACGTACAGTACATACCGGTAACGTTAGGCCAGCCCTCGCCGCCGCGCCCCGCGGGAGCAAGAGCCATTGGACACCTATTGCATTGAGATTGCATTGAGACGGCATATGCAAGGAGCTAGCTACTAGCTAGAGGCCAATAAATCATACGGTACTCTTTGTCAGTATCAGGAACTAGTGTGAGGATTTGGGAGAAGTTCTAGAAGAAGCCACCAAACTACTATTAGGAGGAGAATGGATTCAATATTCCATGAAAAGGTTTGTATAAAATAAGTTACAATTCATCCGATCCCGTTCATACAAATTAATGATCAAATGGGCTTTTTTTTTATAATACAACAAATTACAATAACATGCATCATGCAGTACTCCAGTACACTACATACACTAGACAAAAATAACCGTCTGGTAAAGTATGGGTCATTCTTTAATTTATGATCATAAAACTGCATTTTGTTTAAAGGTAAAGACCAGTATTGGCAACGCCCCAATTTCAAAAAATGAAATGGAAGCTCTCATTACCAATCATGTGAAAGAATATGTTTTGACTAATACATGATGATAAAAAATTTGCCGGGAAACCGCCTACTAATTCATATATTTGGTAAATTTATTTCTCTCGTGGTCTGGTGAGAGAGATAGGGTAGTCCCATATACATCTTTCTGTGTATAGTGTGTATAGTACTCTGAATATTATCAAGATGTCCGGCCCTGGCAGGAAACCAAGTGTGAGTAAGCCAGTGACAAGGAAGACCAGCACCGCTACTGCTGCAGCAATTGCAGATGGAAGCCAGGGAAACTCAACAAGCTCTTCAAAATCAAAGACAGACCACAATTGTGGCAGTTGCAATCTTATTGTAATGGATGAAGATGATGCAATTGAATGCGAACTTTGCAAATTTTGGTTTCACTGCACATGTCAAAATGTATCCAAAAAGCTGTACGATACCATCAACGATATAGACTGTGGTGCATTACACTGGTACTGCCGAACCTGCAATGGCACAGCTGGGAACATGTTGAAAATGCTATCATCATTGCAGACCAATCACTCTAAACTTACTTCAGAGGTGAAAGGGTTGAAAGATGAAATGAAGGAATGTAAAGTAAAGATTTCCAACAACCAACAAAAGATGGAAGAAAAAATTGATGAACTCAAAAAGGATATGTCGATCCACAGCAAGGAACCACAATGCTCAACAGAAGAGGTGGAGAAACTGGTAGCAGATAAACTGGATGATTTTGTGGAAAGAGAGAGAAGGAAGAACAACATCATTGTTTACGGCATTCCAGAATCTCAAAGTCAGGATACTGAAGTTAGAAAAAAGGAAGATCGTGACCAGATAAACTCTATCTTTCACCAAGACCTCAAGCTGAAAGCAGATGTCAGTCATGTAAGATCTCTGTACCGCCTTGGTAAAAAGTCTGATTTAGCTAGACCATTGAAAGTTGTTATGGATAATGGAGCTGCTACAGAGGAAGTTTTTAGGGGAGCTAGGTCCCTCAAGTCAGGAACAGTACAGATCGCCAGAGATCGCACGAAGGCCGAGAGAGAGGAACACAAGAGACTAAGAAATGTTCTGAAGGAGAGAATTGAAAGAGGCGAAGAGAACCTTGTAATACGAGGCGGAAAGGTAATAAAGCGGACTTTTCGTCGCGATGAAGGAGTCGGCGACCACTAGTCAATTAGGAGATGGATTTTTAAACTCACTCACCAGCACTGCACAGTATTGTGATCACGATGTATACATGTATAGTGGAGCACAGAGCACAGCACACAGTGCAAATTTAAACTTTGAGTATACTGCACCAGTGATTGATCCACCATCTTCAAAGGTTACTGAACAGGAGAAGGTTAATGATCTAACCAACCATCCAGACTATATTTTGCAAACTGAGTCATCAATTAAGTTTTTCTACACAAATTGTGATACTCTAACAAACAAGAAGGAAGAGCTCTATACAACTATTTCATTTGTCAAACCAGACGTAATAGCTCTGACTGAGATCTACCCTAAAAGGATCAACCAGGATTATGCAATCCAACCTACTGAATTACAGTTACAAGGATACCATATGTTCTTACCAGCAAAACTTAAAGTCAGACAGAGAGGAGTAGTAGTTTACTTGAAAGAAGGGATTTCTGGTAGCTTGGTAGACATAGATGAAGGTAAATTTGAAGAAACTGTATGGATACGACTGTCTACCAATGGCACTGATCTTCTCTTTGGCTGTATCTATAGAAGTCCCTCTAGCAACTCTGAGAACAATACAAACTTGAACTGTCTCCTACGCACAGCGTGTTCAATGAAGTATTCACACTTGATAGTGGTAGGGGACTTCAATTACAGAGGAATCAACTGGCAGGCAAACACCACCTGTGGAGTCAGTATCAATGATGAACAATTATTTATTGACACTGTGAACGATCTTTTCCTGCACCAACATGTAAAGGAACCTACCAGACAAAGGACAGGCCAAAGACCTAGCTTGCTTGACTTGATCTTAACCAGTCATGAAGATACAGTCAGTGATGTAACTATTGGGCCACCCATTGGCAAAAGCGACCACGTGACCATTACCTTCGAGATGGATGTCGGCAACATACAGGCAGAGGAGGAGTTACCTACGAGAAGCTATTATCATGCAGATTATGATAAAATGAGGTACCAACTGAAGGACATTGATTGGAGTTCTAAGTTTGAAAATACTTCTGGAATACAAGCCTGGAATATATCTGAGGAGATTCTCCATAAAACCATAGAAGACTGCGTCCCACTGAAGAAAAAGAGAAAGCGGAATAGACCAGAGTGGATGAACAGTGAAGCTCTTGAAGCAGTTCGAAGGAAAAGGAAAGCTTGGAATAAATATCGAAAGAGTAAAAGAAAACAACATCCTGATGTGGATTTGAACTGGAGGGAGTACACCAAAATAAGGGACATAACCACCTCTGTGATCAGAAAATCAAAATCTGACTTCGAAAACAAACTAGCAGCTGAAATTAAATTGAATGCCAAAAGCTTCTGGAATTATGTAAAGAAACAGACAAAATCAAAACCATCATTGCCTGATCTACAAAAACCTGACGGAACATGGGCTAAAGAGGACCAAGAGAAAGCCGAGACCCTTAATGTAAAGTACTACATTATGGAAGAAAGAACCAAGGTTTTGACTACACACTGGCTGCTGGTACAAATATATTTTCAGTTCCATCTGGTAATGAGGAAAGAGATTTAGGAGTGCTGTTTCAACAGGACCTGTCTTTCAGCACCCATGCAGCAGATGCTGCCAAGAGAGCCAACATTAAGTTAGGAATGATCAGAAGGTCTTTTTCAGCCTTGCAAAAGAAGGGGTTCCTTAGTCTCTACAAAACCATTATTCGACCAACACTAGAATACTGCAACTCTGTATGGTGCCCAATACTCAAGAGAGATGAAGACATACTAGAAAAAGTCCAGCAGAGGGCCACCAGACTTCTTCCTGAGCTGAGACAAAAAGCATACCCAGACAGACTTAGAGAACTACAACTTCCTACTTTAGCTTACAGAAGACAAAGAGCAGATCAGATACAGATATTCAAAATCCTGAAAGGCTTTGACAGAGTGAATCCTTCAAAATTCTTCCAACTAGCCACTGGCTCAACAACAAGAGGCCATGATTTCAAGATTGTCAAACAACGTTTCAACACAAGACTTAGGCAGTATAGTTTCTCAATAAGGAGTGTAAATAATTGGAATGCTCTGCCTAAGGAAGTAGTCAATGCTGCCACCATTAACCAATTCAAGTCATCCCTAGAAAGGTATTGGAGAAACAATCCAATTAAGTTTGAACCATACTTGAGACGGGATGCAACAGTAAAGAGGGACAAATAAGCTTTAGCTTCCAGTCTCTACACCCAAGTATACCAAGTAAGTAAGTAAGTGCTTGTAACTTTACGAAGAATGGGCCAAATTTCTTATCATTTTGATGATTCCAGAACCTTGCAGATGCTAGATGCTAGATGATCGATGATCGACCTTTTCTGATCGATTCCACAACGTTTCTTTCACAATGCAATCGCATGACCATTACTGGTCTTTACCTTTAAGGCCATGTAAAATTGATTACATGTTGATCGTCCGGATTTTTTGAAAAAGAGGAGGAGGGTGTACCATGTTATTTGATATTTGATATTTCAAAATGGCCGCTCAAAATGGCCGCTCGGTACATTTTCCCTGACAGTCGAGGCTATTTTTTTTCAAGATGGCCGCCGACAATTTTTTTTTTTTTAAATCAGAAATAGAGCCATTTTAGCAGTGTTTTTCATGTTTTTTTTCTTTCAAAAAAAAAAAAAAAAAAAAAAATAACAAATAACAAAAAATAGGAGGCGGCCCCCAAAAAGGAAGCGGGCGGGGACGATCAACATGAAATCAATTTTACATGGCCTAACCTTCCCCATGGAATTTGCCATTACATTAGGTTCTACTATTACCTAGATCTAGACCCTAAGTAAGATTAAGAAGTCTAGTATAATATAGGCCTACCGGTACTGACTAAAGTTTTAGTAATAAATATCTAGAGCCGGTCAGCAGGTCAGTGCTGACTGTAACTGCAGTGGAGCTTGAGTCACATGTAGTCTCTGTAAAACGTACAACCGTGACCGTCTACTAATACTATTAGGTATAGCACACCAAAAATAATTACAACAAACACATGTTATTTAATGATTGCAAATGATCAAGCTTTATTAAAGCTTTAAAAAACAAAAAACAGAATTGAAATTGGTCAATGCGTTGTGATTTTATACCATTTTTTTTATATCACAAAATTACCGAAAAACCTGCCAGAAATGGTCAAATTGTTAAAATGGCATAGAGTCTAGATCTAATTCGATAAAGTTGACAACTTAATTCATCACTTTCTTGGACACAAATAATAAATTAAATTATCAGACACTAAAATATCATCTTTGTGGTAAAAAATACAAAAAAAAAAATTCATATATACGTTTTGAAAACAGAAGCCAACAAAATAGGTCTAAGTCATTTTTGCAATTTTTACGAATCTGCAGATATAAAAAAGTTGTGAAAATAACTAAGTCTGCCTAATTAATATGCGCATATGTAATCAAATCAATACCGAACATGATACATCAGTGAAACCTATGTATATTAGAAAGGTATGGAAATATATTTCATTTGTAATAAAATAAAATCATGAATATTCATCAAATATGCAAATTAGGTCATTTCAGTTAATTATATATTCGCGCATCATTATGCAAATTAGGAAAGTCAAACTGTTCATTTTGGGGGCATTTTTGAAATCATATATTCATAGATCATATTTACACCAAATATTGACCTTAAATTCCTAATATTTTTGCAATTCCAATACAATATGGCGATGGAAATTACTTGGATCACCGTCACAGCTATTTCCTCATGTGTTTCACAAATAATTCAGAAAAACCGATTATATGATAAGAATTTGTAGACTTTCTGCTACATCACAGTATATCTGCCTTTTTCAAAGATGTCAGATTTGAGGATTTATGACGATTTATGACGATTTGTGACGATTTTCTGAGATATCACACAACAACAACAACATAACATTCCACAAGGACTGAATTTTAGAGGGGCAGAAACTTTGACCCCAGTACAGTTGTGGCTACCTTGAGTGTAAATAACAAATGAATTCAATGAGTGAAACACATGAGGATATTGCATTTTTGTAGGGGAGTTTTTTACATTGAGGTGCATTTTTTCACCACGCGGAATAGCAGCGCGAGTCAATGGGCCATGTCACACATGGCTGAAAAGACAATATTCTAATTCAATAATTAACATATTTCCCACATGCCTATAACAATGAAACTACACAGAATTGTAGTTAAAGGTATGCTTGAAATATATGTGAAATAACAATTCAAAAATATTGTTTAGTTTTTTTTAAATACATTTAAAAAAATTGCTATTTCTACCAACTGACTGCTGTTGTGTGTGTGTGTTCGCGGGGCAGACTGTTTGCACAGGCAGTGTGATCACCCTACTACTATACTGCTAGATCTATACCATACTATTATTAATTTAGAGACTGAAGTTGTTTTGTTGTTGTTTTTTGGTGTTATCAGCGGGACGTTTCATTCTTTTGAGAATATAGGTTTTTATTTGTCTTCATGACTTTAATAGTCTTTATTTACTATTATTAACCGTATCAGACATCTGAGCAGGGCAATTTTTAAATGTTATTGCCCTCAAGGTTTGATGGATAAGCCAACAAAATTACAATAAGTTAGTCCGCTCAGAAAAGTCAATGGGATTTTGTGTGTAATTTGGCGGGCAATATAGGTTATACAGTAAACCAATGCGCAAATATTTTAGCCCGCTCAGAAGAGTCAATGGGATTTGTGTGTAATTTGGCGGGCGATATAGGTTATACAGTAATCCAATGGACAAATATTTTAGCCCGCTCAGAAAAGTCAATGGCAAAATGCGTGTTAAACTAGTGAGCAATAATATAGTGCCAGTTGTAACTTACATCGCGCATCAGCTATTGTAATTTACATCGCGCATCGTGTATAAGAAAATGCGCACTTTGCGCGAACTCTTTGTGACGTAACAATCACACCCTAGGCAAACTGTTTGCAGTGTATCGAAAATCTGTCAAACACTGGATGAACAGTGCTGGTTTGACAATGTTTTTGCAACTTCTAATGCTAGGAGACCCTGTGTAGCCTACATAATTTAAGAGTATAAGATAGTAAGAGTTTCTTGTTTGCTCTAGATGTCTGATGTGGTTAATAATAGTAATATTGACTGCCTAATTCAGGGCAATACGACTTGTCATATATCACCCTCACCTTCGGTTCGGGCGATATATGTCGTATTGCCCAGAAGGCAGTCAATATTACTTAAATATTACTGTCAGATGTGAAAGGTAATTAGTAGTGCGAATAGATACAGTTTGTGAGAATATTACAAGGTAAATGTATTTATGTTTATGAATATCTATGCATGTATTGATTAAACCTTACTAGGGTCTAGTCTTTTCCTATATAATTTCAAAATTTATTTGAAACAAGAATCAAGATATTGGTAAGTTATATTGGGTAGTTATTTACCAATCACATATCTGTTTCAGATATTGTTCATCATTTTTCTCTTTCTTTTTTTTAGCAAGAGGGATCACTGTGTGCCCAGCATTGTCTAAATTCTTTACTGCAAGGTGAGATTTTATCTTTTTAAAAGCTTTTATTGAGATCTTGAAACTCTTCATTAAGAATTGAGACGAAGAGAAGTATTATGGCAATGACAGTAAGAATTAAAATGAAACTCCATACTTCTCTCTATACATATTAATTTCACATAATTTGCTTATTCACTATTCATTTACTTCAATTACTCAACCCACTTCCTTCCTCCATTCATCTCCTCTACATACCAAGTCTTCTATCTCACCCTTTGGTAATTTGTTAATCTTCAATATCAAGTCCCTCAGAAATGAAATGAAAATGCCTTGGTTTCTTATAAACACTTGCTTTATGACTCTTGGGGTACTGGGGTAGTGTAATAATTTCATCATCATCATCTGCATCATGTTGCCTTTTGTTCTCAACTCTGCCCTTGTAGCTGTTGAGTTGAACATCAAGACAGGAATTCTAAAATACTCCATTTTCAGTGAGCTAACTCAAAAGTATTCTAACCGTTAAGACTCAAATAACCCACAATTATTTGTCATATAAATGCAAAGTGTTACAGAGCATGTATGAAAATTGAAAGTGTATCGTGACCTTAAAGTTCTGATTTCTTTCACTTCCTGTAATAGGTTCCTACTTCAGTGCAGTAGATCTTGCCTCCATTGCTCAGGATCTAGACGATGTAGAAGGGGCTCACATGGCTGAAGGTGGAGTGGACTCGGTAGAATACCTCAGGTTCCAAGAAGTAAGCAATATCGAAATATTTGAATAAAAGACACTGGTAGGCCGGTTCCTGATAATGATTGCAGTAGAAATTTAGCATTCTTTTTATCAGTGTATTTAAATTTTTGCAAATCAATATTGGGGTTTAAATTTGGGAGTATTGAAGGTCATTAAAATGTTCTCTTCTAAAGGTTGCTTAGAACTGCACAATGTAGTAGGTTAAGGTGTATTTTATTCTTTAAATGTGGAATTTCATTTGTTGTATTAGAAATTTAAATGCATGAACGATCTTTGTTTCGTTAGTGTTTTATTTGTGTGTAAATATTTTAAATCATTGTTAAATACTCAAGCTTTACAAGTCATGATTTTAACTTGATGTGCAAGTTGTATTTTAAGACCAGTCTATGTTATTGAAGGGAAGTTTAGTGTAGAATCTTGTTTGCTTACATTATTGCATCTTCTTTTCTTTTTCTTTCTTGCTTGCATTTCTTGTCTAAATGACAGCAACCATCCACAAATATGGATGACAGTGGCTTCTTCTCTGTGCAAGTCATCAGTAAGGCTCTGTTTGTATGGGAACTTGTCAGCATTCCCATCGGTAGTTCAGAGGCTGGAGTAGCTTCAGTTTATCCTGAGTAAGTACACATGATTAATCCTGATTTTTCAAATTTTTATCTCATTAGGCCATGTAAAATTGATTTCATGTTGATCGTCCCCGCCCGCTTCCTTTTTGGGGGCCGCCTCCTATTTTTTGTTATTTGTTATTTTATTAATTTTTTTTATTTATTTTTTTTTGAATTTTTTTTTTTTTTTTTTTTTTTTTGAAAGAAAAAAAACATGAAAAACACTGCTAAAATGGCTCTATTTCTGATTAAAAAAAAAAAAATTGTCGGTGGCCATCTTGAAAAAAAATAGCCTCGACTGTCAGGGAAAATGTACCGAGCGGCCCTTTTGAGCGGCCATTTTGAAATATCAAATATCAAATAACATGGTACACCCTCCTCCTCTTTTTCAAAAAATCTGGACGATCAACATGTAATCAATTTTACATGGCCTTACGATACTTGCGTCATTTTGAATTTAGTCCTCATGGCAGTATAGTTAAAGGGGCAGTCTACCCTGATAATGAGTTGGTTTTTTTAATAAATGGGGCCTGTCACCACGAAATGAGTCCAGTTGGTCAAAATTTTTATTCCTGTTTTTAAGTATTATATGAATCTACATTAAGTAAGCTTTAAATTAAGGGGTCACACATTAAAATTGATAAATTATATCCAGAAATATGAACAAAAACCTAATTGGACTTTATAAACAATGGGATTACCCAGTTTTGAGATAATTAGGTGTAAAGTTAATGATGCGTAACATATTATAGTCTGGTCAACAACAACATAGCAACAACACACTTCCCATCATTCGATTTCAATGAAACTTTCAACAAACAAAGAATTTAATAAGTCGATTTTTGGAAAAATCTTAAATGTGGTAGGTGGGTCAATTTTCAGTACATACACACTATACATCGCTATTACTACGATTGAGCCTAATGCGACACTGGACTCATTTCGTGGTGACTGGCCCCAAATGTAGAAAAAGAATGCGAAACAGAATAGGGAACATTTTTTTGAAAATCCAATTAAAAACAATGGAAAAAGGAAAGGTTCTGAATGTTGAGTTGTAATTGATCAAACACTCTGTATACATCCAACAAAAATCTGGTTGTCCTTTTTAAAAATAAATGTATGAACAAAAATAAATACATTTTCCTGAAAATTCCTGCGTATTAATCTACATTATCCATTTATTCCTACAGGAGAGAATGTGCCTTTATATGCAACTTTCGGGAGCATTGGCTGACGATTAGGAAGCTCGGGAATCAGTGGTTCAATCTGAATTCTCTGTTGACTGGTCCAGAACTGATATCAAATACATATTTAAGCATGTTCCTTGCTCAGCTGCAAAAGGAAGGTGAGAACTGTAAAATGTGATGTTGTTTTTTTGTTGTTTTTTTTGTTGTTGCTTTCTCAATGCATTCAAGGAAAAGTAATGAAGGTTGCATCAAAAACATTAATAATGTTTCTGTGGATATTTTGCTGTATTCCCAGTGTGAAATATCAATAACCTGATCTGGAATCGGAGGAAACATTTAAATTCCTCCCAGTATTAAAAGCTTCCTTATTCATTACCATGTACATCTTGGATCACAAGCGCATTGTACATTCTCTATTACTGCCATGCATTATTTTCAGATAGATTCGTTTGTTGTGAGTGAATTTACTTACAATATGTGAATTCATTGTGATTTAGATTTTTTTTTAGGGTTAGGATATTAGGAGTAGGGTTAGGTCTTATTCAGATCCCACTTGCTAATTCACCTCAGAAAAACTGTGCTTGTGGATGAATCACAAAGAGATACTCCTTTGTATGGTAAAAACATAGCTGCACGCCACTGCTTCCCTATTCGTACTTACCGATATGTATATTGTGAGAAACAAAAATTATGTGAAGTGCATTATCATGCTTTTTCACTGAATTCTGCTGCTGTTCGTATGTGAATGGGCCATTTCTATACCATAGGTTACATACTTATTACAATTGGCTTGATATTTGTCATGATCATCTTTTTCTTATCAATCTAAAGGCTACTCCATATTTGTCATTCGTGGCAGTCTACCAGAGTGTGAAGCAGACCAGCTACTACGGCTCATACCTGCCGTCCAGACCCATCCACCAAAGCTCCTCTCTGACGAAGTCCAGTCTTCAAATCAGAAGGCATCCACTGGGGTGGGTGTGACCCAGGATGACCTTCAGAAGGCGCTAGAGGCTAGCAGGGGTTTAACCTCGGGTTACAAAGGAGACGACGAGCTTCAAGCTGCGATACAACTAAGTCTACGAGGTATGAATGCATTTTATGTACTGGCCTTCTTCACTGTCCAAGTACTTTATTTAGATTAAACAAAATTTTCATTTCATTTGTTATGTAAAGCGGTTAGAAACTGTATGTTTATACCAGCGCTATTTAAATCTTAGATATTATTATTATTATTATTTATATCAGTGGGTGCAATACAGTAATTTTGCGGTGAAGTGTTTTGCAAAAAGCCTGTAAATTGATTTTATTATAATCAAGAGCCAACAGATCTGTAATGTCCTCAAATCCACTGCATATGCATGATTTGCCATTTTTCATGATTCTACTGATTTATATCTTATGGGATACAAGACAATAAGGGAGTTTACAGATAGCACATGGTACAAATGACCCCAAATATCCACAGATCTTTTACACATGGAGAAGTTCCACTTTGAGCATATCAGAATAATAACTGCCAAAGTCCTAGATGTGCTTCATGAATACCTTTTGTTTGCCCTCTTGAAAAGAATACTTCCACTTGTGTATCAAAGAATGTACCCTTGGTGCATAAATGAATAATGTTACATAACTTTCATGAGCGCATATCCAGTATTCATCTCTGTGGGTTTTACCTTTTTGGTACAAATGACCTTTATCTGCCCATGCGCAGATTGTATCTGTAAACTCCCTTATTATCAGAAACAGAAAGCTATGATCTGAATTATTTTGATTTGCAATAACGATGATGCGACTTATGTACCGCTGTATGACTATGATCTACTGATTATAACTCTAATGTGCAATCTAAAAGTTGTAAGTTATTGTTGTACACTTTTTTTTAGGAACAGAAAAACAAGCTTCAGAACCAAGTGAACCTGTCAATCAGGATGAATTGAGGAGGAAAAGAGAAGCTTTTTTCAACAGGTAAAATCTATTTCAACTTGTGATGGAACAGACATTTCCTTATTTGTAAGAATTGTGAAAATATGTTACCCATGTATCATTAAAAAAAGATAATTCTTCTATGCAATGTGTCCCAAACAACAATGTCTTTTAGCCATTCACTTTTATCCAGAAATGACAAAAAATCTCTTGACATGACTACTTGCAGGTGGTAGTTATACCAGATAAAAATTTGAGTCATTAGCCATTTACCAGTAAATACATTTTAATTTTTTATAAAAGTGATTACCAATAGACAAATTTGAAGATTATTTGTATTTATTCATAATTTAAATCTGACTTCACAGACAAAACCCGGGGCCTACACAAGCTGCAAGCAATCAGTCCACATCCTCAGAAGTGCCTTCCACCTCAAAAGAGGAAGAAAAGAGAGAACTGTCGACAGCCAAAGAGAGAGTCCAAAGCAATACCAACAACTCTGCCAAGACCTCTAGCCCATCCTGTACAGTCGTGGCTGAACAGGAAAAGGGAGAACAACTGGACAGTGGTATGACTGAATCAGCCATGTTAGAAGCAGCCATCAAAATGTCAATAGAATCAGTGGAACAGAAAACGTGAGACGCATCAAAATAGCTCGTAATAGTCCATGATAGAAGCGGCTGGAATGTGTGGAACGGAAACAAAAAGCTCCAAAATAACTCTGCCAAGAAAGCCGTGTTAGAGGCTGCCATCATTACGTTGTGGAACAGAAAACACGAAGAGCACCATAAAAGCTGAATAGCTGATATTCTCAGAGGAATGTGTAGAATGTATGAAACGGGAGATAAGAGGAGAAGCATCAGGGATTTGATACTTTAATGTGTACCTATCACCTTAAAGAAGTAAGTTGTAGAATGTATAAAATCAACCTCAAAAAAACTTTACCTGGCATTCTATAGGTCAAGGGTTTGGAAGTATGAAGAAAGAAAGGAAAACTATAAAACTCCACGCACAGAACCCAAGTTGGACTTTGGGCTATTCTATACAGGTTCTAATATGTTAACTGAGAATTTATTTAAAGGAGCTACACAAAGAAAATTTACTAACAACTGATAATTAGAACAAATTACATATGGATGGAAAGATTTTCTCTTGAAAAACACAAATAATTTGCTGAGAAATCATATAGATATCTTGAAAAGGCGTAAAATGCAATTTTTCAAGACCTTTCTTAGACCCCCAAGCGCCCCCGAACGTAAGCCAAACATACGAGCGCAGCGAGCTCTGAATAGTGACGTCACACCCTGGACAAACAGCTCGGTACCGCCCGCATACCGGAGTCGCGCGTGTATTAGTCTGCAGCTAGCCAGCCGTGTCCCGTGTGTGACGTCACAAATATTGACGCTCTACAAAGGACCGCTGAATTAGGCAGAAAATCTGGATCTCAAAACTAACATTTTTGAGAGTTGATTACTGCGGGCCTGAAACATATTTTGAAGAGGAGAGTTGTTGTATTTGATCAGTAAGGCTTCCCCTTCGCAATGATATGAGTTTTGCATCAATTCAAAACACTTTTGATTCTTTGTGTGTCTACTTTAAACTGCAATACATGTATCTCTTTGTAGAAGTAATATTCAAACCTCATTTTTTTAACACGGTATAGCGATGCAGAACCCCTCACATTAAGAGCACAACATGCTAAATGGTACTCTTTAAGCAAAATGCCTTTTTGAATCTACCCAAAAGATTACATTAAGAGCACTGGGAAAATGAGTTCATTGTTTCATTAGCAAGCAATAGAGATAGACTGTTCAGATAGCTATGCGGACAAAGAGAAAAACTCTTCCATTTTTACTGCTTACAGTTCATCATTTGATTCATGTAGCTCTCTAATTCAATAAACTGTAATGTTACTGTACTTTTGAGTCTAGTTTTGAGTTGGATTAAATCCATAGGCAGTGCCTTAGTGGAATTTTGCTGTTTCTTTGCCTGAAAAATGTTTTTGTGCTTTACTTTTAAGATTTATTGAAATTCTATTGAAATGAGATACATGTTGTAATATAGGTCAGTAATAATTTGTGAATTTATGTATGAGTGTAAACACTAATTTAAAACAGATATTTGCAGAGCAAATCTTTGATATGTTTCAGTTTATAGTTGCTAGTACATTTGATTGCACGCAATGCTTCCAAACAATGGGTAGAATAAACATACAGACGTATGCTTAGTAATATCTGCAAAAATACATTTGGAGACTGAGATTTCAAGGTACATGTCAAGAGTAAGGCTTTTTATTTTTTACATACAGCAAAGTGGTTTGTTTGATATACTTTAATTCATGCATAAATATAGATGCCTGTCATTTTGGCCACTGCCCAAGTCTTAAAAGGGTTAATTGATAATGATAAGTGTACTATATTTGTGCCAGAAAGGCATTACACACACATCATTTGATGAACTGGTGGGAAAAATCATAGACTACTTTTCGGATGATTTGCAGTTAAAGAGAAGGTTGAGTTCTGGGAAGAGGTGAAAAATAATTTGTGAGCATTACTCATTCTTATTACGCAAGTGTGGAAGAACATCAGTTACGACATCTTCCCTGAAAAGCATGGCTCTTCAAATGCCTTCATATTCTAAATATGCATGTAACATCGTAAAAATCGGGGGGCCGGCTTTTTACGCCACGTGTTCGTGTAGTCCCATATACACCTTTCTGTGCAAGTGTTTGTAACTTTACCAAGACTTGGCCAAATTTCTTATTATTTTGATGATTCCAGAACCTTGCAAATACACACAAATTCTTATATGCTAGACCTGTGCTAGATGATCAACCTTTTCTGGTCGGTTCCACACCGTTTCTTTCACAATGCAATCGCATGACCAGAACTCAACTTCATCTTTAAAGATACAGGGATAATGCTTTCCGTCCTGGAAATTGGTTTAAAACTTAAAAGACTAATGGAAATGTTATAATAGAACACGTCCACAATTTTATTAAAGTAGCAAAAGTGGAACAATGCTATAATAATAATTTAAAGTGTAATTATAATGTACTCATTGAATTAAGTGAATGCAACAACAACGTTGCCTTGTCAACTTTTATTATTCACTCTGCAATCAAAATGTACTCATTGAATAAAATGAATGAACAAGAAAATTGCCTTATCAAGTTTTATTTTTCATTCTGCAATCATAATTTATTCATTGAATAAATTGAATGTGACAACAACGTTGCCTCATCAATTATTTTCCATTCTGCGATCGTAACATATTCATTAAATTCAATTTCCTTTTCATCTAACAAATAAGTATTGAGGCTTGTTGAATTCCCTTTCTTTGTTACTACTAAGATATAGGATTAGGATAATAAGTACCGGTACATGTGTAAAGTGGGGTTTTTTTTGCAACCAATTATGAAGGCCTTTTATGACTGAAATTTGCTAAAACAATTGAAAACGACATTTATGTAGACATGTATTCCATATTAGTGTAGTGCATATCCAGGATTTTTTGAACAGGAGGATACAACCCCCCCCCCCCCCCCTTATAAAAAGGTTGAAGGGACCTTTTACAAAATGTTAACAAAATATGATTATGTTTCATGTTTTATAAACATGATTATGTTTAAATATTTTTCTTTATTCTATACTTTTCTATCTTTGAGGCGATCAGTCATCATGGGGTTTTGGTGGTCACCCCTTCCTCCTAGTCAAGAAGAGGTCGTAAAGCCAGTACAGCGAGGTTTACATCATAAATTCCAAGACCTTATATTTTTTTAGCACCATCATACATTAATTTAATGTAAAGAAAGAATATAGTATTGCACATGTTCGCTAAAGTGTTGAGGAAGATTAAATACAGGAGAGCAAAACTGAAAACATGTCATCTCTCGTTGAGTTTCTTCACTGATATCGCCTTTGTGCAGTACGGACACTCTCCATACAGGATGTTGAACCCTACTCCTGTAATTGACTGGTAGCTTGATGGCAAGGCACGCAACCACTGGGGGTATAAGAAAAGGGGGAAAATGAATAAGAATTAAATAATTATATCAGATTTCTGGGTACATTTGTAAAAAGATGTCCAGAATCACTTTCCCCTGATGTTCTTCATATTCCGGAGGCTGCACTAATGTTGGTTCCAAATCTCTTCCCTATTTTGACTATCATTAATGTGGAAAAACGGGAAAGTAAATTAGAATTGCTATTGTTGGTCAGACATAAAAGATTTCTGATACCGAGCCTCCTCCAACAATTGTATCGTCTTGGCGGGATTGCTCGACCACCAGATTTTCTAGGACAAAGCTGAATTATATCTGGTACTTGAAAAAATTATATGTGAGCTATCTCCTTTTTCTCATTTCTCAGTTTACAAAGAATGATCATAATAGAAATGTCCCCTGAAAGAGGTTCCATGTGTCTTCCAGTTACAAGAACGAGTCAATTTCTTTGATTTTAGACCACTCCAAAACTGCACTTTAATTATGTACCAGTACTACATATTCAACCTTTCACAATTGCTTTGCAATTAAATCAAATGAACATTACTCAACTTTCTTTAAGGAGCAAGCAACTAAGTTTGTATTTCCTAGATTATTCTCTTGACATGTCTTCATTCAAATGGCAATCCTAGGTAACATGCTAGCTCCCTTCAAAACAACTTTGTGACACACATAGTTCATTGTGAGTTTGTGGCTCACATAGTGGTTATTCTCTCGACGTGTTTTCATTCAAATGGCATATGATAATAACAGGTAAAATGCTAGTTCAGCTCACCTCATAAAGACAAGTTTGATGAAATGGTTTGTTGCAATGGGGATTGTCACAGACCTGATCAGGAATGACTGAATCAAGGCTATAGGAGTAACATATTCCACACTCCTCTTTAAAGTCCTTCAAAATGAAAGAAAAAGAAAAAGAAAAGATAGTATCACATTATGGTTTTTGAATGAAATACATGTTGATATTGTAATATGTATTGATGAAGTATTTGCTTGATATGCAACTTTGCAATGTTTACAGGCCTTACGGCAAGCTCTGAAATCCTGGCGTGTATATGTCAGCAAATAAATGCACTTGACGAGTGATTATATTAGCAAGATTTTCTAATATAAATTTTTGTTAAAGATAAATTTAATTTAATTTCCAAGACTTGATCCCTGTTATAAATTAATTAACTTATATGGGGATATCATAAAGACAAATCATCAATCCTTTATTTCCTTATACCATGTTTTTTTTTTTGTGCTCATATATTTCTATAACATAATTTACTATACATATACAATATACATGCATTTCTATTACAACTAACTTCACAACTTGGTAACGCATTCTAAATTTCAAGCAGATAAACTAGCTTTCCATCTCAACTAGCTATGAGAATAGGAATTACGAATGATGACCTAAAGTCATGATGCTGTGGAAGCCTATTAGAAACACCTTACATAGTTTTGTTAGGATGGATGATTGCTGGACCAATACAGAGCAACTTTCAATGCCACAACCGTCTCTCTAAACTAGCTATGGGAATGGGGGGGGGGGGGAGGGAGGGGATGTACATGTACCTACCTGAACCTGTGATTCTGCTGGTGTGGGGAAGTCTACCTCAAGGATGTTACGTAGATTTGTTAACAGAGATGAGTGGCTGTTCCAAGCATGGAGGTTGGTATTCAGGAGCTTCCGTACAGGATTGATAACTGAAATCAAAGAAATAAGACAGATAAAGAACAATTAGTTAAGCCGTTGATTGCTGAATTCTCTCATTCCCATTGGCTTATAATGATTCATCTGGTTCCCATAAGGCATAGTCAATGGGTTTTGAATTCCATTATTTTTGTTTTTGTAAAAAAGCATGTGGATATTTCAGACGAAATCATAACGTCTCTTAGTTTACAAAAACTACCAGGATGACCATAAAATATCATCTTGACCTCTGCAAAGGCTAAGACAATAGATGCAAGCGTCATGCACCTGACAGAATTCTGTGATATTATTTATCTATCATTAATGTCTGTTTACCATGAAATCAATATGAATGTTACTACAAAAAGATTGGTGCGGTGTGAAAATAATATTGGGTTATGCGATTGATATAACAATACTGCATGTATTTTATTTTGTCACTTTACATATGTCACTCATCATGCTGATTTGCTAACTAATGCTAATCAGCTTGTACGATATACGATATACGCCTTGTATGCCATTCAAGGCCATTACTATGCACAGGGATTGTGTTTGTGTACTCACCATTATCTGCCCCTAAGAATCTGCATTGGGGTAGCATACGTGGATGGACTGGATCAACTACAATCTGGATAGAGAAGTTACTTCCTGTTTACGAAGTGAATACATCATTGCATTAGAGGAGGAAGGGCCCAATTGCATGTCAATTATTTTTGAGTTATCAAGAAGAAACAGAATATATCTGGATAAGTCTAAGAGACAGAATGGTTTCATCCTCCTGTTAATATTATCTTTATTACGATTACACCAAATGATAAAGTAAGCATGAAAATGACCTTTATTGCACTTAGCTACTTTTTTCCATATACACTTGCTATATGCACATAAAACAGAAAAAAAGAAAAGAAAACCTGCTTGGGTTTCCTGCATCACGCATGAACAAGCCCTGAAAATTTCCCAATGTAAAAAAAAGAAGAAAACTTCATAACCATCGCAACCAAAGCTATTCTCCTGCTAACATCCACAGGGCCTGATTTCTCAGGTTCTAGAAACCCATGTATTACTATGTACCTCTGCCATTCTTTGAAACAAAAGTTTGATATGATAATGATATGATAACATCACCAATTATCATCTCACCTAAAGCTATCTCCTGCTAACATCCACAGGCCATGATTTCTTAGGTTCTAGGAAACCATGTATTATGTACCTCTGCCATTATCTCAGACGAAAATATACTTAATTACATCTCTAATTATCATCTCACCTAAAGCTATTCTCCGGCTGACATCCATTGGTCCTGGTTTCTCTGGTTCTAGAACCAAGGTATTGTTATCTATCTCTGCCATTCTCTCAGACCAAAATATACTTAATTACATCACTAATTATCATCTCACCTAAAGCAATCCTCCGGCTGACATCCATTGGTCCTGGTTTCTCTGGTTCTAGAACCCATGTATTGTTATCTATCTCTGCCATTCTCTCAGACCTAAATATACTTAATTACATCACTAATTATCATCTCACCTAAAGCAATCCTCCGGCTGACATCCATTGGTCCTGGTTTCTCTGGTTCTAGAACCCATGTATTGTTATCTATCTCTGCCATTCTCTCAGACCAAAATATACTTAATTACATCACTAATTATCATCTCACCTAAAGCAATCCTCCGGCTGACATCCATTGGTCCTGGTTTTTCTGGTTCTAATACCCATGTATTGTTATCTATCTCTGCCATTCTCTCAGACCAAAATATACTTAATTACATCACTAATTATCATCTCACCTAAAGCAATCCTCCGGCTGACATCCATTGGTCCTGGTTTTTCTGGTTCTAATACCCATGTATTGTTATCTATCTCTGCCATTCTCTCAGACCAAAATATACTTAATTACATCACTAATTATCATCTCACCTAAAGCAATCCTCCGGCTGACATCCATTGGTCCTGGTTTCTCTGGTTCTAGAACCAAGGTATTGTTATCTATCTCTGCCATTCTCTCAGACCAAAATATACTTAATTACATCACTAATTATCATCTCACCTAAAGCAATCCTCCGGCTGACATCCATTGGTCCTGGTTTCTCTGGTTCTAGAACCAAGGTATTGTTATCTATCTCTGCCATTCTCTCAGACCAAAATATACTTAATTACATCACTAATTATCATCTCACCTAAAGCAATCCTCCGGCTGACATCCATTGGTCCTCGTTTCTCTGGTTCTAGAACCCATGTATTGTTATCTATCTCTGCCATTCTCTCAGACCAAAATATACTTAATTACATCACTAATTATCATCTCACCTAAAGCAATCCTCCGGCTGACATCCATTGGTCCTGGTTTCTCTGGTTCTAGAACCAAGGTATTGTTATCTATCTCTGCCATTCTCTCAGACCAAAATATACTTAATTACATCACTAATTATCATCTCACCTAAAGCAATCCTCCGGCTGACATCCATTGGTCCTGGTTTCTCTGGTTCTAGAACCAAGGTATTGTTATCTATCTCTGCCATTCTCTCAGACCAAAATATACTTAATTACATCACTAATTATCATCTCACCTAAAGCAATCCTCCGGCTGACATCCATTGGTCCTCGTTTCTCTGGTTCTAGAACCCATGTATTGTTATCTATCTCTGCCATTCTCTCAGACCAAAATATACTTAATTATCATCTCACCTAAAGCAATCCTCCGGCTGACATCCATTGGTCCTGGTTTCTCTGGTTCTAGAACCCATGTATTGTTATCTATCTCTGCCATCTCCTCCCAGAATGATCTATACTTCAGCAGGAATCCCTCAAACTGTGTGATTACATCATGGAGGCAAAGCTTCAACAGAAATAAAGAGGCCAGATATAGAGAAAGAAACTGTTAATTTAAGACTTTTTATATTTGATTATTTGGTCAGCCGCATATAAGGACCATCTCCTTTCTGGCTGCTACCAGCATTAGCAATTTCCCTTGTGTTTTTAACAATATTTATTCATGTTTGTAAATTGATTCTGTGTTTATCTATGTTAGTAACTGTAAATGTGTGATACTTTGTATACTGCTTTTTTTATTACCCTGTATGTTTTTTCATTCCTTGGCAAAATAAGTTCAATTGAATTGAATTGAATTTGCCAAACAAATAATACCTTAGCATCAAGCAAGGATTGAACCCATGCCCTTTCATAGGAGAGACAAGAGCCTTAACCAATGTACCGCCAAAGGCTCCCACGACATCTTAATCAATCATATTACAACACTTTTTCACATTATTGACAAAAAGTAAACCAAGTTACATTAGTAGTAGAACAAAATTACTTTTAACAAAGTTTCTTTTGCATCTTTTCATGTAAAAAAATAAATCATAAATGATGTAATACAGAATTGATAACTGCATGTGAATAAATTTATTAGGGTAAGACTGCACAAACTTATCTGCCACTCTTGTACCAAAGTATACAATTTTAGAAATTATCAAACAGTAATGAATACAAACTTCAGGAGCTGCGATATAGCTTCCTCATGAGATGTTTGGTTTCCTAAAATAACGAATTTTCTAGACAGTTTGCTTTTCATCCTTGCTTTAAGTACACATATCTCACTGATGACTTCAATCTTCGTCTCTCCTTCCCCTTCTCTCCTAATATCTGTAATAAATCCCTACCTTTGGTGTCCAATGCAGTTGAAAATCATCCTGCAGGGCGGTAGCACAGACTGGAGGATTTGATGGGTGCTAAAGTGAATGGAAAATTTTGGATAAAGGAGTGGAAAGATTTATACTTCTAGTTCTAAGAATTGTTATTCATGTTTTATCCCTTGCATGTACTATTGCTATCAAAGAGACAGTCATTCAAATCAACCTTGACCCAAAACAACTAACCACAAAAGCAATGTAATCTAGAATACCCCTAATAGGTGACAATATCAATTCATTTTGAAATAGTTAATTTCACGTTCTCATTGCATTCCAAAATCGATGCCATGCCACTAGGATATTCTCAAATGAAATTAAGCTATCAATATAATAAAAAGCAATGAAAATAATGCGTATAAATACAAGAAAATTATCATTGATCTAACTAGAGTTTCTAAAGTGTAAACCTTGAGTTAAATGTTTTCTAAGACCATGTTTGTAGACTTACCTCTTGATGAACCTGAACAGTAACATTGTGTGTCTTATCTGATGAGTAATTGCAGGTCAACTCAAACTGACTTAAGTCTGACTCCAGATTTGTAACCCTGTAGAAAACAACATGATTCAGTTTTCCAATAAGATGGGTTAGAAGGTAGTGTCAGCTATTAAATCATATATAGTTTATTGCTAAGCAATTGTAGTATAGAACATAATAAATTGATTTCTTTGGGTACACAATTAATACAATATGCATTGGAAACTAAGGTAAAATATACATGTACAATTCCATGCTAATATTATTCTCTATTATATTTTTTCAATAAATAGTCGTTTCACTTTAAATAAATCAGTTGTGAGGTCTAGAATTCCCATCACTTGTAGAAGCCACGGGATTTCATTTAACTGCAGAATGAATTGTATGTAAGTTGGTCATGATTGTTGAAGAAATAGAGAGAGAGAGAGAGAGTGAAGGTCCGGATTCTGGAATGTGCTATTTGATGGTAGAGAGTGATTTAATTCAGCTGTACCAAGGATTAAATTGTCTTGGCTTGGTATTCTGCTGATGAAAAGGAAGTTATAACCATGCACCTGTTTCAGGTTCTGTGCATAATGGCATTGAGGGTTGCTGTAGCAGTCTGAGAATTAGCAACACCTCAATTTGAAGCCATGAGGTACACAGTCTTTAAGTTCTGCTCGCCAGACATTACTGATTTTCTGACTTTATTTCTGAGCAGAAATGGCTGATATTCATTCAAAACAAGGAGGCAGAAGATCTTGTATTGCTTAGAGTACTGCATTGAGGTTAGTTAATAACATTTATTTGCTGTTATGTTGATTCATGTTTATATTTCCTCTGTGGAAACATTCAAATATCAAAACTTATTTTGCAGCAAACTGGTCACTGATGTTTATGTTTGAACCTGATATGAAATTAGGGTCTTACTTGTTCATAAATGAGACATGCGTAATGCGTAATTGCAATTATTTATAATTACCATCTGACACTAACACTAGCAACTACAATAAACATAAAACAACAAAACAAAACAAATTCTACCAAAAAAGGCATTCTAAGAAGTTGGTAAGCAACTTTTCTCTTAATAGAGGACGGACAATTCATGATGACAGAAATAGAAGAGGTGAAATGGTTTGAGAATTGAAGGCAATTAACAGATCCAATTCAAATTTAGTCAAGTTGACTTTGGAGGGCCTATAAATAATGATCATCTCTGAAATAATGTATGGGCATTCATTAACAAAGTGAGGTGCTACATAGATGAATCACATAAAGAAGGGAGAACACAAACAAACAAACAAACATGACTCAAGATAAAAATGAGATTGCTCACATTTCCCAGCCCAATGTTTCCACTTCTTCAACCAGCCTCTGATACAGTGGTGAATCATCCACTACCCCATGAGAAGGGGTACCAGTCTTGCTGGCCTTGATGTTATCAAACAGACTGCATACTTCTTGCATGAAGGCTTTGGGATCGACAGCAGACTTTAGCCTGCTCTCCAGTGTGCCTTGAACCTTGCTGAGGTGATGCACTAATCTCCAGTCTCCCCGAACACTGAACAAAAAAAATATATATAATTGATCGAAAGAAAGCAATAACAACATATTTGTCATTTAAATTTGCCATTTAGAATACAATGTACCTTTTATATCACTTTATAACAAAACAAAATATATATCATCGGTATTGGTTTGTTAGCAAGTTTTATGTACGATATATGAAAAAACATGTATATAGTCTAGACATCTTTCTAGCTAAGGATATTTCAATTTAATTTCAATTTCATTCCACAAATTCAAATCTAGAACAATATATGAAAATATCACATTAAACAATGAAATTTACATAAATAAGTGGAGTTTAAAAAATAAGTTCATTATAGTAGATATATATATTACATAGGTAATATAGATTATCTTAACCATAAGCATACAGGATCCAGGTGGTTGCTTTTATTAAAGACTATGGAATTGAGAAAACTCGGTGGTCGATCACTAGTCAATGGGTTAAAAACAACATTGACTGCATCAGGGAAATTACAGTAGACACACAATGTTCTAACCTGGCATGTTTGATGTTCTTGTCTCTTGGAAGCTCGATCTGAATTTGGGATTCTTCCCCCTGGATTGTAAAGAAATAGAAAGGGTTTGTTACAATGAATGATGGACAAGCTGGCCGACCGACATCATACATCTCGGCGAGTTCAAACTTCTGCATTGATATAGTACTACACAAGAATCGAGCGAGAATACAGATAAAGCAACATAGATCTATCTATGCGTATCCTTCTTGCTCCCTCGACGAGAGGACTCTACCCAACAATAACCCACTCTCTCTCTCCTTTTTTTGTCCTTTAAAATTTTCTCCTTAGACCTAGACTAGATCTAGATCTAGATCTAGATCTATATCTTTCTTTTCTTTTCCCTCTCCTTTCTCTTTCTTTCTTCTTTTCTTTTCCTTTCCCTTTTTAATTTTTTAATTTCTTTCCCTCTCATTTTCCCCCTACCCCTTTCTCATTTTTACCAATGGCAGTGCAATTTTACAGACTAGGTAGCTGAGCCGAGGGGGGGGGGGGGGTTGCATGTTGCACCCCCCCCCCCCCACAAACACACCCCTTTTATAGCGACGCCCCTGTGAATGGATCTATTTAACAGTCACCTTACTAATACTGTATAGTCTATTGGGTTTTTCCTACGAAAGCTGCCACACCGAGAATATGCAAATATGTAATGTCATTATCTATATGGAGTCGATCTACGATACTCCACAGAACTTTGGGCGGGTGGCGGCGGCCTGGCTTTCAGCGCAGTGAGGGTCGAAGATGCATTAATTGATGAATTGATAATGATAGTCGTACAGGAGTGTTGGTGGTCAATACAATGCAAATACTCACTCCAACTCTGATCAAGCCTGTCCATACTGTCTTTTCCAGGTTCTGAGGAATGAGAATATGCCAGTTGCCGTGTTCTGTCATTTTAAAAAGTTGTTCTCTGTCTTATATTTGGCGGGGCCGGCTGGGCTTCAAAATAAAAGCAGAAGGTAAATGCTCTCATTTGATTGATAGAGGGCGTGATGTCTCTGATGCATATGCTCTGATGGATCTCGTACGGAAACGATACCCTAAAAGCAAATTGGGGTCAGGATCCATCCCCTCATGGCATGTAGGGGCATTCATTGTGAGGAAATTAGGATATTATTTTATTTTCATTTTTACCGCCAAAATGCTGAACTAACCCCTTGCCATTTTTGGCAAAAAGTGGTGTTTTCCGAATGTTTACAAGATTTGCCCCTAATAGCCCCTTTCAAAGGCAAATAGGGGTCAGGATCCATCTCATGGCATGTAGGGGCATTCATTGTGAGTGAATTAGGATATCTTATATTTTCATTTTTACAGCCAAAATGCTGAATTAACCCCTTGCCCTTTTGTGCTCTGGAATCTGTCTGATCCCAGCGCTCGAGATCCTAGATAAGATCTCTATGCTCTGATCTTGCTAAAACGGTTGCCTTAACCTCCGAAATCGGTGTAAATTATTTTGCGACTCATAATTAAGAAGGCCAGGTATATTATATTCCTCTTCCCCATAATTTGTATTGATATTTGCAAATTTAAACAATAAACAAACTAATTGTATTCATATTATATAGGCCAAATAAGCCTATCCCTAATAGACAAAGAGGTGTATTCAAACCATTACAGATCAGGGGGCACGGCCTCTCACAAATACCAATCTGGCATGGAATTGAATAAAAAATGAAGATCTTTAATTTACTTAACAGCAGGCGCGTAGCCAGAGTTTGATGTTTGGGGGGGCACATACATGTAATCGATCGAGGTAAAAAAAGGGGTCTACAAAATTTCAACCGATCCTGGAAATTTTAGGGGGGGCACGTGCCCCCCCCCCCCCCCCGTGCCCCCCCCCCCCCCCGTGGCTACGCGCCTGCTTAACAGAGGCGCCTAGCCAGGAGGGTGGGGGCGGTCGCCCCATAGGGAGAGAGAGAGAGAGAAAGAGAGAGAAGAGAGAAAAGACTAAAGGACGTAGGAAGAAAATGGAGCAGACAAAGAACATGACAAAGACTGTGTTAAATAAAGTAATACCATATGGCACTTGTGTTTAAAGGAGAGTTGGTTTCTGTGGCCAAGAAAAGTTCTATCTATATGTAAATGAGACAAAATGTGAAGGTATAGAAAATCCACATTTTTAATCACGAGTTAAATTATATGTTGATATGTGTATGTGTTTTTACGCGTAGATCATAATCAAAATATTATACACGGTTCAGCATTTGCTCAAAAAGCTATATAGACCAAACGTACCATAACTCGACTGTCTCCAATAACATTGATAGCGGCTTCGGAGAGGATCTCCTAGTAAACCGATACACGACTTTTTGTTAGCAATGGAATCCAATGACCGGGGTAATATGTAAGGCGTTTAGACACATAGGAGCTCTATACAAACGTGACTATTATCTTTAAACTTGAAATCCATTTTACATAACCCAAGAAAATGTCAGACAAAATCCATTAAACTATAATTCCAAAGCCTGTGCCTAAATTAAAAACTTTAAAAACCACCTAATAACCATCAATGACATGGGAGATAAAGTAATACCATATGGCACTTGTGTTTAAAGGAGAGTTGGTTTCTGTGGCCAAGAAAAGTTCTATCTATATGTAAATGAGACAAAATGTGAAGGTATAGAAAATCCACATTTTTAATCACGAGTTAAATTATATGTTGATATGTGTATGTGTTTTTACGCGTAGATCATAATTAAAATATTATACACGGTTCAGCATTTGCTCAAAAAGCTATATAGACCATGATTAAGGAACAACGTACCATAACTCGACTGTCTCCAATAACATTGATAGCTGCTTCGGAGAGGATCTCTGTGGTAACAACATTTCCCATACGATGAGGTAGAGTAATTGAGTGCCTAAAACCCTTGGGCTTCCGGGGGCTCCGACCCCTGAACCCCACGCCAATTAGGGACCTGCCAGTGTCACAATTAGGTATCAAAATAATGCTTATCTGACCGTAATTAAATGTCTAAAAACCCTGAACTTCGGGGGCTCTGCCCCTGGACCCCGCCGAGGGCCCTAAGGCGGACCCCTGATTGCTAATCTGACCGTAAATTATTGCCTTAAACCCCTGAGCTTCCGGGGCGGACAAGGTATCAACATAATATGTTCATCTGACCGCAGGCGCGTAGCCAGGGAGGCAGTATGGTCCCCCAAAAAACGCCGGCCAAAAAAATAGAGGAGTGAAAAGGAAGAGGACGTATGAAGAAAAGGGTGTAGACAAAGAACATTTTTGATATTCAGACAAGGATTAAGAGTCGAGAACATTACAACGATTGGTCTTCTTTCTCTAAAAAAATTAATAAAACGTCAAAGGGGGGGGGGGAAACGAAATTTAGACAAGGATTAAGAGTCGAGAACGGTACAACGAATCGTCTTCTTTCTCTAAAGATTTAGTGAAACGTAAAATCTTTCGCGCTTCGCGCGGGAGGGGGAAACTGAATTTAGACGAAGATTAGGAGTCGATAACACGACACAACGAATCGTCTTCTTTCTCGAAATGTCAAAGCTTCCGCACTTCGCGGAGGAGGGTGGGTGGAAACACGCCCCTCCCTGCACCCACCCCCCTAATTACATCACTGCTGGTCACCATTATGTACCAATATTTGGCTCGCATAATTTCAAATTTGGGCCCCCCCCCTAAGAAATCCTGGATCCGCGCCTGGGGTTTAAACCCCCTAAACCCCCCGTAGATCCGCGCCTGCCCCCTCATGGCATGTAGGGGAATTCATTGTGAGGAAATTAGGATATTATTTTATTTTCATTTTACCGCCAAAATGCTGAACTAACCCCTTGCCATTTTGTGCAAAAAGTGGTGTTTTCCGAATTTTTACAAGATTTGCACCTAAGCCCCTTTCAAAGGCAAATGGGGGTCAAGATCCATCTCATGGCATGTAGGGGCATTCATTGTGAGGAAATTAGGATATTCATATATTAACATTCTTACCGCCAAAATGCTGAACTAACCCCTTGCCATTTTGTGCTCCAACCTGTCTGATCCACATCCCAGCGCTCGAGATCCTAGATAAGATCTAGGCCTATATATGCTCTGATCTTGCTAAAACGGTTGTAAATTATTTTGCGACTCATTTACAGACGCATAATTAAGAAGGCCAGGTTTATGTATCCCTCTTCCCCATAATTTGTATTGATACTTGCAAATTTAATAAACAAACTAACTGTATTCATATTATAAAGGCCAAATAAGCCTATCCCTAAAGAGTTCATATTCAAACCATTACAGATCAGGGGGCACGGCCTCCCACAAATACCAAATCTGGCATGGAGATCTTTATTTTACTTAACAGAGGCGCCTAGCTAGGAGGGTGGGGGTGGTCGCCCCCCCAACAAAAACAAAACAAAACAAAACAACGCCGGCCCCATAGGGAGAGAGAGGGAGAGAGAGAGAGAGAGAGAGAGAGAGAGAGAGAGAGAAGAGAGAAAAGACTAAAGGACGTAGGAAGAAAAAGGAGCAGACAAAGAACATGACAAAGACTGTGTTAAAAAGATTATAAAGGAAACAACAGTTATGCATCATAATTATTATCTTTTATTTAAACATGTATATTGTGAAATGAGCTTTGAATTTTTATAGCCATCAGCCCGGCCCAGTTCAGCTCGACATAACATATATCATGAGTATACCTACACAATATGACTATCGAGTTCCTCGGATATAATAATGCGGCAAATAATGTCATATTTCCCGCAAGCAATAATGGAAATCTTATGATGAAATGCTGATTGTTTTGGGGATTGGTTGATTTAAACGTCAATATATTTATCAAATTCATGATGCTAGTTTCCTTTAAAAAAAAAATAATTTAAATCTTTTATAACAATGAATCAAATATTATTTTGAAAATTCAGACAAGGGTTAAGAGTCGAGGACGGTACACGAATCGTCTTTTTTCTCTAATATTTTAATGAAACGTCAAAGCTTCCGCGCTCCGCACGGATGGGGAAAAACTCTCCTCTCCCTGCACTCAACCCCCAACCCCCTAGAGAGGCGCGCTTTGCGTGCTCTGTAAGTGATTTGCCCCCCCTAAATAAAATCCTAGCTACGCGGTTGATTAACAACTCTTTAATTGTCAAGTACATGATCTGTCTTAAACAGGTATGTTTGCATTTTTATATTTCATGTGGATTTTCAGTGTTCTTGGATGCACAAATTTCTACTAAACGTATCATTTATTACTTCATAATCTACTCTAATGTCTATTTAAATGATTATTGTCTTATCTTTGCATATTTGTGAAGTTGAATTCTCTTTCATATTTCTACTTATTGTACCAGTAAGTGCTTTGGTAGTTTTTGTCATGCCTTTTGTATGATTGTACATGTAAGTATTCTATTCATTATTGCATCCAGGGGGGGGGGGGGGGGGGAGGTACTCAGATTTGATTCGGCCTGGGAGGCTGGGATGTGCCGCTCAAGCCTCGAAACCCCTACCCATTTTTAAGGGTCATTTTGGCAGAAAAAGGTATCAATTTTTAGGGATTTTTCTCGAAAGATTTTTCTAAAAGATACTCGTATTACTTTGACAAGTGCCCCTTCCCCTCTTGATAAGTGCTCTTTTCATCTCTTATAAATGCCCCTGTTATTTTGACACGTCCCCCTTTTCCTTCCTAATAAATGCTCTTTTTCCTTCTTATAAATGCCTCTTCCCCTTTTCATTATTACCCCTTTTCATCTTTGATAAGTGCCCCGTGTATTTTAATATGTGCGGCAAATGTTAAATTCTTTTTGATAAGAGCCACTTCCCCCTTCTCATAAAAGCCCCCTTTCACCTCCGATAAATGCCCCAATTAAAATCTGATACCAAAAAATTGTATATTTTCGCTTTGAGATTTCCCTTTGAAGGTGCCCTTTTTTGTTGGTCCCCCCCCCCACACTTTGGAAGTCGCTCCGCCGCCTCTGCACATGATTTATTCATGTTAATGAAATATGATATCATCTCTTAGTCTTATTATCAATACATTTTTTACGGGATAAATACTTTATCAAGAACAAAGTATATTATAATTTATTGTCACATTATTACGGTAGTATAGTATTATAAAAAAGCGACTACCTGACTGATTGATGATTTTATTTATTGACCTTTACATGTATCGGGTGATGAAAGCGTGTGACGAACGTGAAATCTTTCTTAGATGTTTGCAGCCATATTAAAAGAGAAAGGAAACTGTCAATAAAGTGACCGATGTTCGTTAATTGTTAAAAAATGACGGATGATATTATCCGACATTTCTTCCTACATGTTGCTATTCAAAATTCCGAACTGAATGGTCTTGCACTTCGGAATCATTTCCACTTCATTTTAATTAAATACCGCATAGGGAGAACCCGAGAAGGAATACAACATCAATCATATCCATTCACCCAGTTTTATGGATTTGAAATGAACTCTCAGCCGGGGTTGACAAGGGGTAGTACTTACAACAGTTTCTCAATGAGTATCATCCAATTGTGCAGCTTTGTTCTGGTTCCAGACAGTTCTTTGTCCCCCTTACGGTATCTACAATATTATATGTGCATAAAGCATTTCAACATGCAGTCCCTCAACTATGGAACAAACTTCCTAGTAATATCAAAGGATGTTCTTCTCTTGATCTATTTAAGCCTCTGTTAAAGTCTTACCCTTTTCAAACGTAATTTCTTACCATTCTTTATACAATAAAATGTATGATACAGGTAGTTTCCAATTTGGATAGTTATCATGCTATTATGTTCTTATTATTTCATTTCTTCTGTACTCACTTTTTGATTTGTTTTCTATTTCCATAGCGCTTAGAGACTTAATTGTTATTTGCGCTAAAAAACTGAGTATTATTTTTATTAGTAGAGAAATTTTCCAAGCGAACGTTTTTCCCCATATAAAATCTAAAATGGAGTGGGAAGATGGTTTTCTACTTCCCAATCCTGGATCTAAACATGCTCTAATATTTCTTAAAAGAAAAAACAACAACACCTAAACCCTTTTCAGTATGATGGTATGTATTTCTCCCTTGTATTTTGTGAAAATAATATCACTTGTCTGTCTGACAACATGTCAGAAAATTTGGTCTAAAGCCCTCAAGTAGATTTTTGTTTTACATCGGACTAGCTAAACGTAAAGCAAATCCAGGATTTAAGAGATTGAAATCTTGTCATGTTAGTCAGATAACTACAGAAGAGGAAGGAATTTACAAAGTTCTTGTTTTTTTCATAGGTCTATTCACACTGGCGTACTGATGGGGGGGGGGGGGGGAGGGAATACAATTCGAATGCGGTTTATTTCCAATTTAAACCAGTTGTTTAGAAATGTTGCCTAAGTGAGTTTTCTGGAACTTTTTTTTTGTAAATTATACTTTTTTATGCTCGAGCCTCCCTCACTCTTTTTGAAATGGTATGTTAAAGAGAATTAGAAAGAAAGAAAGAAAGAAAGAAAGAAAGAATAATGACCTCCAGAGTCACAAAATGAGGTGTCAAAATATGCTAATCTGACCGTATTTAAATGCCTCAAACCCCTGAGCTTCCCGAGGCTCTGCCACTGGACCCCTAAGGTGGGCCCCTGGATGCTCATCTGACCGTAATTTAATGCCAAAAACATGTAATGCCTAACATGTAAGAGTGGTGAACACAAATCCGCCCCATAGTAATATAGTTATATGATTCCCCAAACACTTCCTGAAATGATTCAACTAATTTGATGCAATCTGAAGCATACAGGACTATTTTCTGGTTATACACCTTTTTTATTATCTTCATTAACAGAGGGAAGAGTAGGCCGCTCCTATGCTGTATACGCCCTGAAATATTGAAATAGTCTTTTCGGATTAGTTGGTAATGGTCAATGCATTTTAACATGTTTGAACAAGTTTATAGCATGAACGGCTTTCCCTAAATGGGAAAAAATTCTACAATTTTATTAATTTTTTATCTTCCTTGCACATTAATGTGTTTGCGCCAAGAAGCCGATAATGGTATTTCATTTTGTTCAGAGTTGGTAAATACACTGTTGCCATCATGTTAAACAAATTTGTTTACCTCTTTTCATGACGTGATAGTGAGAATATAATAAATTCTTGATCAATAAAGTTTATAATAACCTTCTCAGAATCGAGGTCTGCATGGATGCGTCACTGTTTGACATGAGTTTGTATAATAAATAGTGGCTCAGCACAGGCCCAGCCATTTCGGTGGCACATAGTATTATGGGGAAGGGTATTGGGTTTTTTACTGGGTGGATACAATTAATATTATTATTATTCATTAGGCAAAAACAAATCAAGAAACACTGATATACAAAACAACAATTAAAATTTGAAGTTAATTACATGGATGTTGGGAAAAGAAACAGATCAACTAATTAACCTTCACCAGAAGGTAATCTTTTCAAAAATTTGAATTAACAAGATTACCAAATATGAGAATGTTGAAAGGAAGTTTTATCGTCTTTCTTTTCTCTTTTTGTCCCCTTGCAATATTATTGTTACGCTAGGTGCTGTGGTCGAATCTCGTTATTTTCATTTCTATCCCTCCGCCTTTCTTTCCCCCTCCCATCCTCTCTCAGTTATCTGGCCCTTATCCTTTCTCACTTTCTCTGAGTCTATCTGTCCTTCGGTCGGCCTCTTTCTTTCACTCTCTCACTAATTATTTTTCCTTGACGGAAACATCCTTTTTTTTTATCCCTTGAAACAAAAAATTGCCTTTGCCCTTCTAGTTTGTATTTTTGTGTCTCTGTATTGTCGTTATCATTCCTTTTCTGTTATTCATCTCGGTCATCTCCCATCTTATTGCTTTTTTTAGAAAAAACCTCAATAATTTGTTTAAGAAGAAAACAAACATCAAAACTTAGGGCAAAATATAGCATCATAACACTTTGTTACTTTGCTATGCATTTTTGGTTTAGCCCGACAGAATATCAATACATAAAACGTTCACATACTATTTTATCTCAGTGAGTATTTATTTTGTTAAAGAATAGTGTTTCCTCCCCGTCACCCCCTCTATCCCCCTCCCCACCCCCCCCCCCCCCCTCTCTCTCGCGCTCTCTCTCTCTCTCTCTCTCTCTCTCTCTCTCTCTCTCTCTCAAACACGTGTACTATATGTAAAATAATTATTTACATGTAAGCGTAAGCAGTGGAATACAACTGTTGAACATGGTGGGTCGTCACCGTGGGTATGTGTGGTTTGCGGGTGTGTTAGTGGTGGGTGTGCGTGTGTATAAGTTTGAAGCCATATTCATTGATGTCAAATTATAATTTGTTTTCATACTGATCTGCAGAGAACGTAAGGATGTGACAAACTCATCTTCTTTGAGGCGAGGGGAAAATGAAATATCGGTAAAAATTATGTCCTTATTCTTTTAGAAGTTATAAATATACTTAAACCACATGGCGTTCATTTGAAAAACGTATAATTTTTAGGAAAATGCATCTGGTTTTCTTTATAAGATATTTTTCCACCATGAAACCAATAATTATTTTTAAAATATTTTTCTTTAATCATTGATTGCTATATAGGCCTATAGATGAGTTTACTCACTACCAGTTCTGAGCAAAGTTTGGTGTTTATAGGCCTATGTATAATAAACTGTAATGACAAATGCAAACTGGAAAGTGGGAGCTGAAAATATGAACCCTTTATTTGGTATTGAAGAATTCAATAAATAAAATCAACATATAATGATTATGATACATCATATACAAATATAAAGTATATAGACCATAATAATGCTAATTATTGTGGTAATATTCATCTAAACTACCATTTCATAATCTTAATACGTACTACAAATACTTTATGAAATTTGGCAAAGACTATTAAAAAAAGATCATTGACATCTGTAAACATTTGGGGATATGTTTTCACATTATTTTTCTTTTCTTGACCAATGATTCTTTTAATAACTGTAAACAGGATTTAAAATGAGCACAAATAATACTAGTGTCAACATTAATGTTGCGCCGTTCGGGGATTGTAAGTCTATGAATTAAGACGAGTCAGCCTATCTAACAACAACAACAACAATACTAATTACAAAATGAAAATGCTAATAATAGTAGCAGTAGTAGTAATAATAATAATAATAACAATAATTATTATTATCAATTGCTTTAACAATTCTGGCCAATAAAATTAATGTATAGAGATTTTGTGGAATTTTATTAAATCATGTAAACAGAAATGCAAAGTAACGATGGTAACCCTTTTAACGTTAACGCTATCTTATAACAGATACATTTGCACTTACACAATATAGACAACTTCATAGTTTACTAAGTAGAAGTGTCCATCAGACAGACCGTTGTAGATGAGATAAGAGAACTTGTGAACGGCAACTTTACAGCACATAAATAGCACATGATTTGACGAAAATCAATCTGTCTCATAAAACCACACATAATTTTTTGGGGCAATGCAAGAGCGAAAACAGTTATTTGTAGAATGCATTATGTACAGAAAAATAGCGATTGTCCAACGTTTGTGGATGTTCTCTTTCTAAACTGCTGGATATCAATACACACAGGATCGGATCCGTTGTTACGCCATGTTATGTTTGGTAGAGATGTCATTTTATGTCAAGTTTGTAGGGCCATTTGCGAGGGACTAGCTACCTCCATCGCTACACGGGACGCCAAGGAAAGGACTGTATACTAGACGAACTGAAAAGGAACGTTACAAGTGTCTCAAGGATCAACCTAAATGTACATAGTTTGCGGGAGCTTAGTAGCGGAACTGCTTGCAACCCAGATCGTGGAATCCTTTCCTGCACCCGTGGAAGCAGTTTCCGAGCTTGTAGGTTGGGAAGAAAGAATGGCAGAAACTGCAGTCGCTGACGCAGACGCGACGTCGGTCACGGCTGAATGCTTCTCCACCCCTCGTTAATCGGGAGAAGACGTCATCGTTGTCGCCCCCCTGCATCGCGTCCCACATTTCTAACTGTTGTTCATCCATGTCATTGTCGCCTTGGAGTTCGTCGACGTTCTGTTTTTCGTATGTTGGGAGAGCATAGCTCTGGATGAAAACCAGTAGCGAGCAGATCAAAAGAAGGTATTGCGATAGCGTGTTCATTGTGGACTGTAGGCTGCAGCGGGAAAACAAAATGATCAGAAAGACTGTTAGTATAGTCAGATGGTATTTAGGTAAAGTAAGTTAGCAGACAATAACGAAATATAATTTATAATGTATACAACAATCTACTAATAATATCCGACTACCTTAAATCTTTCCTTATTCATTCGTGATCCACTAATATAGTTCTTCCATTATAGTGCATTCATCAAAACAAAATTCTTTAATGATTCTATTTGCAATGATAAAGCTACCTGTGGCCTACCTATCAATTGCCAACAAAAGGTGACGGTGAAGTGAATTAGAAGAATATTAACGAGGGAAAAGGACATTATGATGACATGTTTTATCCTTCTATAACCCAACTCGTTTGCTTTGCTCCCTCCAATTTAAAGTTCTAGTGCAACCCTTGGGAAAGTGTCTCACAATGTGCTGACGAACCTTGCGTATAATTACGCTCCGCCTTTCCCTGTTATGCAAGATGTTGCTTTTGGTTGTATCTTTGGCGTTCAGTCAAATTTGACTATTTTCACTTTATCTGGTTCTTTACACAAATCAGTCTATGTAGGCATTATCTGTATGTAGTCCAATATTTTGAGGGTTTCTAGCAGCTGCCTCATTCCTCCATGGTTTTTCTGCTCTTAATTGACATACTCGTTTCGCTGCATCTTTACAGACCAGAAAACCTCAATTCAATTCCGCTACCCCAGTTAACATGACCGTTTCTGTTATAGTCCATTAAAATTCAACATATGGGCCTTAATCATTAATCATTTTTTCACTGTTTGGTGTTTCCTGCTTATGATGATTCCTCTCAACAGCTTATTTACTTGTCACTTCACTACAATAAAGCTTTTGTGAGGATTCGATGAAATAGTTCGCGTCTCACCCTCTAGCGTCTTCTTTAAAATACATATGGTAATAAGTGATGATTTCAATTTCTACCATTCTAAATAGTACGTTTTTATTTCATGTGTACTCTGAATCAAATAATTTTTGTGGTGATGATTTTGAAATGATTTAGATTGAATGATGTTGCAACTTGACTATCGATTCTGTTGTAACAAAATGGTTTAAGAGAGATGCTTTATTCAATGTGTTAATATCATAATAAATGTAAAGGAAGAAATGAAAACCATAATTTAAATTGCACCGTTTATTAATGAACGGATGGATCAGGTCAGAAGGTTGTACCTTGGCTGCAAGTTTTATTGACTTTCTCCTGCAATGGGGGCGCATTTCGGCTAAGCCCTATGCCGAGAAAAGGAGAAACCTTGAAAACTTCGAAAAACCTGAGCCTCGTATGAAATTTAGCATTGACGGTATCTTTGCAATTCATGGTACCTTCCATGGAAATCTTGTTTTGATTTGCTGTTGAGTGACGTCGCCATGGTAGTTACCATCAGTGGTAAGTTTTATGCCACGGGCCCAGGTTGTTTAATTTTTCAAGCTTTCTCCTACATGAGATTAAAATGGATGATATTCACGGAAAGGGGAAAACATCACGTACTTTTAAAAAGTCACCCTGTAGAAGATCAACTAGTTTTACTTGCATTAAGCTTGCCTAACACATAGACAATGTACAGTCTTTATATATATATATATAAATACATTTTTCAAAACAGTCAATGTACTAAAGCGTGTTTGATTTGTTTCAAAATATTTCACTTTCTCAACTTTTATAATCATCTTCATTTGTAATTGTGGGCAGAAAATTAATATTTTATAACGGGAAAGGTAACCCCAAGTGGATTAAAGTGATTAAAGTGATTAGATTTAAGATTAATGATGTAAAAAGATGACGAAATGACGAAAACAGAAAGGTAGAAACTAAAAAAGTATTCAATAAATCTCGGCAAAAAGCCAGTTTCATTGTCAGTCATGCACTAAAAGGCCGAATTTAAATCATTTAATACCTTTACCACATCTTATTCATATTTGACGAATAGATTGCCATTTCCAATATCGGTATCTGGTTACGACCGTGCCCTTTTGTTAATGCTCCTCATGGTCGTATATAAAGTGACTATAGGTTGGGTAGTATATCGGTGTATTATCGGAGAGAAAGCGGCCAACCTGCCCCGGGTATTTTATTGAGTTACACAGCTTGGTATACCCAGTCATAATCGGTCTAATGACTAATGTACATATCATCCAATGAACCTTTTGACATGCGATCCAAAAGATCATCAGTATAGAGCAAATCTCTACAAATGCATCCATCTCTGACAAAGTAAATGGGTTATTGTACCCCTCATATCACACGTTATGAATCGATAATTACCATCCATCATTTTGATGGTCAGTTTTTGTGCCTTCATGAGCCATCTTTTCTAGAGCGCATGACGGTTACTTAATCATTACAAAAGCTGGATTGTGATGTAATATATTAAATCGAACCTTCTTTGCATCTTTTAGCTGTATTATGATGATAATAAGCGAAGGCGTGATGGACGTGCGTTCGCCGACATGATATTTTTTCATTTTGTTGTATCTCATGGACTTTCTTTCGCGGGCACGCGCCGACTTCTCTTCGCCACAACCTCCTCGCCCGTGCTAAATAGAGTAACATGACACGGTCTATTCATAATGGAATCCATTGGTGAGGTGGAGGGATGAATAAGAGAATGGATGGCCATGGCTCAACTGCAGCCTGTCTCATCAAATGGCATTTCATCCACACACGTAGACCATCTTCAGACTTTATCACCTTTTCCATAAAACAAGAAGTAGAAAAAAAAAACCACACCACGAAATGAGAGCCATACATCGTCTCTTCATTCACGTATCGAATCGTGATTTTTCTAATGTAATTTACCAGGATGATGCCTTCAGTCATGGAAGAAAAAAAAGAGAAGAAAGGTTCTTTCGAGAAAATGACTAGCCGTAGTGAAATGTCCTTCATACTTGTCGTTGCGAGTGGACTAACGCTGCGCCGATTAACCTTTAGCTTTTTGTCTCAAATACAGACAATAATAGCTCTGTCTCAAGTAATACGTGTTGTACCAATAGACCCAAACCGAAACTGCCTTGTGTATCAAACAAGAACTATGACTTAAATGGCGCCAGAGTAAACCAGTTGCAAGGTTACATTTGAAATAACAATCACATTTTCTCTGGTAAAAAGCTTAATGTCATACTTCTAATTTGAGGGCGCTTATGTCGATTTAAATATTCGTTTTCATGATGCAAGCTCACAGTGATTGCACCATTGGTACCCATATCATGTATCATTATTATAAGGTTACGTTTTCTTGATATCCATAATAACTGACACATCAACAGGAAGGATCGTTCGAGGTATAACCTATAGAAGGGAAGAGAACTATATCACCACTTGTCATATTGCGGAGGAGTTAATAAATTGCAATGACCAGAATGGTAAAAAGGTCTCCTCATCCCACTCTCATCCCTCCTACTCTCACCCCCTCCCTCAAGAGCTGGAAGTTTTGTAGGATGATTGATCAGTGATAAGTTTGAAGGAAATACATCTGGTGGACAGTCAATGTTCTTGCATACTGTCAATGTTCTTGCATACTGTCAATGTTCTTCCATACTGTCAATGTTCTTGCATACTGTCTTGATAGCACGAACGGACCAAAACTGCCAAGAAGCAGCAACTTAACCTACTTTGGTGATGACTTCGAGCCAGACATGCAGTGGATCGTTCAAAGTGTGAAAGTGAACACATTTTCTACGTATCAATGAAAGTGACATGTCAAACACACATCTCTTGGAGAGAGAAAATTTAAACATTGCTACTTTTACCATACATTGAGCAGTCCAGTAAATGAGGAATAGCAAATCATAATTGTAGTCCGTCAGTTTAATGATTCTATCCGTGTAATAAACATAACAAGTTCAATATTAATCTTATAAAATCAGTATCACTTTTTGTAGTCTGTAAACCATAAAATGTAATTTTTTAATTGCTTTGTTGAGTAGTGTGTTATGTCCTTGGAAAAAAATGAATTTACTTTTTCACTTTGATTTTGGAAAAGCAACATTATTTGAGGATATTGTTTACATTACGCTTACTCCTTCGAAAAAGATATGAGCCATGAAGTTGCTCGATTGTGGAGGGAGTGGGTTTGGGGTAAAATCCCTTGAGATAGAAGAGAAGAATCATTTGCCAGTCAACAACAAAATCAGAAACCAAGATTTTTCGCCAAGGATAAACAAGTACAAACATTTACACATTTGTCCACCCCTCCTTCCGAAAGCAATTGGATTGGATGACATCCCCATTCCCAAACGACATCTCTTCACACGACTTTTCGCTCAGTACATTGTTTGATTATATAGAGGAAATGAGTTGCAGCTTCAGTCATGTGTTAAACCCACATCGTCAGAGTCAGAAGGGATTTATCACTTCACCTATTTCTCGACTTTCTTTGTTCTCTGTTCCTTTCATTCCAATTTCTTTCTTTCCTTTTTATTAGCCATTCGTTAGGGTGACCCTCCCCAATGCTACAGTGATACAATATTGACTGTTAAAGCACTTTGTGAACTTCCATTGGGGGTTGGTCAAGTTCTGGCTAAGAGAGCTCCTAGTAATCTCTTGCGATTTTGTAACTTCTACAATTTACATGCATGCGTCAACAGCGGCAAGTTGTTACAGACTTTGCACATTTCTATGTTGTAGCTATTTTGTTCAGAATGTTGTTAATAACATTACTCCCAACATCTTTATCCCGACCAAATCATGACCTCTCCCACGAGGCGCCCCAGACAACCCCATTTCCAATCAAGGATGTCAAGACCATCGTACACAGTCATCAGAGTCTCCACATTTGTCTTTTTTTCGTGTAAATCTCATCTTAGCAATTTCGTGCATGCATGACTCTCTCTCTACCATGTTTACCTCGACAGCAACAATATTGACCTCGGCAGAATCCCATGTGCCAGCGTGCGTCTCGCGGTTCAACATCATCAGCTTGACTAAACCACACCGTTTCTATCTCGGCCCGCCCGTGGGAGCCGAATATCTCCACGGAAATAATGACATATCGGTCTGAAACTAGGATTGGTTGATTTCTATTGAGCCTAGGATGAACTGATTACCCGTGAGAGCCAAGAAGCCTTTAGACACTGTCCACAGTTATTTTATTGTAGCAGCCTCTGATTGCCTCCCACTAACATTGTTCTGGATGCCATTCACACCAAAAAGAATGTAATTTCGGCTGATTGCATTACTTTGATCAATAGGATTTGCTTTGATGTTTCCATAGCCTACTTCATGTGGGTGTCTCACTTTGGGGATTGTACTTGATTGCCGCGTTGCAATGGAAGGAAGATCTACAATACAACTTTAATCAACTTTCTGTATGTTATTCAGGAAAAAACCGCTCCCATTATTTGGTCCCCCAAAAAGCATTCACGGTGTTTTGGAAGAAATATATACAATTGATTACACAATGACGTTTCAATATGATAAAAATACACCAAAAAAGTACAAAGAACAATTAAAGAAGTTGTGACCCAAACGGCATCTGAAAATGTGATAGACTTCATGTTTGCTCTTTGTTTTTGTATAATATATTCCCCCTTTCAAATTCCTAGATACCCCTGGCGAGTATTGCTCAGTCTCTTCTGACTATACACGGCTCTTCTTTGCACCCTTCGAACCTGTCTTTGGTGCTTATATCGTCAGACAAGACCCTTTTTTATTTACACAAATGTCTCTTGAACCAAGTGGGGGTAATGGGCACGGCGTAATAAAGATTATTAGCTTCCAAGTTTTAGGCAAATGACGCAGAAAACTGGATAGGCCTTCAAAGATGAAACGTTTGCTCCTTTCGTATGGTGTTAGGGCTTGGGTTGCAATTGGGTCTAAGCTTTGCTTTTGGGTAAACTTATTGTATAGTGGGAGGTCCAGTGTTGAAGTGTCAGGAGTTTCATTGGTGTAAAAATAATTATTTTTTTTGTCCACGAAGCGATTGTCGCCGGAGCATCATGTTACCATCAAATCTGTAATCTTTCAATTGCACTTTTGACCTTAAACGTGCCGCTCCGTGGGAAATTCAAGTCCTACAAGATACTCATCTATCACATCACCTTAAAAGAGATGAACAGTAACATGATAGACAAAGAAAGAACATAAGAATAAGGGGGTCATTCATGACGTTATTATCTTTTGTTGATATTTTGGGTAACAGTCATCGCAATCTTAGTTATATATTCATTATATTCTTATAATTAGAAATAAGTAGATCATAAGACAAATAAACAAATAACTGAGTCCTATTAAATCTTGTAATGCATTGCTACAGTAAAAGAATATACATTGAACTAAACGACCACGCCAAGTCTCATAATTTCCTTTGAGAGAAAGATATATACATCTCATACCGTCGGTTCGAAGTCATTATTTTAAGGGTATTGGGATATTATTATCATGTTGTGCATCTCATTCTGCTTTTTCCGATGATATAACATTAAAGGCGTTAACTACGGTTAACAGTTATATAGGTCAATGCTGTGAGGTAGAAGTGGCGTTTGATATTGCGCTTTGGACTTATTAACGCCTTTTTCCTGGCTTGCATGCGCTTATTTACCCATATCTATCAAGAACATCTAATAATAACATCTAAGAAATATTTAGTTAAATAAATGTTCAGCATGGTGAGGGGTAGGGTTACTAATACAATAGTACTAAGACTCAAAAGCAACGATCAGGATTTGACACTAGTTGAGTTGAAAATATGTTTTACAATGTTTCACGATGGTAAGGGTTTTTCTTCTTTTCTTGTTTCAAAGGTGACATTTCAAAATGCAAAGTTTTCATAATACATAAATTTAGAATGACGTCAGCACAATTTGATAGATTTACAATTTAATGCACCGACTACCATTTTATCTTATGTCATTAACTATGCATAAATTCAATTTGTTTGTGTAGTGCAAGATGCTGGACCCAAACACGAGAAGTTTGATGATGGAGTTGACAAGTACTGGAGAGCTGAGTACACTGAGGCCACTCTGATAGAAATATAGGCAGACGTTACATTAGCTTTGTTAGATGATTCTGATGACGCTTCAACTTCAGGAACTTCGAGGTAAATATTCGATTTATTTTTTTCATATTGAAACATAATGTAGTAAATGTAGTGTAGTCTTTATTGAATTATATGTCAAAGGTATGATTACATATTGTTGATGAAAAGGGCAATATCTGCAAGTGAAACTTATATAACGGTTGAGTGTATGCATGGTATTTGCAATATAAAGAGGAGTTTTGCAAAGTAGTTGTCAGCAGTACGAGTAAGATTTTTTAAATAAATAATTTGTATTCATCACTCCGATTGTTTCTTTTCACTTAGATTGAATAAATCAGTTTAAATCTATCTAAACTATTGATTTTTAAATGAATTTAACTTGGTTTACCTGTCACTAGCACAAGTGCATGATAACATAGAAATATAAATGAAAATGGAATATGGAAAGAGTTCTTTGTGCATTTTCAATTGATAAGCCCTTGCAACCTATAGGCAGCTTATCGACAGACACCTTTGGTACACAATTTTGTATAGTGTTTTGCTCTTCAATAAACACTCTCATGTACATCAGAACATTTTATTTTGTCAATTTGTTTACACAAAATTATTTGTAACGATGCCATGTGTGTGTGTGTATTTGCAGGTATAGCTGTCTACCATGAAACGTGATTAAACACCACTTGGAAATGATGAACCTATTGAACTAGCTATTCCTCGAACATCACAGACATAACCACACGATATTGAGGTAAGTTCTCTAAATGACGTCATATCGGTTGTAATAAATATAAATTACTCTACATCAATATAAATCAGCGAAATCACGTGTGATAAGTGATGGATATCACTCTACTTTTCTCCTGGTAGCAATAAATGTAGGTTCAAATGTTAAAAAGGTTAATATTTGATACTCATATTGAAAGGCACACATTTTTTGTTGGTGTCTCTGTGCATTTGCTAAACGAACATCCACAAGGCAAAGAGGCAATCAAGTCAAAGTCACTTGTCAAGGTGTTATGAAAAAGAATTAATAAAGGTAGAAGAATTAAGAAAATTCAAGTAAGACGAATCTGGTCTTATCAGAACTTCTGGGCCATCTACCTTGTCTAGTAGTTAAGGCATTGGAGTTCTAAGGTAAGGACCCGGGTAAGATTCCCCACGAAATTTTTTTTCTCAACCTTTTGCATAAATACAAAATGGATGGCAGCAGCGTGTTACTTTCAATTGATAAAGCAAAGCACCATTGCTCTCTAATTTTCCTTTCTCAAAATGACAGTGTACACTAGAATTTGAACACATCAGGCGTTCTTTTTCTGGGTTTTAGGAGTGACATGTATGATGTGCCTTCATATTGCATTGGCATCTTCGAACCAAACAACTATGAAGGTGATTGCACTTTAACGTTCATAATCATAAGCCCAATAAGCTGGATTCACAAAAATCCACTTAGAGGCTCAATAACGATTGCAGCACTTCCAACGTCATAATAATAAGACACCAAAAAGGTCTCAGGAGGTCAATTAGGTTTTTCATTAAGTTGTATTTTCATTTTAAAATATTTAGCCGGATTCGTATGAAGATCCATCGTGGCAATTCATTGCGCTCTTATTAAAAGTAGTAGTGCTCTGGAGTACCTATTTCAGTGTTGTAATATTTCTTATTCTATATGCTTATCAAAGTTTACAATATGAATGTGAAATATTACTGGTACATTCATTGAGGAATAGCGGATATGTTATTCCACTGACGTTGTTTAGCAAGACGTTAATCTACAATTGCCGCACTCAACCCAGGTGTAGTAAGTGGGCACCTCACTAAGTTATTCCTTGAAATGGACTGCACGCTATAACAATTCTCGCTACCCTAAATAGGTACGAAAATCTCGAAATTCGCGAGACGAGGTAATTTTCACTCTCTCGGGTCGTCACTACAACTTCCGGTATAGAGTCCCATCCCGCTGGCGCTAGCGCCTGTGTTCGCTGTGCAGAGTTTTCACGCACGCTAAAATCGATGCCAATCAGTGTAATTTGTACAGATTATAATATGCAATGGAAAGCTTCGGGCAGAATTAGTGACTTTAGCACAAAAGGCCGTTAAACTCTACCGTGAAAGAGAGGGTTGTGATCACGAACGCCTGCACAGGAAGCTGTAATGTCGAAAAGCTATCCCATAATGCAATGCGTTTTTCAGGATTTTCCCCGGATCTCGGCAGAATCGCTATTTGGGGTAGCGAGAATTGCCAGAGCTACAGCCATCTCTTTATAAGCGCTTACATGAATGTAATATCACAATGCGATATGCACTTACAAAGAGTAGAATATTAATAGTATTATTACTCCTGAACCTGAAAAAACTGGTTCACAACATGTTCTTTTGGATGTTCTTCACTTTTATAACTAATTGAGGATAACGATGAAGTACAGTGCACAACATTGGCATTGTATGTAATTTTAAAAGACTTCTAAAGAAACAGAAACCTCAATTTCCCCCATCTGCTTAAATGTTCATGGCATGATTTGAAATACTCTCCCACTTTTTCCCCTTCCCCCAACAAATCGTGTTGTAAACAGGAAACATGTTCTGCATCCACCTACGCATAAAGGTCTAGCTTTTGTCTGAGTTGTTACGTTCACTCTAATAAGATAATATAATTAGCTGGTGTATATAGGCTCGCGCTGAATCGGCCTCCTCCTCATGCTATTGTCCAAATTGGGCCATGTAATTGATGAAATATCAATGATATATGACTCAGCTGACAATGATACTATGAATCCATTACCAGCATCACGTAGGAAGAATTCACAAATTACCAGCCAATCATAATTCTTAGTGCTAGCACAGATGCAATCTCAATGCGTGTCTATTTCTAAATTTCCGAGTATGGAGTATGTAAAAAAATCATATATTTTCTAAGAGTGGTTGTAAAATGAACATGTTTATAAAGCGTTCTATAGGAGGTTGGTTGAATCTATTGGCTCCGCATGTTAAGTGGAATTGAAGTACAACATTTCATACAATAATGCGTAGAGCAAGAGGAGATAATATAACTCCCTTTTGTAGTAAATCCAAAACGTATTCAATTCAGCCATTAATTTCTTCTCATCATTTACAATACATAGTGCCCTCTTTTGCCTGAAATGTGCTTCGAGACTGAATGGTAAGTGCAAAATATCGTAAGATTGCAAATCAATATTAAATAGACTTTCAACATGCTCTCCTAAGTAATATCAAAAGTGTTTTGGGGTAGATCAGATATTTGAAAAACAAACTCTGAACCTGAGTATCATTTTATTAAGCTTCACCCTCCATCCCCGATACATAATTCTACACTCCCTCTCGACTTTTACAGTTAACACATTGGAAGGAAATATGAATTAGGATCCACAGCATTTGCATATAATTTGTCTATGTATGATATTAGCACAATATCAAATTCATCCGAGGACTGATTCTTATTTTATAATATTGTACTCATTTGCATGGCTTAAATCAAATTGATTGTATATATTTCTTGTATGGAATATATCAATTTTGTTATAAGCATCGTGTCATGGAATTAAGTGATGCAACATACAATGATAACTCCTAATCGAAGTTTTTGCCTATCAAAAAGACCTATACTTTATAATTGGAGTTCACGTAGACTCGAATACACATTGCAATGGGGGTGTATTCTGACCTTGGCTATTTGCAAAGGGTAGGAGAGGGGGCCCATCATCTGACAATCATTACTATCTTCCCCTTTAATATCAATGTGTAAATCTAACTTTCACGAATAATGTTTTAAAAATGCCCCATTCAGATGTCGCATGGGGACCGAGCAGTACACCAAACATGATCGGCTTCAATAGCAATCTGATGATAATTGACTGTCTAATGGCGGTCATTTTTTCGAATTATATCGGGAGGGGTGAGGCGCGCCCCCTTGCCCCCTTCGCAAAAGCAAGTGCTACCTACGAAGGTACACTAACTACGTCGCGGTTTTTCCAGGACCCCTTCTGGTGTTTGCGTAAAAGGCGCAGTTACGGGACATGCGCTTGTCCATGTCTAATTGGTTGAGCTTTTAAGGCACGTTACACGGTAGATGACTCTACTCACTCGGCGTAGCGCATGGAAATGGACATGAAGTGGCACTGGTACGCCACTTGAGAACTTTAATTCAGTAGAAAAGAAGCTTGAGTGTATTTGCTGAGTAAAGGACGGGGCTATTTTGACGATGACGGATCCTCACATCATGTACTTGATATTTTTCGGGGGGCTCGGCATTCGTCACCCGTCTCTCTTTCGCTTGTAGTGTCGAACGACTGCACTCATCATCTTCAAGAAATGATGAGAAGTTGCGAAAAGGCAGAGTTGTGCTACCAAACACCTCACGTAGGCTAAGTGTGAAGACGGATTAACAAGCATGACCATATATATTTATAAACATAACACGCACCCAATTATAAAAAGTCATGAATATGAATAATTGATTGATTGCTCTCTCTGTTAAAGGTAGGCCTATATGCATTTTGTTTAACAGTTTTCAAAAGGAAATAGTGTGTGACTTGTCAATTGGGTGTAAGGCCATCCTTGACACTTTAAATTCTGCTTCACAAAAAAAAGCGAGAAAAAAACACAGAATTTCTTCCTAATTGGCGTGAATTGGCTATGTGAAATGTCAACTTAACAAGGTCTGAACTCATTAGTGCTTTCTTTGTTTTATCCTATTATTATTGTTTGTCTTTAAAGCAATGACACACAGAAATTATTCCTGCAGTCACATAAACCAAACAAAACAATCCTTTTCGCTAGCGTGCTTCTTTGTTTAATTGCTTTGAACTTCTTACCCACATGCAATGAACCATATGAGATAAGAGCCTTACAGGCACGGCATGAAAACAACCCCGGTATATGACTTATATGACTTCGTACTATAATGTTTGCATGTATGGTTTTCGTTTAATCACAAAACGGGGCGAGCACCCATTGTATACATAATCGTCGTGGGACTGAGATAAGCGGGGGCGTGTGATAAAAATGGAGTGATTTTTCGAATCCAGAGCGCTTCAGATATTGCATTGCAACTTGTTTTTCACAGCATTCCTCGTAAATTATACCCATTTAATGTAATATAGATTTGTGCTTTTCCGTTATTTTCCAGCGTTGATTGACATCCAAGCTATGGTTCATATTCTGGAGATACATTTCGAAGTCGTAATCTTATCTCAAACCGTCCAATGCGATGTTTTATTACTTATTGGAAAGTTCTATCTTTTATCTACCGATTTCGATGTACCATGAATCTCTTGACTCAGACAATCAAATCAGGTCATCAAAACTTTGGGGATGTCAAAAATGCATACAATATTATTCCTGTACTTAGGCCCATATTGACTTTTATTCCCGGCTCTTGCCCTAGAATTTTCCAGCCGTCTTTATATTGGACGCTTTTTTTTTATTTGCTCCCATTTCGAAGAGATGTCGGAAGGATTTTGCATGGGAATATCCAATGACCTTTGATTTGATAAAATAATGAGACGACCACCAAGTGATATACACTCATTTTCAGAGACGGGTAATGGAGAGAGAGGGAGAGAGAGAGAGAGAGAGAGAGATAGAAAGGGAAAGAGAGAGTGGAGATGGGAGATGGGGAAGAGGAGGGAAGGAAGGGAAACAGAGCGATGCATACAAGCGGAAAGTGGTGGAGAGGGGGAACAGAGTGGGAGCGGGAAAGAGGGCTTTGTCGGATATGTGTATGCGCGAAAGTGAAAGTGGGGGTAAGGGGACATTGGCAAAGAGAGAGAGAGAGAGAGAGCCTAGGAAAAAGTTAGAAAGGTAAAGGGTGAACATCACATTCAAAGAGGAAAATATATATCTTATGAAGATATGGACTTACTGCACGAAGAACGACTGTATAAACTTTAATAAAGTCTATTATTTATAAAGAGAAACATGGTGAGAGTGAACGTGTGTGTGGTGTGTGTGAGTGTGTGCGTGTGTGGATGTGCGTGTGGGTGGGTGGGTGGGTGTGCGTGTGTATATGTCTATGTAAAGGAGATAGCGAGAAAGCGAGAGGTGAGAGCAATAAAACCGGAGAGCCTTTAAAGAGAATTTGGTTTGGATACATAGAGTCGAGTCACAAAGTAAGATACCATAACATCTTCAAACTGTGTGAATGAATGCGTACTATTTCTTTTTGGGCGCAATATTACTACATAGGAAAGACTAAGCCTGACATCAGATAAATGTATTGGACACCTATAGGTACACCTGGAAAGAGATATGGAGAGAAAGAGAGAGAGAGAGAGAGAGAGAGAAAAAGGGAAAGAGTGAGAGTGGAGAGGGGAGATGGGGAAGGGGAAGGAAGGAAGGGAAACAGAGCGATGCATAAAAGCGGAAAGTGGTGGAGAGGGGGGAACAGAGTGGGAGCGGAAAAGAGGGCTTTGTCGGATATCATTCTGTATGCGCGAGAGTAAAAGTGGGGGGGGGGGGGGAGGGGGGGGGTAAGGGGACCTTGACAAAGAGAGAGAGAGAGAGAGAGAGAGAAAACCTGGGAAAAAGGTAGAAAGGTAAAGGGTGAGCATCACATTCAAAGATGAAATTTATCTTATGAAGATATGGACTTACTGCACGAAGAACGACTGTACAAACTTTTAATCGAGTCTATTATCTATAAAAAGAAACATGGGGAGAGTGAACGTGTGTGTGGTGTGTGCGTGTGCGTTCGTGTGAGTGTGCGTATGTGTATGTGTGTGCGTGCGTGCGTGTGCGTGTGTGTGTGAGTGTGTGTGCGTGTGTGGGTGTGCGTATGTGTGTGTGTAACATTTTTAGAAGATATGAACATACTGTGTGAATGGATGTCGCACTATTACTTTTTTTGGCGCAATATTAATACATAGGAAAAAATGAGTTTGGCATCAAATGAATTTATTGGACACCTATAGGTACACCTGGAAAGAGATATGGAGAGAAAGAGAGAAAGAGAGGGAGAGAGAGTCACAGAGGGAGAGTGGGCCCGGCGGACGAAAATGGATCAGAAAATGTGGAAGCTTCACAGATAATAGGAATACAATTGAGACCCAACCACTTGCAGAAATTATCACATTTTAATGTGCTAAAGAATGCGATACGCCGATACTCTCTTGAGGCGGAAGAGGATTTTGAGATGTTTCGCTGGGAAATATTGGAATTGGAAGCTGAATGGCTGGCAACAAAGATTCCCCAAAGGACAAAGGTGGAGATACGCTTTGCAGAAATTAACCCTGAAAATATAACAGTTCGTAAAAGGATAATTCATCACATTTTCATGAATATATTTACTACTTTTGCGCTACGTCAATCTCTGTTTTCTTAAAAAAAAACATTCAATGAGCTTCTTCTCGTCCCATATATGGTATTAATAGCTTTTTACACTAGTTCATCAACGGTCCCGTTGCACAGAACTTACCATTGATGGTGACTTTACCATCAATGGTAACTCTCATGGAAACCTTGATTTTGATTGGCTCTCTTACATGTCTAATATATGAAAATACTTTTATTATATGACGTTTCCACGCCTAAAACTGTCTCCATAATTTTGGAAAGAACTATACTCTCATGTTATTCACAACAGACCCAATTATATGTGTGTGTGCGTGTGATTGTGTGGGTGTTTTTGTGTGGGTGTGTTTGTGTCTGTAGTATTGTCTACATTCAAATCTATATAAATCTAGATACACAACATCTTGATGCATAAAAAAACATCCACTACAAAGAAGGTAATAGTGAGAAAAATAATTGATCGGTTTATTGCACAATGACTGTACTGGATACATCAAGATGGCTGTGGGAGAGGGGGAGGGTGAGAGTGGTCAAGGCATCTGTAATTTATTGTTAGAGTCGCATGAAAGACATGCAGTAATTTGCTACCGAAATTTATTCATTGGACCTGTGACATCTATCCTTTGTCAACATATTTTGACCTTTACATTACGTGTTTGTCGTCATCAGACTGTGCTGTGTCTGGCAGTGATGTACGAGTACTGTTCCTCCCCCTCCCACATGGGAAGATAAAGAGAGAATATGATACGACCATTCTATCTTTCCAGCAAGATTCAGAGTGCCCTCGACCCTATAAGCTGGGCGTGCCACACATCTTAATCGCAAGTAAAGTACGCCGCCATTGATTTAAGATTCCATGATATTATTCGCGGAGATCTCAAAATTGCTTCGTCCAGACACCCACCTTTCCAGTAACAGTACCTGCCTTCTTAACTAAAAATAAAAGGGGAAAGTCCAGAGGCACATGAAAAATGGAAACTGCTCTGACCAATTTCTTCAGGTTGTGTGATTATATCTGCTCCTTTCTTGTTTCTGATTCATTCTTATCTGTCATGATCAAACCTTAAAAACATTTTAAGACACTGTAACGCAAATGATTTGCTAAGCTGTTTATGGATTCTTATTTGATCATTCTCGGTCGTTTGCTCCACGCTGCTCTAACTATTCATAGTAATTTAACTCTTTAAAAAAAATGTCAGTAATACTACCTCCTTTGCTACCGGACATTTCGTTAACGGACATCTTAAATTTACTGTTCGTACAATTATTGTTAGAAAAAGCTTTAGTTATTGATGCATGATATGGTATTAGCAATGTTATTCTACCTCTGTTACTGTTTATAACTAAAATATGGAGTACACTATTGAAAAAGTAAGCGATGTGTGTTGTGTACAAAAGTAGAGAAGCATGATAAGGCCGGTACTGAACTTTCTATCTGTATCTTACCGACATAGCTACCACTGCTTGGGTGTATGTCCAACTGCGCCATATTTCGGTGAAGGCGTACATAGAGCGATTTCCTGTACCTGTACTCGAGCCTCATCGCGCGCGCGTTATGCATTGTGGGACATGGCTGCCGACACATCGGGATATAGTGAGCAGCAGATGGCGGTATACGTATAGATTTAGTAGTGTCGGTAGAATACCCTGCCTTTAAGTAGTTATGCGGTAGTGACGTTAAATCTGTATTTTCAGCCACAATAAGGCTCTGCTTAGCTTGCACTACAGAATCTACCTAAGATTATTTTCATAGTTATTAAACGTCTTATCGTGCTAAATCCGCATTACCGTTATATAATAATTTGTTAACACACCCTAACTCTGCACTTTAAATATCAAATATATGTTACGTGTGCCTAACTAGTCCACTTAAAGTGACAGACCGTCTGTAATATGTACAATGTACAATAATTAATCATTGTTTTTCGCATTCTATTAAGAGGTTTTGTGGACCAGGATACTATTGAAAGCACTCATGTAAAGACCCCATAGTGAAGTGCGTAATCCCAGGACTCCTATCCATCTAGCTAATGGAAATCAACTGACAAGTGTAGGCATTGACAGGAGAGATATATATATATATATATATATATATAGAGAGAGAGAGAGAGAGAGAGAGAGAGAAAGAGAACAAAAGAGAGAGAGAGAGAGAGAGAGAAAGAGAGACCGCACGAGAGATTCTTTTTTAAAGACACTCATGATAACTTATAAGGGATTTTAAACTTTGAGCCATAAATGTACTTTAATATCCGCGAAGGATGATGATGTTGTAAGTGGTTGCCCGAATATTCAAATCGTTTTTATAATTTTTTACCATCTCACGCATGTCATAAAAAATGCATAAACGAATATTATTGCTTTTACTGTGTTATTTTTTCAGAAATAACAATAAAAACAGAAAAAAGAGGCAGAAACGATTTCAAAACCTTAATTCACCTCATCGTATTGAAAAAAGAAAAGAAAGTGAAATCAAGTACTAGTAGATCATGAGAATTATTTCTTGGAATATCTTTCTTTTGTTATTAAAAAAGGGTTTTAAGTGCATTGTCAGTACCACTGACTGCCACCTACCAATCAATTTATTATACTAATAGGATGTTATCGTGACTATTCTATTGAGAAGAGGAAGCATAGATGGCATCCAATTGGTACGTCATTAACCTCACCGTCCTGGAAAAAACAACTTCCTATTGAATTTATTTCTCTCAATCGGCGAAGTTAGAATGAAAAAAACCCAGAACAAAAAAAAACAAAAAAAACACATAATAAAACATCCAGTCCTTTCTTTCCCTCTCTGCACATTTGATTGAATAATGACTCGGATCATGCAAATAGCATGCACAGATTACCACAAAACGACACGTTACGGTCGGAAGAAATCAAAGCAATTGACGAACTGAAAGAGTTGTCAGGCAAGTAAAAGAAATAAAAAAGAAAACGAGTCGGGAATTAGCAGTCCGAATCGGTCTTTTATTTTCGCGCCGTTGATAATGAAACAAAGAGCACTGAATCAATGTGACGTGAGAATGCCAGGTGTTGAGAAAGTGATGATACTTCCTCGATGCAGTGACGGCATCATGTTTCCCCCTTTTTACTCTTCATTGTTTTTTTTCATCTTAACTTTGTTGATAAGAACATTGCAAAAGTACAACAAGAAAAGGGTACTATTAAACCCAGTTGATGCCAAACAATAGATTATACCATGGGTTTTTGTGTGCACATCTCATGTAAACAAAGCCGTATTCGTAACTTTGAAAACAATGCGAAAGGATGTGAATTCTGCAGTCTCGAACTCATTGCAGATCTGAGCTTTACTCCCATACCCACACCCACCCTTTCCTAACCCACACTCCGATACTAGCCCCGACCAGTAAGTTAGTTAAACTCCATGCCTTATTACATTGGCCAATGAGGCGTGACGGCTAACCTGCCACCCTAAATCATCTGTTTCTAAAGCTATTACGCCGTTTTCTTGGTACTGCCCAATAACCGTTCTTGTAAAGTACTGGCAAATGCATCTTGGATCACGTTCAACTTGCTGGTCTATTTACCAATTATTACGGGATATTTGCATTTGTATACCGTGTGTTTGTAACGTGGGTTCGGATGTGGGTGTGGGTAGCGTGAGTTTGTGCGTGCGTGTGTGTTAACGGATGTGTGCATTTGACCTTGGGTGTTTCCTGCCGTACAAATTTTTAAATTTTCTCTGTCTCCTTCTTCCATCTTTCAAGATTAATATCTATCTTAAAACTGCATTTAATCGCATTGGCAAGAAAATCCGATTAAAACTGCCTTCATCTTTTGGCGGTATTTAATGCAATAGTTAAGGGCCATTTCGTGCATAAAATCTAGTATTGAGAAGAAATAACCATAACAAACCACACGAAAAAATCACGAAATGCAATTCGATGATGTTTTATGGTACTCTTGGTTCGAAGACATTAGATATTTCTACTTTAGTCAAAATCCGATTATTAGATTAATGTTTGATAATGATACATAATGATACAGACAATACATTTTGTTTTTCTATAACGCCTAACATTTTGGCATTTTGCGTTTTTTATGCTCAGAAAAGGATATTGTTAGGTCTACTTTACAAGGTAGATTAGTTTTGTTATCGAGTGATTTACTTGAGCTGTTTACTGGCTGAAGGGCAATTTTACCACTTTCAAGTTAACCAATACAAATGGGAGAAGCGGTGTTATTTGTTCTCTCCTGTTTAAGAGAATCACTTCCCCGCTCATGGACTTCCATGAAAACAAAATCTCCAATATCCACTGGCAAACATTGACTGAATGCCTTACAAGGTTACGCAGGCATTACAGATTTCACCATACTTGAGCGGAATGATGTTTCTAGGACCTGTAGAACGACCTGCATGTAGAACGACGGAGTACGTGCATTTTTGTTTGATTTTGAATATACCCCCATTTCTCGGAGCATTCTACGATATTAACATATTTTAAACAGTGGACAACTTCCTGCGTTTTATGCCCCGGTGTATGTTACATAATGATGGTTGATAGCCCAATTAGAAAGTAATTCTAATCTCAGTGAGATCCACACTGTTAACAGTAATGAAATTAAGCTGTCATATCGATCATAGTTTTTCTTTCTCATCGTCATACAATTCTGTTCTGCAGACATGGCCTTAGGCTCACGGGTGTATCTCATACACATTCGATGGCCGATTTAAACCTATCCAATGGCATCATTGATTCGCCGCCCATGCTTCTGATAATGAAATTTCGTGCCTATTTACCATATTAAAAAAACCGAAACACAATGACTTACGAAACGACATGGCTGTTGTTTCTGTTACATTGCTGTACTAAAGAACGGGAGTACTAGGAAAGAATGTAGAATATAGGGGAATGAAAAGTTTATACGTTTTATTGTCTTGACTTAAATATAAACGCTCTATACCGTGAACGAATTATGCAATTACTGCGTGACTCAAAAAGTATAATATCCCATCGAAACGTAAAGAAGACATTTCGTACAACCTTCATTCCCTTTAAAATGAAAAGCTCCCATCAATCCTTTTGAACATGTTTGAGAATACTTGCTAATCACTAATTTTCTTCTTTCCATACTTCTCGGTAACTGTTAAGTCATTTTTAAAAGCCAGCGTCCTTATCGCAGAAAGTCCACGCTACATGTTAATCTCGTGTCCATTTCAAGGAAACCCAAATTCAAGGAGCGTCCGAGAAGAGGACAATTCGTGACATTCTACGGAAGTCAACGTTTCTCCACAATAGTGCAACTCTTGCCCGAGGGGTAGTGCATGATCGCGCCTCTGCTCTTCATGATTACACCACGCCAAAAGGCGCGTGCCCTATCCCATCGCAACAGATAATCGCCATTCTTTGTATCCGTCAGCCCCAATTTTCCTTCCGACCCCACTGCCCATTTGAAAAGTAAAAAAAAAAACGTCCAGGGGAATAGAGCATTATCCATTAAAATGAATTAAAGCCGACGGGCACCAATTATTATCAGATCTGTTTTTTAGTTGCGTTTTAAGGTTGAGGATGTGGACGAAATGATGACTTTTCAAATGCGTGGGTTACCAATCCCTTACCTTAATCCCCATACAGCGCTATGAAACAAAATAGGGATACCTGGAGAAACAGAACGGAGTATAACAAACTATAATTTTGGATGATAATGCTCTGAATCTTCGTCTTCCCTACCCTGGATAAAAATCATAAATCATAACATGTCTTTGAAATATATAGGTATAATCATGCAGACTTAAGTATGTGTCCTTATTTAAATCAAAGTCATCCATCAATTACTGTATGCATCCTTTTTATTCAAAAGAAAAAACAAGAAACACGTCTGCGGAAACCGTAATCGCATTTTTCTGTATGAATGTTTATCCGAATTAGCGAAGACATGTCCTTGCTCAGTGCCATACAAATTATCCAAACTCCCATTACGCTGTGGAGTAGACGTTTGCCTTCCACATCAATGTGAATGCAACAAAATTTATTACTGAAATGTAAGCCAATACTGTAGTGCCATCTTATGCTAGGTTACACTTCGGTAAGTCTTGTAACAAGTTGATAATATAGTCGTTCGTTGCTCGGACATGCTGCCAATCCATTCCTAGTTTATTAAACAAAACATTTTCGAACACCAGGGCTCAAGCAAAACGTTTGCTTTCCAGGGTAAGGCATGTTACAATGTTTTTGTTGCTTTGATTGAGTCAGATTTAAAGGGACTTATTAATAAATAGAATCGATAGATACGAACAGAAGTTACAACTTTGTATGAAATGAATCAGCCGACGTCTTTATAATTCCTTAATACGTTCCTGTACAAAAAACAATAATGAAAGGTCGGGAATCGAGCAACTATTCCTGGATTGAAATGCCAATGCCTTAACTTCTAGTTTAATATCCTAGCTTAGGTGAAAACAAATATTCATTGACTGACTGATACCTGGGATTTCAATCAGTTCATTAACAATGTATGAACTGGTGAATTACAAGCTGATTTATGTGTAGGTATTTACTGGAGGACGTACATTAAATAAAGGTTGTAAAAAGGTTGTAACTCGGATTTGATAGTACATTAAAGATGTTTTTATTTCTCTCCCGTCAACATGGTTGTGTACTTAAAAGCATAAATTACATGCTTTCTTAGCAGTCAGGTAAAACAATCATCATCAAATATCAACATCAAACGAAACAAAATGACACTCCGATACGGTACGAAGGACCTAATCTTACTTTTGATTCAAATCACAAGACGACACTTTCCAGAGGAAGTTAAAGAAAACAAGAACTTACAAATCCACAAACAAACAACAAATTATGATTACCCATTGATGCACTATTACTGCATGTCTTTCATCAATAATTACTAACGAATAAAGGCTATGTGGAGGTTCCGGATTGGAGAAAATTGAAAAATAAATAATTCACCATGAACCGGTGCTGAAAATTGGCCTGTGAGGCCTCTAAGTCCATTCAGACAAAATCTGTTCCACACACCTGCGAATGTCAGCAGACGTGGTAAGCCATGTGGAACACACATTACACAACATATCAATGGCGCCATACAAGTGCTGTGGATCATCATCATCATCAAGAGGAACGTGTTTTAGTCATAAAAAGTATGAATAGTCATCAACATTACTGTAATGTTTGGATTATTCGTAATTATGGCGCCCGATAAAGACATGTCATCTGTAGTTTTACATATAATACAAAATCTATAGTTAACAAATATGCACTTCAACCAGATATATTTCATTCATATTAGGATTAGTGTATCGTATAAATGCTATGTATATACATGACTCGTGATTATTTTTTTTTAAAGAGTGATACAGTTCGAATAGTTTAAAAAAAAAACTTAATTTGATAATTGCTTTCAAACATTAAAGAGCATAACGTCCCTGTCGATTTGATCATACAACATTTTCTCTGCGCTTCACAACGCCAGAGATGTAGGATGGGAATTTTGATCGGCTCTATATTCCTTTCATAATAAGGGTTAGGTAAAGTTAGGCCTATTAGTTTAGGTTGAAAGATAAAATGCGACTAAAGCGAAAAATTGACCCATTTGGCAATTGAAGCAGAGTATATGTCGTATAATGTATTTCGCAAACCCCATATTGCCCTAAATTACCTGTAGATAAACTGCTGTGTCAAAGGAGTACTTGAATACTCCGTGGGCTGTTATTTCGATCAGATTAATTTCACAGCAAATGGTAGATAGCAGATTAGAATTGTAATAACTGAAGTTACTTCCCCGCCCTAAAACCTCTCATGCTCATATAATAATAAATGCTGCCGACAGGTTCGGTGCACTCGGGTCCGTTTGGGGTTGACATTTTCCAGGTTTCCATTTGTTATCGTAATCATTAAGATTATTAAGGTGCCATATTTCTCAGCTTTTGAGGTAGGGAAAAATTTAGATAGCATATTTTTTCTTCAAACTGTGCGTAAGGAAATGGATGGTTGCTTATCTCTAATGCATCTCAGGGATCCGGACATCCACTTTTCAACAAATGCTGACTTTTGCGAATGACAATAGCATCTCTTACATCATTTGTGTTTCCATTAGATCAGAAAAGGGACATCACGACCAATCAAGAGTGTTTGCAAATTGCAAGTCCTTAAAATAACAAATAAATACTTGAGTAAATAATTATGATCCTGAACATGTTTCGATAAATGCAATTTCTTTTTTAAAAAGATCTAATTTCAGATAAAGCATTTCGGGAAGACGTTATAAGAGTTTTGAAAAGGTGTTTGCAATAAGCTATTTCATCCTAGGTCAGAAAACATTTGTTTAATATTGAGCATCTTCTATAAAACACAGGAAAAAAGTCATAAGGGAAATATATATACTTAGAAGTGCAAAACAGCGGTGGCCTGTGTGGCGCAAGCAGGTTGTAAACTTTAAGGGATTACTTTTGTTAATAATGGCTTCTTTTGCCACATTTAAAATAAATTTCATTCTAAATTTGTCGTCTCATCTCATATTACACATTTACATTTTTTTCAGTCACACTCTTCCTTCGCCACCGCGTCTCTACTATTCTTATTCCCCCTGCATCTTTTGTCTGTTCCTCCTTTATCCCTGCCCGTCTCTCTTCTCACCTTCTCACAATTTTGTGCTTTCGATCAACATGTTCCTCCTCTTTTTTTCTCCATGTCTAAAGCCTCGATTAACCCCACTCACTACTCTCCTTAACCAGCCGACCACACCATCCAGAGAAAATTCAAGAAGGGTAAGGGGGATAGAATTGGATAATACTCCAAATTAGGCGAATCTTGACTTCCCGGGGAAACCAGAGAAGTCAATATTCTCACAATGAATGGGTCCCGAGGGATATCCTCCACACCACTTAGAAGCTCCTTGGGGAGCAGAACGGTCTCAGTCATATCCATAGTGCCTCCGTGTCTCCTTACAATGATGAGCTGGAATTCCGCAGGTATTATAATCACGACCATACGACACCTGTTATTCGGTGTTGACTTTTAGGCGTTTTAAATGGAGGTGTGTTCTTTCTCATGACTGAAGAATTCTATATGGATTTTTCGACAATGCGAGATCTGGGATAAGCGAAAACAAGTCGAGTGTATCTTTTCTTCCTTGAATATTAAATAAAATTGGATACCATTTCAACCTAAATCAAAGAGTATTTGAGTTTACCACCACTCATCAATAACTTTTTTAACGATTTTTTTAAAAACGTCTTTTAAATCACTGACATCATTATCGTAGTTATGATTATAATAATGATGATTATTATTATCATCTTTATTATCATTATGATCATCATTATTACTATCATTATTTTATTCATTATCATAATAATCTTAAACTTCAGCCTTCAGTATTATAATTTTTACTAATCTGTCAGAGAAAAGTTACACACATGCATCTTAGATACACACATGCACTCACGAAACGCACACACATTTGCGCCTATACACCCCCTAATTCAGCTTTGCCTCGTTATTCTCTCTTTTGTACACTCATTGTCTTTCATTTGTCGAGAGTTACCAATTCTTGTATATATTATAATATTATCTATAGATTACATAACGTAACGAAAGGCAGCAGTAAAATAAAGTATACACACAGCCAAACATGTATCTGCTATGTTCAGTAATAAGCATTTTGAAGAATGCGATTCCCTAGCTCAGGCATGGGATTACGGATAAAGGTTGTTCTTGGATAATTACAAGACACATGGGACTCATTTGCAAAAAATGGAAGGCTATACGAACAAGACAGTATTTAAAGATGAAGACAACTACAAAGGGTAACCTTGCTCGAAACTACTACCTTGAAATACGTCATAATTTGAGACCTCAATATTGCCTCTTTAGAAAAATTGCATGCATCTAGTAGTATACAATTCCATAAATGGAGTTCTACTTCTCTGAATAGTACGCATAATGTGTTTCATTCTTTGAGAGACGATTGTAAACATGCATTTGCTCTGAGCCAGCAGTTTATCAAAAGACGAAGTTTTCTCGTCGATTTTTGATCTCTTTACGTTGAAAATAGAAGGAAATGCTAGGCCATTCAATCATGAAAAAATTGCATGCAATAACCGACGATGACGACGACTTCTGCTACAAAAACTACTACTAGTACTTGTACTACTTGTACCACTACTACTACTGCTACTACTACTACTACTACTACTACAACTACTTCTAATCCTATGACTTCTACTACTACTACTGCTACTAAAAATATTGCCAATATTTTGTTCTCTCTGGAAATTATTGCTTTGTTGAAATATGAATTTTATGATTATTAATGCTGTTGTATATACTGTTTTTTTCTTCAAATTGAGATAATAGTTAACTAAATCATTGTAAAAATATGTGTAAGGTCAGCAACGATGCCTCTCAAAGTGACATGGGATTAATAAATTGTCATATTTTTCGTGGCTTGACCGACATTATAATGAGTATAATTTATAAATGAGTATGATTTATAAGATTTCACTTTAGAGAACGGAAGGCATCGAGGTTGAAAGCGCGTGGGACTACTTTAATGAGTATTTCTACCATTATTTACCGGCACTCGAATTACTGAACCAGAACTATTCCGACATGTAATTTATTTTAGGCCGATATTTGTTACAGCTTTTGTGGAATATTATAGACTGTTACTTTAGGGGTAAAGATATATTACGGTAAAAAGTGTGGGGGAGGGAAGCCTCCACTAACATGATTAGCTAGGCTTCGTCGTATGTTTTTATTTTTCTCTTAATAAGATTATCATTAGGTGATATTTTATTACAGGTTTTATGATTTAACACTTTAAATAGTTTAATGCAGCTTTGCCATGAGATTACACGAGTAGGTACTAACTTGCGATTTTATCGAACATTTACATGGAGGTGTAACATGATCTAAAAGACTTTCAAATTAAAACCAGCCAAAGGCACTTTAATAGCATTGTACACCACCTATTGAAATGTGCGAACATTATGACATAATTTCTGTGGGATAAACAAATGATGGTAATGAAATTGCCCTTAAGCTGAATATTAAAAGTCTATCTAATTGTATTGTTTGCTATCTGCAATGTCATAAATTTCCACACTTTGAGTTGGTGAGTTTGATAGCTGTATACTGATTTCATATTGAGGAAAACAAAAATCATATTTGTCTCACGGGAGGTTACAATGTCAAAAGTGACAGGAAAGTAGATCTACATGAAAATATTTCTCGGAATTATTTGAAAATGGGCGTAAATATTCACACTGTTGTTATTTAAATCACCAGTCCTTTTCAGGACTTCCCAATCCTCCCTCTCTCTCACATGGTGCAACCGCAAGCCTACTGTATAACAAAATATGTATTCACTTCTTCAGCATATATGCGCTACACAATTTGTAAGTGATTGCATCTAATTTGTAATATTTTGGAGATATTTCAAAATTCAGAAAATAGAAGCCGATCTGTTATTACATATTCTTTAATTCTATAAGATTACTATTCATCTTCTTAATACTGAGAACAAATAATAAATTTTAACAAATTTGTTTCCTGTGGGAAATGAAATAATAACAGATAAAACTAACAAATTACGTCGGAATCACCTCAACCTATTTCACCGAATTGATTTTGTTCTTCAGCTAAACAAATCTATAAATGAAATTTTAAAAATAAAAAAAAGGAGGGAGATTAATAGACGCCATCATTTCGTCAACATCTCCTCCAAAATGTGATAGATTATTTAAAGCATCTGTCCAAATAAATCACAGGCGCAATTATTGCCGTTGCAGTTTGGAAGAAGAATTAGTCTCCGAACAATCATTAGGCTAGCAATGCCAGCAATGAAGGTGACAAGAGGCAATTATAGAAATATTATTGATGTATACCTTCACAGAAAGTTCGCTCTGGGAAAAAACGCTCATAAATTATTGAGGTGGATATTTTCCCATGAATTGAAGTGATGATATATGTCAAGAGCAGTAAGATTGATATACTTAGTAGTTACAAATGTACTTATATATTGTTATTAGCTAAGTGGTTTGAAAAGAAAATTAAAAAAACTGCTGATAGTACGAATGCATTTATATGCATCTCTCAGCAGGGGAGACTTTTATGAAGAAACCATAAATGGAATAAAAAATTGACTTTTCTTTGGTGATATAACAGCTTTGCCTAGTTTTTATCTCAGCTTTGAAATGAAATCAAGACAAAATGCAGGCCTCCTGATCAGAAGTAAATTTTTCATGAACACGATCACAAAGAATGTCTAAAAATTCATCCCAAGTCACTTCCAATAGCCCTATCCATCATCTTCTGAAATGTGCGAACATAGCAATGATGTATTACGTTATCCGAACATGATTTCTACGGGATATACAAAAGGATATTAAAGTTGCCCTTGAGTTGATATTTGGAAAGTCTTTGCTATTGTGTTCGCAAAGGAATGATTTTCCTTTTTTCGCTGATAGAAAAAGAAACCACGCTTTCTTTATAATTCGATATTCCAATTCACTGCAACTACCTGTTTTATATGACTTTAAGAAGTACAACATTTCATGACAAACATTTATGACTGAAAGGAAAAATAAATTGAACAAATTGTGAATACATTTGACATCATCACGTTCGTAAGAGAAAGCCTGTTTTGTCTTTATTTTTGGCAAAATTTACTTTTCCTGAAGTAAAGTAATATTTGAATAAATGGAATCTAAAATCATTCTGAAATAGTTTCACGACCTGCCAGCGCATGTTCGTTAATATGGTACGATTATAAAAAAAAAAGAAAAGAAAAAAGAAATACCTTTGAAGAGCGTGAAAAGAACAAACAGCGAAAAAGACTCACCTTAAAAGTGTGTATGCGATAGACAGGCGACGGGTGGCGGTTTGCAGTTTTGCTCGACTATTATATTACTGTTGTTCGTCTTGCTTTTCCACTACACTGCATAAAAAGAGAAGGTCGGTCTATTGTTTAGATGTCCTCCAAATACTCTCTCTTTTATCCCTAAATGTCTAATATCGATGTTGTTCGTTGCTTCCTTTCTCACTCACTGCCTCCCTTGCCCGTAAACTCAACCATTTTATACACTCATTCAGGCAACCTGTCATGGTTGAGGAGTTGCCATGGTTACCCGCCGACAGACTTCCCGAGTCACTTTTTCTTCTCAATCGCCTACCACTTTACAGACGTAGCAGGAAGTTTTTACTGCAAAGACAACACTGTCATCCTCAAAATAATCATATTCTGGTCATGAAAGAATGTTCTACGCAGCTTTGTGTTGTGATGCTAAATGACTTTATGCTTTAAGTTGATCTTAATTAGCAAATCTGAAGAGCCCTGTATTTGATTAACACTGTATTGTGTAACGTTACCTGTTTCCGCCTATTACTCACAAGCCACGCCTACCTTCTCTATGATTGGTCAATGCATCTTTACGACATGGCTCTCACAAAGTATAGTTGGTAGCATGGTAGTTCAGTTCTCGCTTGATGGATGCTTTGTAGTACGAGTATTTACGGATGTCTACAAAAAGAAAATGCTTTACACCCTCTTTTAAAACGTCACACTACGTCATACGTCGTCATAAGACCCTTAGATTTACTGAAAAAAAGAAACTAGTCAACAATTTCCCACTATGGGCAATCACTGGAAGAAATGCAATAACTTGGTAATCTCCATTCAAAATCAAATAAAAATGTTATGAATGAACAGAAATATACATAAATTTCATTACTACTCATTCATATTTAATTTAATTTTATTGATTTTATTTGTTTATAGATTTGCTGGTATTCATTGTATTTCTTTATTTTCTATTTGTTTATTTGTATTCATTTCGAATATATTGATTGATAGATTAGTATTGGCAGTAGACTTAAGGTTTAATTCAACTTATGTAAATTTATATGGATAAAGAAGAATTTCTTCTCCATTAAGAGGGAAAATTGTGTTCTACTGATACCTATAAGGGTATAAACATAAATTCATTGAATACAGGGTTAGCACCTTTCTGACTCTAAAACGCTTCAATTTGGTTCTAAAGCAGTCAGCCTCTGTGAAGGATCTCACTACTCTCTCAAATCTATGTCTAATATAGGCCACAAAGGACAATTTGGATACGTCGACGACTAGCAAAATATATATATATATATATATATATATAGCAAAAAAGCACACCACAAAACATAGCAAAACAACACCAAAAACAAACAAAAAACAAACAGACAAAACAAAACAAAAACAAATTGAAACATATTCATCAGTAGATGTGCTGGGCGCGCATAACAGAAACTACCCGCCCTAACATGCGTGGTTAAGCATGTACGCAGCAACAACACAGAATTGAATAGCGATGAATGAACACATAAAGCGAGTGTTAAGTTCTGTTAGAAGTTAAAGTAAATTGTTTGTTTGTAAGAGTCTTTTTATATTCATGTGAAAGAATATCATTGGACGAGACTGTTATGAATGGATTGCTCTCGAAATGTCTTCACTTTTCAAATGACTAATATAGTTTCTAACTTTGGCTCAGGTATTGATGCCACATGTCTGTACAGTCCCTTTAAAAATTCTCCGTGTGCAGTGCATTTCGTTGTGTCTGATTTTCCTTGGAATTTAGTCAGTTCATTCAATTTGCCAAACCTCAACACACTAGTAACCCCATTGAGGAAAAATATGATATTAATTCACTCTGAAGTCTCGGCGGTTTCTTTCATAAAATGTGGTGACCAGTACTCGACATTATCGTTAAGTGTTAAAAATGCCCAGTTGACGTGTGAGTGACAGATAAAGCTCGGCTTTTGTTTTATGGCAGCAATGGCGAACGAGATCAATATGCCAATCAAATTGTAAGCGATGCCTTATAATGAGGTGTGCTAATCTGAGTTTGCCCGCAATTTCAACCTTACACTGCTCGCAAGCAAATTATACCATTACAAAATCTTGTGTTTTTCAGGGAATGCAAAATGCCGGACATCGATAACTCACGAGTTACAAGTATAATTCTGTTCCAAATGACCAGTCCCACCTAACCCATAGATATGACAATAATTTGACGTATAATGGAAAGCTACTTTACTTTTTCAATGAAAGACATAAAGTGGATTATTAAATTTGTGCATATGTAGCCAAGATATGATCTTAAATTCTATTATATTGAAGAGAGTAAGAGACTGAGCAGAAACAAATATTGTCCTTTTATTCGCTATTATTTTGATTACGTCTTTGTTTTGTGAGTGTATTTCATATATTGTATCGAAGGAGAAAAGTATCACTAGCTGTTTTTTCTTTTTATATGTCATCAGGATGTGCTGCAAAGAATGTAGTGTATATTTTCTCATAACCCTCGTAATATTGGAAATTTCCTTCACGTAATTTAATTCACTTTAACCCCAACCTGGTTGTAGGATCACATTTAAAGGATAACTTATACCTCAGAATAAATTCATTCGTTAAACCAGATTTTTTTTAGTGCTTAAAATGGTATAGTATGGTTATTGATTTCCTACCTACTTGTACCTTATTTTCATAAATGAAATTGTATGATCTATTCAAAATGGTTGCAAGAAACTTACACAAAAATCATACAATCTGATTTAATATGGAATTTACATGTTAATGATTTTGTCAAAAGGTGCAATAGAAAACTGTGCATGTTGAGAGAACTTAAGAAATTCGATTTACCTTTGAAGGATTCAGTGACAATATACGCAGGTTATTAGCCACCAATTTTTGAATATTGTGCTCCAGCGTTCCATATCAGTCTTGCAGTAGAACAAAATAATAATCTTGAAAAAAGACAACGTAGAATATGTAAGATTATTTTAGGGCCTAGTTAAATTTTCTATTCTAATGCATGTCAAGCATGCAATTTATCAACTCTTGAGGAGAGGAGACTAGCACTTTGTAGAAAATTCGCAAACTGATTTTCAAATCACTCTATTTGTCAGACCTGGTTACCACAGAAAAAACACTAATATATATTTTCGCCGTATTCCCAGTTATCAGCAAATTCAATTCAGAACAAAAAGGTTTAAAAATAGCCCACTGTCATTTATGGTTGATATACTCAACAAAAGTTGAACAAAAAGTTGTTTTATATTTTACTATCATCGTTATTGTAGGTATACTGAGTGCTTATCTCCCCCCCCCCCCCCAAGTCAGCTGTTTTAAATGTGCATATTTTAATCCTTTTACCATGCTTGTATGAACTTTTATGACAAAATAGGAAATTTTTAAACAATGTGTTTATGGATTTAGTTACAGAATCTGAAGTCCTATTATTTATATTGCCAGTTTTTAACATGTATATCTTTAAAAGTGTTATCTACTGTGCCTAACATGTAAACAAGGTCATTCCAACCATGGCTGTCTTTCATTTAAAATGGATTTTTATGAACCATGCTTGTGCTATAATAATTAACATTTTGAATTGAATTAAAACCGTTAAATCAAATCAAATATTTAGCGGTTTATAACAATTGATGCCTGTAAGTTGTGACTGGGGCTTCAAATTATCACCAAATTGTCATCCATGCTGTCTTTCTCTCTATTTTTCCTCACACGCCTCTTTCCTGTGTCGTCGCTATTCATCATAAGTGATGCATTCAAGACGCTATTCTTGAGTGTTGTATTCAGGTTGTCCAAATTTCCTGCTTCGTTCCATTTTAGTAATTAAGGGACAAACTGAAAGGCACGAGTTCCGGGCAATTTTCTTCCTTCTACCTCCCTCCTAACTTTGCAGCAAATATTCATGATGATTTTTCATCAAACAAATTGGGCTCGACAATCAAGATTCATATTCGTTACAATTACAATCAACGTCATGTCATACTCTTGAGTTGGGATTCATATTGCGATTACAACTTTTTTTTATTTCTTTTTATCAAAAGATTAAAGGCAGCTTTCTTCAGATCAGTGGGTTGCAGGTATCGGGTTTGAAGTTACCCCCACCGGACAGCCAAGTAAGCGGGTGGGTGCTTGTGAATAAGTTACAAGTGAACAAAGAACTTTTAACTAGGGATTAAAGATAAAGGTAAGTTCTTAAAAAAAGAAAGAAACTTAATTCTCACAGAATCAACCGAAAATTACACTGAATGTTCAAGATTACAAATAAATGTCATTTGCCAAACAATTTTGGTAGAAAATGTATACTGGCTGAGTAATGAGCATAGAAAGATGAAGAAATCAAGGTTAGTAGCCCCGACACCATTTGTGCAGTGCTTGTTACTTTACCAAGACTGGGCCAAATTTATTAAGATTTTGATGTCTCAAGAACTTTGCAGTACACACCAAGACTTACATGCTACATGATCAACTTTTTCTGATCCATTCCACACCTTTTCTTTCACAATGCAATCGGATGACCAGAACTCACCTTTATCTTTAATGTATTACTAAAGACAAGGCAGTAGCGCATCGATTTGGTTTCAAACCCGGACCCCACCCCCGTTTCTGAGGTAACCATCACGCATTCACATTAGGCTGTTAACCTGGAGTCAACTCGTATATGATACATGGCCCAGCGTGGCACTGATACTGTCATCCAGTCCACATGTAAAATTTAACCGAGTGATAATATCCCGGGTCCCTGTCACTCAAAATTTAATTTCGAGTCAGGCGCGGGTTCTACCCGGACATGACACTACAGAACGACCCAATACCTTCATCACTTTTGTCATTAGTTTTCCGCATTGTGTCTTTGTTCAATAGAAAATTAAAGAGTAACGCAAAGACATAAAACAGGAAGATATAACAAAACACTCATGTTAATTAATTATCCATCGAGACATCTCAATTGTTGACTAAGAAAGAAAACTTAAAGTGAACCACGCCAATAGTAAAGTGGTTAATATTTCTCTCATGAAAACCCTCTATAAAAATAAAGTGTTTGTCAGCTTGTAAGCATTTATTGTATCAGATAATAGGCACCTAGCTCTCATTGAATAATAATGCAAAGTCGAAGTGAATTAATTAACGCGTTCATGATTTTGGTTAATGGCTTTACTTACCACCACTATCCAACGCTTCCTCTTGCGCCCCGGAACCCAAAACATTCATTCATTCATTCATTCATAGTAGCCATATTTCACATACTGGCTATTTCAGATATTAAACGATTAATAAATAAATACACGCAAGAGGCAGTTATAATTGTATTGCCACTTGCCACGTTGTACCACACACAATCGCGCACACACAAATATATACACACACGCACACACACGCGCACACACACACACACACGCGCGTTTGATAGGTAGGGGTAGGGTTAAGATCGCTGAATACGCCTACGATTACATACAGGTAAGTTTAGCTTGTGGCTTTGATTCAAATACTGGCTACGATTCTAATGCTCCCTCGAGTTAAATGGATATTTGAAAATCCCTTAAGTGTTTTCTTTTTATGTTTACACATATTTTTTCACGCCATGGAATCAACTGGCAAACAGCTGTAGCTTTGGATGTACTCATAATGCGGAAAACCAAGGTCTGTGTTACATATGCGTTAACATCTATCACACGTTTTATTATTGGGTTTCTCTTACATGGTGAGAATTCTAAAAGAACCTTCAGAATTTAATTTGCATTTGTTGTGTGGTAAATGGATTTTCCTTGACTTTGTATTATAAGAATTACGATGTGAAATGCTAATGTTCTCAGATGCCGACTTTCACTCTTGCATAGTTCACAACGTAAGGTATATTTACTTAAAATGATGTTTGTGTGAAATACAAAATCATACTGAAATTTATATTACCAATTTAAGATCATTAATTTTAGGATTTCACTAACTAGCTAGTAATGATACCGAAATTCTATAAATTTCCACGTAGTGACATACCGCATCAGATTGTCATTTTTAATTTTCCTTCTTTTCTTTGCCCAAGATAATAAAATGAACAATATCAGATTAAATGATTAGGATTAAGGAGCTGTAAAACGGGACTTGCTCTTTTAATAACTTGGAGTAGACAACTATCTTTGCATTTTATAGGATAAAGCTTATTTTTAGCCCCTACTCTCAACAGACATGGGAAAAATATGTTTACCCCACTCATCTTTCATTCGAAATCATGTTCATCAGAAATGAAATCGGCAATGGAAGTCGGTTTTTATGACATGAAATTCATAAGGTTTAATTCCCTAATCCGGGGATCACGGTAAAATGGTTCTGAGTGGCTCAAAATATTGGACGGATTAAACGCCACTTTATCGATGGTTTCTTTCGACATAAATTTCTATCTCTCATCTTTTTCTACATACTTCCATATCGATCTGCCTCTTCCAGTAAATGGACACGAAATTGTTAGCCCTCTAAATTCCCTATTCCCTTGGAGAAAAAAAAGCAGGGTAGCATATTTTCCTTTCTGAATGCAAACAAGCACGCTCCATTTGACAAGAAACGAACGGAATCTGGTCTTTTTCCAGTCATCAACGAAGAAGGGAAAATGTAAAAAAGAGGTCGAAATGTATCATGCGGAATTAGGTTAAAACCTGTTTTGATCAGTGGCAAAGATTGAATCCAGCCATTCATGAGGCACTGGCATCGAGGTAGGGCACGGCCCTTAAAATAAAATAAATGTAATACGTCTTTGAAATGCCACTGATTGGGACAGGGCGGGGGATCCGGGAAGAGGCCCTATTGTCTCTTCTTTTGTCTCTTTGCCTGTCTTCCTTTCCCTTTCTTTTCTTATTGCCCCCATCCCCCAGTAGTTGTTCTAGATTATTTAATGTTAAAAGTAATGTTAAGTTCAGGTCGTGTAATTACATTGTTTGAAAGGCTGTTTGATGAAAGGAAATGTTCATTGTGCAGTAAATAGATTTTCCATGATGTTTTGTGAAGTTTTGGAATCATCAAAATGACTAAAAAATTAACTGTGTCTTATTGAAAATTAAAAAAAATTAAATCATTCATTTTATTCGTTAATGTGACTACACGCATGTAAAAAGGGAACTTCGTATAAACTTTCACATTTGATCTAGTCATATGTTGAAAATTAAAATTATCCAGCCTTGAAGAATATATCGTAGTACATGATTTAAAGGTAAAGACCAGTATTGGAAACGCCCCAATTTCAGAAAATGAAATGGAAGCTCTTATTACCAATCATGTGAAAGAATATGTTTTGAATAAGACATGATGATAAAAATGTTGACGGGGAACCGCCTACTAATTGATATATTTGGTAAATGAGTGTATCTCTTGCCTGTTGAGAGATACAAATGCACGTGTCGCGCACGTGTGTGTAGTCCCATATACATCTTTCTGTGTACAGTGATTCTAACTTTATGAAGACTTGGCCAAATTTCTTATCATTTTGATGATTCCAGAACCTTGCAGTACATCTATGCTAGATGATCAACCTTTTCTGATCGATTTCACAATGTTTCTTTCACAATGCAATCGCATGACCATAACTGGTCTTTATCTTTAACAGTAGTTGGGAGACTATTCCATAGGTCCAGGCCATGTTGTCGGATAGATTCAGGCGAAATTAGCAATTTGGGGTTTATCAAATAAAAGTTCTGAGAGTTTCGTTTGGATAAGAATGGATTGTGTTGTTTATAATAAACTGGTTCTGAAATGCCGGAGAAAAAAGGCTGTTCAAGTATTCGAACATAAACATTACAACCTGCAAGGTATTGATATACACAAACTTTAAATATTTCAGCTTCTCAAATACGGGTTTCTGAATTTGCAAGAATGGATGATCCGGTACCGATGCAAAAAGCCCTTTTTATGCAATAAATGAATGAGATTTAGTTTTTTCTTCGCACAACTTGCCGAAACACTATTACAAGTAATATGTGTGTGGAAGTACCATTTTCTTAAAGAGTACAAATATTTTGAGTGAAAAAATTGTTTCATTTTTAGAATAACACCTACACCTTTAGATAAAGATGTGGTAATATCATGTTAATGGTCATTCCATGTTAGACATTCATCAACGATCACCTTGACTTTGATATGTCCACATCTACCAACGATATCCTTTCATGATTATAATTTTGTGGAAATCGGTCTTTAAAAAATACTCTCCTTTCCCCCTCTGTTTCTTGTCCGTTCTTGTCCTCCTCCTCCTCCTCCTTCTTCTCATCTTTCTCCTCTTTCTCCTTCTCTTCATCCTCCTCTTCCTCCTCCTCCTCCTCCTCTTCCTCTATCTCCTCCTATATCTCTTGTTCTAACCCACACTTATATATATATATATATATATATATATTAAATTTCCTTACATGACTATGCAATTTTCGAAAAATTGTCTTTAATGTTACTGTGGATCTTTATTTCATTATTATTTCTTTACTTTTTTTATTTTTTTTTTAAATTTTCTTATACATGATTCATACATTTTCTACAAATTCTACACAAAAAAAATCGAATCAAATCAAGTCCCTTGACGACGGATATGTGCGTGTCATTGGTATCATCATCAATGCACACAATTAGCTCCAATATCACACTCGCTAATTTGTGTTACTGTGGTTCTTCATTTCATTATTTCTTTATTTTTATTTTTTGAAATTTCTAATACATGATTCATACATTTTCTACAAATTCTACAAAAATCAATCGAATCAAATCAAGTCACTTGACGACGGATGTGTGCGTGCCATTGGTATCATCATCAATGCACACAATTAGCTCAATTGTCACACTCGCTAAACAAGATTGTGACTTAACAGAGTTTATTGCATGTGCACCCCAAGTTTCGTTGAAATGTTACGCCTTAAGCGTTTTCCTCTAAATCTCAAATCGCATACGTGATAGCAATGGAAATGTGAATTGATAGCTGAAATTAGATCCAAGTCGTGTAAAAGTCATACTTTGGATGTCAAAAGAATATTTTAATCTGTTTTAAAAGACGAAAATATTACTGGATATACGGACTAACCTTTACGAAGCTCTATATTCATATCTTCATTGGATTTCCTTTGGCTCTGTCCATCTCTCTCTCTCTCTCTCTCTCTCTCTCTCTCCCTATCTTGCTCTAGCTCTATACCCTTCTCTTTACATAGATTATTACAGACATTCGCGTTTAACCATTAAACCAATGATTTATATTTTATGTGGATCTTATGTACCATTAGCTGATTTTTGATAATTAATGTACATTAAATAGAGAAGGATATATTAATTAATTTTTCATGATACGTGAAAAATAGGTTTTTGAACGAGAGAGAGAGAGAGAGAGAGGGACGGGGGTGGTGGGGGAAAGAAATACAAATACAAGAAAAAAAGAGGTAGGGAGTTGGATCAATGGGTGAAAGAGACAGAAAGTAACATATTAAAGAGGAGAGAGATGTAGAGAGAGAGAGACACACACACACACAGAGGTGGAGGGGTACTGCGGAAAGTTAATGGGATACCGATTCAAACGTGAGAAGCTATTGAACAGACGTGTCTGACTGCATGGTCACGTGGTCTCTAACACGCTATCATATAGAACATGTTTGTGCCGCCATGCCGGATGTGACATGGGTTTAAATCAGTTTTTATCAATGCACAAATGAAATTTCTGCTATAAAAGATATGTTCCAAAGGCGTGCCCATATTTTAACGAGTGTCACCGGGGACGTCTTAACTCACTTTCTCACCCGGGCCGTCAATTATGCCTAGAAATCGGCTAAATGCCACCATGATCAGAGGGGTTTTTAAAGAGGGAAAGAGAGATCCGCGGTGCGAAAATTCTAGGCGACATGCTATCCACTCGTCTTTCACACGCCCTGGGAAATGAAAGGAGAGAAATTGAAGCGAATCTCCGTCCAATATCTCCCCAAAATACGTCTAAGCTCAAACGGGATGCGCAGGTTAAGCCGAAAATTAATAGTTTCTCACGTGTCAGGGAAAGAGGCGAGGTGAAGTGGGGCAGCTAAAGGGGGTTGTCTTGGTCACCTTAATAGGTCTGGAATCCCTCTCCATCTAGCCACCCAGATCTAACGGGGTAACACGATGCAAATGGAATTGATAATGGGGGTAAACCTGTAAAGCCAGCAGAAAATTGACGATTATTTCCTGAAGTAAATGAACTCTCAAAGTACAATTGCGATGATTTTGTGCCGTGAAGGCCATCTCATATTTCATTTTCTCGATAGATGAAATACAGGAAAGAGAGATAATGAGTGGCATCGCAAGAGGACTGACAGTTATTTTCTGATAAAAAGGAAGTAATAACTAAGTAAATGGGACGTTCAGATATCATGATTGAATTTCTCCTTTTCACATTCTTCCATTAAGTGGAGTAGCTACATGGGTGATAGGAGAGGAGGCAGGTGCCCACATTCAAATAGCAAAACTATAATTAGAACGGTAAAAAGACAGAACATGAATAGAACATGCAACAAGGAGAAGGGGATGACGCAATAGTTCCTAGCCAAGCCTCCATTGGCTCGGTCGCTCTGTCCGCTCGCATTCTCTCCAACATCTAAATGCCACCCCTACTTGAACGGGCTCATGCTACACACTAATATCTATCAGGTTATCGACCAAGACCGATCCGATGAGCAGCATGGCATGGGGGAAAAAAGAATAAATCGGTTGCCCTTTAGTCATCCGTGGTTTGTATACAGTAATACTTCATATCAAACGTTCATTTCGTTTCCATTTCAGTCATTGCAGTCTCCATGTATACATGAGATAAAAAGAGCAAGATTGAAGGAAAGGATGAGCAAGATGTACATAATCATCTCTAGAACAATATTCTGCGATAATGGAAGCGGCTCGTCAGCCGAGCAAGCTGGATTTAAAGATGATTTTTACGAGGATACATGGTGATTTTAAAAATGAAAATTACATTGCGCGCTATAGATGTCGAGAATTTCAGAATGAGATAGAATGCTATAAACGATGCTTGAATGTCATTTGGGACAATTTCTCATATTATTTTCCTAAAATCATGAATGAGAACACCGCTATCGCTTCATAGAGTCAAATATTTGGCATTTGACAGGATCGTTAATTCAAGGGGCCAGGGACTAGCCAAATACGAACAAACAGCTCTCATAAAAGCTTTGTTATTGTGTTATTTGACACACACACACACCCACCACACACCCACACAAAACCCACAAACACAAACACAAACACAAAACAACAACCACAAAAACACCAGCAACACACATTCTGGAGAATTTAGATGGGGTGAATTACTTCTTACATTCGACCAGAGGCTAACCTGAATCACCATTTTTAAAAAATTCTAGCAAAAACAGGTATCATGTACGTTAACAAAATTAACATAGATCCTTTTCGAAGACATTATTTAAGTTGAGAGAGATGTGCAGTAAGAGAAACTGAAACAAAATGAGATGGAGGTGATGGAAATGAGTTGGCCAATATAACGACATAATTAAGCATGTATGTATAAAAAAAAACTGTAAAATTGCTGTCGTTGTGAATTCAAACACCCCAACAACACAGTATCTGGATAATTTAGACGAGCTGAATTACCTCCTATATTCGACCACAGGCTACCCTGAATCACTATTAAAACAAATTCTTTTCCAGCAAATACAGGTATCATGTACATTAACAAATCTAACATAGATCCTTTTCGAAGACATTATTTAAGTTGGGAAGAGATGTGCAGTAAGAGAAAATGAAACAAAATGAGATGGAGGTGATGGAAATGAGGTGGCCAATATAACGACATAATTAAGCAGGTATGTAACAAAAACTGTAATATTGCTGTCGTTTTGAATTCAAACACCGCAAAAACACAGTATCTGGATAATTTAGACGAGCTGAATTACCTTCTATATTCGACCACAGGCTAACCTGAATCACCATTTTAAAAAAATTCTAGCAAATACAGGTATCATGTACGTTAACAAAATTAACATAGATGCTATTCAAAGACATTGTTTAAGTTAGAAGAGATGTACGGTAAGGGAAACTGGAATTAAATGAGATGGTGGTGATGTAAATGAGGTGGCCAATATATAAAGACACCATTAAGCAGGTATGTAACACAAACTGTAATTTGTATGTCGTTCAGGTTTACCCCGTATGAAATGAGGATGCGGTTTTTCTCGGATGTCGCCGTTTTCGCCGCTCCACGATCCTAACTATCTTCTATCTATCTTTCTGCCACAAGTACACCACGATGAGGGACAGGAAATCCGTCTGCAAATGTCACCCATTCACTCCCATATTGTGTGTCTTAGCTAGACCCTGGACTCGACCGGCAGTAAAGTATCTATCAAGGTTATATTCAGGCACAAGCTTTTCTAAGGAGGGGTGAGGGGGGTAACTTTCCCCTCCTGAATGATATTCATTCAAGACAGAAATTGGACTCACCTGTTATGTACGAGCAGTTTTAGGGGTACGTGTCCGAATGCATTTGGAAAGGAAAGAAATGTATATACATGTACTTCTTCAAAATGCATGTTTTGTCTTCTTTACAAATAGGTCATTTTGGAGGGCGCCTCTGGAACAAGAACCAGGGTCCTTAAAAGGGGTTACCTTACCTTTCTGGACTATATGGATCACAGTAGGCCAAGACGTTTTACCCCTCCTGAAGCGAATGTCTGGAAATACGCCACTGGTTCAGGTAAGCCCGCGAGGGCAGATAAAACGTATAGACATCTTTCTTTAATATGACATACATATCTATGGACATATCTTTTAGAAATTGCGATAATGGGGCTAAAAGTAAAGCCCTACGATTTCATGGTCTTTGCGTTTAGAATGTATTACCAAGCATATTGGAATTAAGAACATAACAAATATCGAAAGTATTTTATTTATACTGGTCTGAGCACAGCTATAGTAAGGCGGTGAAGTTCATCCGATAAACGAGTACACTAAAATCTTTTATATAACGTTGGTAACGTTTTGGAGAAACTAACTCGAGCTTTTCAGTGGCATTTATCAAGACCTTGATTTCAGGCAGGGCTAAACACAGCTTACTGAAAACCACTTTGTGAGAGCCCTTGGTCTTGTTGCATAAAACCTACCATTCCATTGATGGTAACCCTGCCATTAATGGTAACCTCCATGGAAATCTTGATTTGATTGGCTGTTGAGTGATGTTGCCGTGGTAGTTAATATTTATGCAACTATGCCCTGGTTTGCGCGGGGGGGGGGGGGTATATCGCTTAAAATGAATTTTTTAAAAAGGACGACTTTTGTAAATGTGTCTACATTTCCCGCGTTTCCATGAACAATCATGCAATTTTTACTTTAGAACTACAATGTACTATTATAAAAAGATGGCTGCATTTGTACTTCTGTCAGAAATGGCAAATTGCCCCCTTGCCTCTCCTTTGAATAAATATGCTCGTCAAACTTGCCAATTGACAATATTGATTATGATAATGATAAGAATATATTTGTAATATATATATATATAAATTGTGTTTTTACATATTTATGTATATTTTGTATTTTGATAGTCTAGTTAGCATTTGCTTTACAATTCAACAAGAGTTTTACCTTATACTTAGACGTTCATGTAATTACGTCAAATCGAGTGGATAGTAATATGCAAGCATTCAAAGATGATTATTGGTGCTTGCTCTTCTACGCGTCTGTTCGACAATATATTTAGTTTCGTAATACCATAATACGTTACTAATTTTATATCTTTCTTTCTTATTTATTTATCCCCATGGGGGAAATATTACTACTTCACAGTCCAGGTTTGTTATTTCCAGAATGTGTAAGGGGGGAAACAACTTGGGCAGACTCGGAATAAGCATGTCGCAAGGCCGAAGCTCTTTACCGCCCATGAATACATTTCTCCACCATAAAATATGTCGCTGATTCATTTTCCCCTGGTTTTAATATGTGACAAATAATTTACAATCAGTGTTTTATATACTTAATAAAGTGATGCTAGGACAAATATTCACAGCTCAGCCTTTACCTCGGACAACTTCTGCCCCAGAAAAGTGTACGCGCCGGACGATTAGCCACGCGAACTGTTCCTTTGGGATTAATAATACCCTTGGGGGAAAAACAGGCCTAAACGAGTACCAACCTAAACGAAAACTCTTGTGACGAATGTTACAATCATTGATATACTATGAACATTTCTTTAAGATTATAACTCAATATTAATAGGATAACTGTATGAGGTCGTTATATAAGATGATATTGTGTCCGGGAGTAGTTGATTCCTATTTGCGTATGGGATTATTCCTATTGGATGTGGGATGCTATTTTTAGAAGCAGTTGTTTGGAATAAATGGCGTACATATATGCATGTTTGATCTAACCCCCTCCCCCAAACAAAAAAAATGGTATACGGTAAAATAATATTGTACTCGAGTGCAAACAGACCTTACACGCAATTACTCTGTGCACCAATCACTTGGATATTTTAAACCAGTGTACATGGTATGGAATTATTTTGATGGATTATTAGGCTCATGCACGAATCCACTGTATAGAAGATAGTGGTCAATGATTTCCGCCCCCCCCCCTCCCCCGAAAAATGAAGATGAAGAAGTAAAAGAAAAGAAGCTCAACAGATATCCTAAGAGAAAAGAAAGTCGACCCAGAGGCGCTGCGGTCTATTAGTACCATACCTAAGAGATGGTCATGAATTCCTTTACAACCCACCAACTTCCTAACAGTCCTTTATTTTAAAATGACATGACATACGCCACTATCACCGTTCATTTCATAACAAATAGTGTGTGTGTGTGTGTGTGTGTGTGTGTATGTGAGAGAGAGAGAGAGACCTGCTAGAAGCCTAGTCCAATGTAACGCATAATTGCAAATATTAATAAAACTATGCCTCTGATTTAAAGCGGACACTCCCCTTTAATTTTTATTACCAAGAATCAAAGTGGTTTTATTCAGAATTTACCTTTTAAAATGCCTCTTGAAAAAAAAGTAGAAAAAGATTAGGCTAAAATCAACAGTCCTTTACTACGTTAAAAAGAAAAACGACCTTTTTAAAACATTCACTTGATTTCTACGTGCTTTTCGAAAGAACATTGATATGATTCTGAGGAGGGTGGCAATATTAACAACAAATTTTACCTGGAGTCTGTTTTTGTATCAACGACTATACCACTTTTTATATTTATTTCGCCATAGCCACAGCAATGGTCAACATACAACCTTTAATCGGTTGTCAAGTCATCGTCGTGTGTAGGGAATGAGACGGGTCCTTTAATGATTGTACTTTTCATCATATTCTGTCTTCGGTGTGGTCGCTCGTTAAAATCGATCGGTTTTGTTTTCATTCGGTGAAATGTCACATTTTGTCTTAGATTCAGGGAGTGGAAATATGATCAGATGACCTTTCATCATATTGGTGTTGGTCCGGAATACCGGCCAGGACATCCATATAATATGGTTGGCATTATCCTGTTCTTTCTCCCTGCAAATTGACAAAGTGGATAGAAATTTTAAAGAATTTTAGAGAGACAGAGGGAGGGAGGGAGGGAGAGAGAGAGACAGAGAGAGAGAGAGAGAGAGAGAGAAAGAGAAAGAGAGAGAGAAAGAGAGAGAGAGAGAGAGAGAAAAAATAATACAGGAAAAGAGGGAGAGAAGGGGAGTAGATAGACAGATAGAGAGAATGTCAAATAATATGTTTTGAAAGAGAAATAGAGACACTTTAAGAGTGGGTAAACGAAAAATGAGAGAGGGAGGGAGAAGAGGGAGAGAGAGAGGGAGAAAGAGAGAGAGAGAGAGAAAGGAAGAGAGAGAGAGAGAGAGAGAAAAGGCGCAATTTGTTTATCAAGAAAAGGGTGCCGCTGATGCAATATCTATTACAAGCAACATAAGTCGGGAAATCGGTCAGTAATTTTCTTGACATAGCGGCATCATTTTCATCAATACAAAAATCCCACAACAAAATGAAAATGCCCTTAAAACCTGACGGCTTAGAATGTTCAAAGTTCAGATCCGAGGCTGTATAGAAGGGTACTAACACGCAATAGCCATATCGATAGATGGTTAAACTTAATAATTTGAGATATACCCTAGGGAATAAATCATGAAGGTCGCCTGTGAGAGAAACATAGTAATGCCACGTCTTACGTTAAAAAGATATACGTGAAGGTAAAAACCACCCAGTTATGGAAAGCCAGGTCAACCCCTCTCTCTTGATGAGGCCAATTCGAAAAAAGCTAGCGGCCACATTACTTTATTTGTTGGACAACTGTCCCCGCGTTCAAGCTTTATTTTCACTGCTTACCAAGAACTCATTACGCGGGAACTCGTCTGCGGTGTCGCTTCAGCGTGCAGAGTGAACTGTTTCTCGGTCCGCAGCTACGCTTAAGAGCTTTTAGAGTTGTTGATGAATCAGTTCGAGTACGGTTAATCGACATTTAAGAACTCACTTTTAATTCTCAATGAAGTTGACTTTGCCTGTAGGCCTGGCTCTGAGCAGGGTGAAGTCAAATTTGCGGTATTTGGTCACTCTCCACAGACGCTGATATATAGCTGGGGTAAAAACGAATTAGAGCGAACGAGTACTCACGAAGGTTACATCAGATAGCAACTCGTGAGCAAACGTTTGAAGCTGTGGACAATTTCAAAATGAAAGAAAGCATTGCGCTTTTAACATTGCATGAGCCAACAGGCCAAGAGTTTGATTTATATAATAAACAGTATATATATATATATATATATATATATATATGTATATTGTTGATAAATTCCAGTAATAGTGCATTAAATACCGAGTAAAATTAATCGGGTTACAACTATTAACAGTCTATACTTAACGACTTTAAAGCGGTGAATATAGAAGGAATTGCGAGAAACGGGGTCTTTGATACATGTTTATCAAAACGGAGATTCTTTAGCAAATGTTAAGAAAATATCAGTAATTGAACAGGCATGGCGGGTGGCAAGTGGGTGGCAAGTGGGAGTTAAGAGGGAGTTAATGCACCACTTTTTGGCGCTGTACTAAGCAGTTTTATGGTCCCCAAGAGAAACAGTCATGTGACCACTACAGAGGCAAATGCTATCACATGATCTTTTATGGTTACGGGTCTCTATATGTTAACTGATTTTAATGTTAACATTAAAGTAGGATCGCAGTCATGTAGGGTCGATAAAACAACATTCACCAGCTATGTGAAAATAATTATTACCTTATTTATTACCTGATGCGAGAATGTATGCCAGAGGGAGTGGGTGGGACCTCAATAATTTGGTGTCCTCTCCTTTGTTTTGCACGCTAAAATTTCAGAATTAATAAAAGCATGAAAGTTTATGTGAATCCTTAGCATTTGGCGTTTTTGTCATGTAAATTAATTTTGTCTGTGAATAATTGTTTATAGTGTGTATTGTTCTGTTCATATTTATCTTGTTAATTTACAAGTGTTAAAACTACTGACGAAGCCTCCATGGTTAAAGAAGAATTTATAAATAAATAAATGAATACATGAAGAAAGAAAGAAAACCAACGAAGAAAATAACAATGAAAATATCTTGAGACAGTTTTTTATTTTGAAGATATATTTTGGAGGACGACGGAGTGTGATAAAGGAATAATGTTATTATGTTAATTTCTGTAATTACTTTTCACTTCTACTTTTACTATCATTTCGAGGTAGGAGGCCAAAACAAAAATGAAATTTTCCTTTAAAATTAAATACTTGCGCGTTGGAGGTGGTACTTATTTAGCCTATTGTGTAAAGGTGTTTAACATTCATGTCGTCGGGTGTTGTTTTCATCCCTTGTAACACCTTATACCACAAGTCGTCCTGGTTTACGTTCATCCAGTAACATTTGGCTAAAATAGCTGTTCCCTCTCTGTGGAATAAATAACGTCTTTCTCCAAGCACCCAATACCCTTGACATTCAAAACCAGACTTAGAAGTCACCTAATATTTACTTCCTTACTGCCTATAATTAACTTTCCTGGTACATACCTCAATTTTTATACCTCAGATTTCATTGAATTTCTCGTTAGTGGCGTAGCATTTCATTACATGTATTTTGTAGGCACCTTGAGAATTTCGACGGAAATAGACGCTAAGTTGTTATCATTATACGAACTGCTGTGATCATGTTTGATAGATGCATTATCTATACATTAAATGCCTAAATCTGAACTCGGCTTTGGTTTTAACAAGTTTAAATAATATTTGTGTTTCACCAAGCAAATAATCTATAATATTTTATCGACATTATAACAAAAAATGAGAAAATATCAATAAAAACAAGTAGATTCATCATCCATAATCCCACTATTTTTAAGACACAAAAGTGAAGGATGAGTTAGGGATGAAAACATTCCAAAGAGGCAGGCCATGCAGACAGTTTTTACCCTGCATGCCTCCAGAATCAATGTCTGGATACCCCAGAAGCCACAAGTGAATTATCTGGGCACTATAGGCTGCCATGTATTGATCCAAATGATTATTCTTGGACAATCATCAGAATAAATTAATTTAAAAACACGCCTCCGCCAGATTTGCTGTTTTCTTTTGTGAATATATGCTGGAGTAACAATTTTAAATTCCCCATGCTCAAGTTCAAGCGAACGTTTGAGTGGGTCCGTTCTGGGAGACTGGTGTCACGTCTCGCTCATGATTAGGGGGGAAGTGATGTGTGAAATCCCCCCGGTGATCCCAACGATGGGGTTCTCCAATGTCCACCACTCTCAGACACCCTCGTATCCAGGTCGTACAAGCGAAAGAGTCGTAGTGGCGCTTTTGTACATAATGTATCAATTTCTCAGGCACATTCAGGGATTGAATGTGCACATTTTCTCTTCAGTGTTAAATAAAATAAACTTTTTCCAAAACAAAGAGCGCTAGGATGAAATATCTTAAATACAGCAGTGTTTGCTCTAATGTACATAATGTACGTATATATTGTTTGCGCAATGTGTTTAAGCTGAAAATATATGTGAAAAAACCTGTTTTCTGAGGGAATATTGTATTTATACAAAAACAACAATAATGGTCCTATTAACAAACCATGTTAAAAAGCAAACTTAAAGTGCCGTATGTATTCACACGTGGTTAAGACCCTTGCTTTTTACCCTCATTAATTGTATTCTTAAAAAAATTAAACATAATTAAAAAATTTAACCAATTGAAATAGTTTAATTCAATTTAATTCAAGGTAGGAAAATACGAGCAATGGATTGAATATAAAACACAACTTTAACTAATAACTGCACCCGAACGCCGAACTTTTGCTTCTGGAAATTTACGATTTTTTCTTATCCTTATAAATTGATGGATTTCATTTCTATTTCGACCCTGTTCAATTACCAATAGGTTGCTTTCGCATGTTCTGACCGATCAACAATCTATATCTGTATCAAAATTAGAGTAAACAAATTTGGAAAAAGTTTGATATATTTCCAATCTTCTCACCATAACACGCCCGTTATGGTAATACCCACGAGGCTTTTTAATGACGTCATCGTAAAGTCTAAATACCCATCTTGACTTGCTACCAGTCACGCGTTTGCAATCAATCTATATCACTAATAATTACTCCCAACGTGAATTGCCTATTACGTCAATGTCTCATGAGGCCAACATTTCATCACAAGTGAACCTGTAAAAGGTTGCTTCCTTTGCGGAAAAGGCAAACAAACAAAAAACGACCTGAAAAATACGCGAACACATCGTCAAAAGTGAACATGAACTAGCAAAACATATTGATTTTTAGGCGTCCAAGCGGTCAATAGTCTGAATTTATACATACAGTATACAGTCAGGACTAACTTACTTCGTTGTTTACAGCAGTTTCCTCGGGTATTCTGCTTGGGGTTGCTCACAATGATCAATGTCCTTGTTTCAAGGTTTCTAGCCTGAAAACCCCGAACCATTATACCTTTTATTGTGTAGCATTCATCACTATGGATGGCGTTGTTGTTTTTGCCTACATGTATACAAATTTATTTTGTTTGTCCTTTGCATAAATACTTCACTACCATACTATTGTACATAGACACATAATGCTGGCATATTCCACTTTTGTTTGAAATTCAGAAACTTGTGCCTGATAGTGATGGTTTAACGTGAATAAATAGTGAGATTAAATTGACTTGCTTATTAGTTGGGGTAATATGAGACTCTATGTCCAGAGTTTTAACTATTTTATTACCCTCGCCTTCGAGTCGGGCAAAATCGTATACTCGGGCAATAGTTTCTCTTATCTCTATCAAATACTAGTCAATACCATCTTTTATATACCTTTCTTGTCATCTGATTGGTCGAAATTGGAGTCGTAATATAACAGTGCCCGTAAAGAAACGAACTATTGCCCGTTACCCGGATAAAGGACAATAGTTAATGAGAAAGATGCCCGCATAGTTAAATTTTGCTGAGATCCCCATTGGTTTACGTGTAAAAAGTGTCTTTGTGCGAGCGAGGATATCACATACAGTGCAGTGTGTGTGGGCGATTCCGGAATGATCGTAACATTCGGGCAACTTTCCAGCGAATATTTACAGACAGTGTCTCAGATTTTCTGTGATGTTTTAACCAGTCTTTAATCAAGAAAAGGATAAGGTAACAATTCTTTGTAGATTTGTGTGCGAATTCGGTATAAAAAAGATATATAGACTGCTTTAAGATTACGAAGCATAGCTGTTTCTATACTGGCTCTCGGGGACGTTACCTCCTGATATGACCCATCAGCGCGCCGCCTCAAGAAACAGCGATGCCTCTCATAGCAGTCAATATATCTATAATGTTATTTGAGGGAATGATGATCGTTCCCCTCTCCACCGGCGGATGCATGCGTGTTTCCGGTATTGTTTTAAACGAATATGGACACTAAAGTAGAACAGACTAGCAGACACGCATACTGTACATAATTGCTGCCTGATAGACAATGGAAATTAAGTTTGCAAAATCTATTGGGTGAAACCTGTAATTGAATTGAGCTAGAAATTAAAGTGAGTTTGTGTAATAGTATCCGTCTGGCCGTCTCGCTCTTCCGTGTGCTACATTTAAACTTGTCCCATGCATGAATGCGATTCAAACATCTCTGACCCAAATGGCCCACTTCCGCGTCAGTTATCCAAACATTTGTCCCAAGTACGCACATTCTCTCTCTGTAATACTGAAGGAAGTTTAAAAAACGAAACTGTTTGGATAGTGACCCCCTTTCGGTTATATGAATAGCGGTACTTACGAGTAGCTGTGCTTATGAATAGCGGTCCTGACGACTAGTGAGGGTACCTCTTGATATCTGTGTCAAATGTTACTTTTACGAACAACTTTGTCTGGCTCTCAATAGGACAGGAGATGCACATGTCTATACCATCGCTATATAACGTCATTATATGTTATCATTGATATTAATACGTCTACAATGCTTACATCTATAAATGCCATAGTGTTCCAAGTACATTTTTGTTTTGATTGGATCAGCGCTTTGATCAGTATACTGTAAAAACCCTTAATAAGAAACAATTATCATTAATTCGGAAGAATCTGGAAGAGATTAATTTTGGCATCCAATAATTTCACCAATTATACAATAGCAATGTTTAGGGAGAAGGTATGATTGGAAAAGACGATCTAAAAGTATCATCATAGCAACGATTACACAACGACCCTCAACTACGGATGAAGGGGGAGTGAGAGGGGCGATGAAGGGGGGGGGGGATGGGAACAGACACAGAGAGACACAGACAGACAAATGGAGGGTCAGAGGGAGAGGGTGAGGTGAGAACTAAGGGAGAGAGAAAAGGGAGAAAATGAGGCCTAGAGAGAGAGAGAGAGAGAGAAAGAGAGAGAGAGAGAGAGAGAGAGTGTGTGACAAAGCAGAAGAGAGGGAGGTAGAAAAGGGAGGGAGAGATGGAGGGAGGGAGGGGTGGTGAACAAAATAGTCATAAGTTACTTCACAACATGTTGCTCGTTTCATTTCGACTCACGGATCTTCTCACTCAGGAGTAATTGAGATAAACGCAACCAAGGATTAAATGATGATCCATGGGAAAGCTTAGCCCTTACTTCACTCTCAATGAAATACAGAAATTAATCATTCCTAACTGTCAAAGATCGTGCTCGGCTGTTTGCGAACTTCTTCCAGTTTAGTACGCCGCGCCTCGCCTCTACGTTATTGCCGTTGTCATAATTACTGTCATTTCGAATAAATATGATTTAAAGTCCACGGATTTAATCATACCTCTGTCACTTGTTCGATATCGGCTTACACTGATTCCCTTGAAGGGGCTCCCGTCGCGGTGGTGCCGAGATTAAACACGTCGCAATCACCGTCAACCTTCATTAACAATTTTGCATGCGTGCAACGGTGCAAGGCAGGATACAATTTTACGGACGAGTTTAAACAAATTAAAAACCAGCAAAATTAACTTTCTCCGGATTAAGCGCACACTTCGTGAGATCCCCATAGTCACTTTCCATTTTTTGTGAAACTGTCGTTATTAAAATGAAAATGACATCGGGGACTGAAGACAATTTAACACACAACTGGGTAATCTGTAATTTGAATAATAGATGAAGACGTTCACAATCCCATAAGCTGTAGTATGGAATTGGCAGGATGCAAAAGTTCGTTTATGAAGGTATAGAGATGGAGACTTACGTTAAGCACCCGTGTTCAAGATTGACCTATGTAGGAACAATGAATATGATGTTTGTAAGTCGTCAGGAATGAATTCGATTAAAATGTCATGATTATATAAACTATTTATCTTTGGAGGTTTTAACAATAAAAATTGTTTAATTTCACATGAATCTAAAATCAACTTGAAAAACACGTTAAAAAAAGCCCGAGGCCATAAAATTATCACATGCGTGTCAAAGAGAACGGTTTACTTTTGGATATTCCTTTGCCTTGCCGTTGCATTTTGGAAACGCATTTGGAGGAGAAAAAAATATCTGTAAGATTTGGTTTGTATAAAGTGAAACGATAATTTTATTCTTTTTAAGTTACTTTGTAATCCCAAATAATTTGGATGGATATTTGGGTATAATTCTAAAGTTTTAACTACCGCAGTACCTTCTAATCTATCTGGGGATGATATGGAAAGAGCAACTCAAGTTCAAAGTAGAGAATTGATATGCCTAACATACTTTGGAGTGATGTGATTTATTGAAACATTTGTGATTCCGTTCGGGGAATGGGTATAGAGTTTATAAATCATCAAGTGTCTCTCAAGACGACTGCGTTACAGAAAGACTCTCGACATTGAGAGCATTTTCTCCATTACGACATCTTTGAATCACCCCAACCTCTGATTCTCCTCCAATTTCCCCCTGGAAACAACCACTTCAGCTCGGTAACCCTTGAAACGTTAGACATTAATAAAAGACTGACTGGAGCTCTAGCCGGACCCCTACATGCCAAGGCGGCAGGAAATCATTACAACAAAACAAGCAACGGGTGGGACTGTATGCTGGCCTACCGGATGTCGTTGGCGTATGTTGGACAGGCCATTTGATTGGCTGTCGTAATTTTATGACGGAATATTAAGATTAGGTACGAATGATCTTTCACTCTTAAGACGTAATTTTAAGATCCAATGGCAAGTCTCTGCACCGGAAGGAAATACCTGGGCCATGTATCTTGGAATACAATTTTAGAGTTGTGGAAATATGGGAAATTCAGGTCATGTCATGTACGAGACAAATCACAAGGGTATTTTGTAAATGTGCAATTTTTTTCTCATGATGATCTAAAAACTACAGCGTAGCCAATGCCGGTCATGTGCGTCCCAGTTATTGTTATTCCTACTTCACCACTATTTTATCGGGGGGGGGGGGGGGAGGGGGGCACCCTAGCTCTCGTGGCTACACCCTTGTCAAACCACAACATTTCTCTTGTGCTATTAATCAAGTACATCATGCTCAGTCGAAACCGAGAGAAACCCTAATATGGCATACATCTAAACCAGAATCAACCGCTACACTCAATTGGTTTTCCCAATCAAACACAACGAACCGGCCAGCAGAGTTAAGGAAACTAGGATGGTTCATACGTACCGGTAATAATATGGACGGATAAGGTGGTGTAACTGAAAGATCAAGTGACCTGAGGAGGGTTTAATTTACACCTTCCTCTCGCACATCACTCTCTTATTGAGTCAATAAAGCAGTGGATGAGATGTGATTGAAAATAAACATAGTCCAGCTGAGTCGACGACGTCATGTTAGTGTCCTCTTGACTTGAATCGATTGGAAACAAGTGGCATGATTTCGACGTAGAAACCAGAAAGTTCTTAAAGGTATCATGGAGGAATTTGGGGGGCTTGACGCAAATTGAGTCCGAAATCGTATGGACAGGAAGGTGATCGAAACTGAACTGACAATGCTACGACTACTAACCCCTGGACCATAACAACTGAACAACCCGAGAAAAGCTGTTCCTTATGAAAACTTTGATATAGAGTGAAAGATAACTACCCTTAAAACGAAAGCAACCAATTTGGAAAAGTCAACCCGGGAGAGAAAGAGAGAAATCATAGAGAAGAAATTGAAAAGAATGAAACAACGAAGCCTATACAACCCCTTCCATACCCTACTTAGATCATTATTATATATCAGAAAAAGCAAGGGCCCGAGAATTGAACCTTGTGGAATACCGGATGTAATATTTCAAGAAGAAGAAAAGGAATTATTAAAAGAAGTATACAGAGTCCAATTTGTCAGGTAACTCCGAAACCATTGTAATGTGCAATTTCAAAAGCCATGTGCGTCACCTGTGCGAACATTTCGAAGACGTTTTACATAATTCGAACATGCTTTCTACGGGATATACTAAAGAGTATTGATATTGCCTTTAATTAACCCATACAACTAACTCTAGGACATTAACCCCCAATATAACTAGACACATGATTAATCAGCCGTACAAGTTTAACATTTAGCACGGACAACCTACCACCGGACACCCCGCGTAATCTAACATTCCCTAAATTTAATGATGGTAAATAGGGGTTACTTGTAAAAAGTAGTTCTCCGTGAGGAGTTTTTCGGGATTAGTTCTCTGGGTTAACTGTTCTTGGTGTCATTTTCTTTTGAGGAAATAATGTCGCTGAAGAAATTTATCCAGCAAGACCGGAAAAGTCAACCTGATACACGATGTGAGGATGTTTTCCCCTAGCGACCATGATTTTATTTAATTTATATTATATGAGTGTACGTTATATCAGACATGAAAAACAGGAAAACGTTAGATGTAAATTAACATGAGTAACCTTTATTTTACAATGATCCAATTTTACATTACACATTATTGCCATAAGATCGCTCAAGCTGATGTGGTTGCATGCTAAATACAGTCAATTTGAAGGCTAGCCTTGAACATCGTAATCTTTGTTTATAAAAAGGCTTCACATAAGTTGGTCTCGGTGCTTACCCCTAATTCAATAAAAACAACCGTTTTCGTTCGAAAGAAACAAAGTACCTTTTTTTACTCACGGATTTTGCTTGCAAGCGAAGGAAGAGTTTCTGCAATATTCCGTGATAGCATAATACATGGTACAGATTTAACACGTGGTAGTAGAATGTGTGCTGTATTTGTTGCTTTGTGACATGCGTGCACTTTAAACAAATTACACTCCTGCAATTTCAAATCAGATTAAGGAACCACGGTCACCGCATTATAGTGCTTAAACACGCCTAAACGAAAGGAAAATTGCCTTGATACGTGCTTTTGATAAGTTTTCCACGCCTGTTTTGATATATATTGATGAATTAAAGAAACGTTATTGTATCATTCTCGAAAACTAGTAATTTTCTTTGGAATGCATCCATTTGCGGGGCGTGAATTTTGGTTAAAAGAACGTGCCACAATGTTACAACGAACCATATAACATGGAATATTATTTCTAATTGCTTTAGAAATAAAAAACCAGGCAAAGTGGGTTAGTGGGAGATAAATTCTAAATTCGCATCACTTCTCAATTTCGATAGTATATCAAGTTAGATAGCTTGTTATTATGTTCAAACAGTATCCACAAACATCATGGCGTAACTAAAGGAATCTATTATTTATGGTGAATATTAGTAGAATATCAGAGCTTCAACCATGAGAGTTTTTCATTAATAAAATAATGATCATCACTCCACCTGAGATTCCTTTCCATTTCTAATTCCATTTGAGCGTCTTGGGCAATTATCAAATTAAAAAGTAGAACAACAATTCTCCAGTGTATTGCTGCTAGAATTGAAACGGGGGCAAGGAAGCACTTGAATATTCCGTCAAGGAAAGTGCTTAAATGAGACCTTCATCCGTTTTAACCTTGTTTTTTTTTAAATTTTATACAAAACATGCATAATATTTCACCACGCTCTAAAACAGCGACTTTTACTATGATGCATATTGGGTAGGAAGGGAGTTTTGAACACATTTCGATCATCACTGTTACGATATAATAACGAGAAAGAAAAAAACTGTTACTGTTGTACGTACCATTTTATATATATATATATTTTATATGCATTAATAATTAATCAATATAAATTAAAAAATCTACTTCAATATCCATTGGCGTTCGAAAGAGCTGGGGGGGGGGGGGGGTAAGTGTAACCCTCTCAGAATTTGGAATCAATAATATTAGTTTTCACAATATCAAAGAGTCAGAAATTTCCCTCAATTGCTTCACTCGCTAATATTTGGTCAGAAGATAGAGAAAATTGGCCCATGAACCTGATATGTCTAATATATAATATAATATTCCGTCTTACAAAAAGGAACAACTGAAGAGCAGAGATTCAAAAATATATTCGGAAGATACTATCAACCTATTTTTACACTTAGACAAATACCCAATAGTTGCTCGCCCCCTCATCTATCCTGCGAGTGCCTGAGTAGTTGCGACATCGGATAGCCCAGCAGACAAAGCCGAAATTAAAGTGAGAAATTTTAATCATGGGAAAAGTATGTAACGCCTTTTTATCGGACAAGCCTAAATATCCACGACGCCACGAACATCTTTGCCGATACACCCTCCCGGCAGTCCCCGCTTTAAAGCTTTGTATTGGCCGCAGAATACACATCTTATCAAATGTATTGCTGGAGGGAACTGAATCATGAAGACTCTGTGTATGCACGTCACAAAGGCCCCTATTTGAGTTGAAATGGGTAGTTAAATTGATGGGGGAATTTTGTGTGTGATGAGACTTAAATAGGATGAAGATGTTGACCGAAACATCGTAATTCTAAGGGATGTTGGCAGTGGCGTAAGCTTGGATCTAGCGATGAGGAGAGGGGCACTTTTACCATGGGGGAATGGGGCATCTGACCGTCTGGTGATTAATATGCTAGAACAATGTTATCGAGGGAGGATAAGGGATGAAATAATTCCCTTTCAAGCTACCTATCCTCCCATTTTCTCACCGTTTCTTTCTTCTTTTCCACCATGCATTTCGATTGGGGCTTGGCGGTGCAGTTGCCTATATTACTAGGGTTTTAAGGGGCGGTGATGGTTTTGTTTGATCGAGACATAAGCACTTTGGATGGCGAAATAATATCTCTAGATAAAATACAAAAAAGGAACTACCCTAGGCCTAAAAGAAAAACAATATTTCAAAAATAAATGAAATGAGTTTTAATATTTGCCAAGAGACTTTCAGTATTTGAGATTGAGGTTAGAAAATCGAGTTTTGTGTTTGTTAACATACTGTGAATAGAATAGAAAATATTATATTCTTTGTATGAAATACACTGAGAGGCAAAAAGTCGCATGTTCAATAACATGTAATCAACTATGTGTCCAAATGTAGATACAAGCAATTCATTTCTTTTTCAAACTTTAACAATCTTCGCCTCGACCGGCAATACGATTTTTCGGTCTGACACTTCACATTGAGTAATCTGACGTCACTCAAAAAAACATAATAAAGCCTTGTTTGCAATTCAAACGCATTTTAATTGTTTGAATTCATCAGTGTTTTCCTTTCATATCTGATCAATAAACAGTTACAGCTCCCCTTACACCCAACCGGGCATATGCACACTTATTGAGTTACGGAGTAGTGCTTCATTAAAGTTCTCGGAAGAACAAATATTACGAAGGGGAGCGCACGGACGATTTCTGCAATTGTACAGAACGATCAAGTCAGGACGAGTAATTTGAAACTCTCTCTGTTAGTCTTTCACCCAGAGACACTGGGTTTCTATCCTTTGAGAATACACATAGTTACCAACTCAACTCAATAGAGATACCATCAATCTCTCATCCAAACAAATAATGCATTTCCCTGGCAAGCAGGCAAGCTGTGTTAGTTCGCGCGTATGTGGGTGAGGGTGTGCGAACCTGTGTGGGTGTGTGTATGTGTGCGTGGGGAGGGGGAGTATTGGTTGCGTGTTTACTAGATACTAATATTTGTATCATTTTTGGCCCATTTTATCATGCTTATAAGACTAGGGGAAAAAAAAGGGTCTCTCCCTCTTGTTAGAGATCGATTTCCGCTACATCTAACTCATAATTTTGCTCTCGACGTCAGCCATTCGGCGCTTTTTTACGCTTTAACTACATAATTCGTAGTGAATAGGGAGTATGGGTTCATAAAAATGACATGGCATGTATCGTAAATTACAGCTTGATCATTACTCTCTTACGTTTTGTAAATCTGTTGGAGGCACAACATATCATTCTGCTGTACCTTTTTCGATAGAAATCTATAGGGGAATTTATATGTTCCTTAAAATTTATGATTGTTTAGAAATTAAAAATAGTGGTTATTATTGTGTAGGTTACGATTGTTTTCTATGCCTGAAGGGTTTGGTAATAAAGCTGATAAAATAACTTTTGTGACTTTACAATCATTACATACACATAATAATTACTTTATCCTTACTGGCTGCAAATAGCTGTTGATATAATATGTACATTTTACTTTTAGTTATATATACTGCAATTTACTTTGAAAGCAGTACTCTACATCAGGCAATAAGGGCATAAAGTAAAAAACAATTACAAGGGTTGGAACACGAAGATTATAGACGCTCAAGATAAGAGTTAAAAAGTCACATACCCCACAAAAATCACTGCAGCACACCATAATCCTTTTTATTACTACCCTATATCAGACGTACACTAAATCAATACGATTCCTCCCAATACCACCACAGGCCGTATTAACCCGATTTTGGCTGCCTGCCCGATTTACAGGCATTAATTTAGCCGGGAAAATAAATAACCTTTGGAACTTCTTGAATTGTTTTTTAATCAAGTCCCTCATCCACCTCTTAGGATCCCACTCTCCCTCTTACAAGATGACAAAGTGCAGGAAATTGCAGTTTCGCGAGAATCAATAAAACGTCATAGGTATATACTCGGGTCCTGATTAAAACCTTTTTTCCTTTTTAATTCGACGCCAATTGAGATGTTATTGAATAATTTTCTCCATTGTACAAGTATCGATGGAGGATATTGAAAGACGCCGTCGTTTAATGACGCCATCCAATTACCTCATAATGACTAACGGCCGTGCATGGGGTATCCAGGAGTGGGGGCACAGGGATCATGCCCCCCTCCCGATTAAAAAAAGAATCTGATCTACGCATGGAACCTCAACCCCATCCTGTATATTCATGTAGTTTAAGTTTCCTATTTTTTCGACTCCTCTTCTCTGCTTGTTAGATTATTATGCCCCCTTTGTATATATTTATGCTCGTTAGATATACTTTTAATACAAATTTCTGGTTTTGAAACCAGCAATGAACAGATAAAGGCAAAAATTGGCACATTCGTCAAAATAGGAAATCTAATATCGGCAAGCACACCAAGGAAAAGTGTAAAATGTAAGTAGCGCTGGTATAATGAAGACAACTTTTTGTTTCATTTACGAGGTCCATCCATTTCCTAGAAAGTGATGCACACCCCCTTCCCTCTTTCTCCCATTTCCCCCCTCCGCTCCTTGAAACCCTTACATTTTTGATAAATGACATTTTCACAGTTCGTGTTTGACAAATACATATGGAAACGTTTGCTTTGATTTGTCTCATAAAAGAATTTGAGCACAATCTGACTCCCACACGGTGTTGAATGCTCAGGTGTCACGGGCCACTGGCTTAACCGGGCAGGTAGTTCCATTATGTGAATGGGTAAATTAACTATTACAAAATGAGGGGACATATTACATTGTACAATAGGGACACACATTGTGTTTATTGTGCAGAACATACTCTTTTATTGACTTACTTATTGAATGAAACTATAAAAACGAAATGCATTTTGTATTCTAACAATTGAAGTACAAAGAATAATAACAGGTGAATGAAATGCATAAACGCCACCCCTGGGAAGGAAGCATTCATAAATTTGAATAAATATAGTTGATAAACGACTCCGCATGAAACTATAAAACCAAAATGTAATTTGCGTTCTGGCAATTGGAGTACAAAGAATGATAGTAGGTGAATGAAATGCTTCAACAACACAAACACCTGGGAAGGAAGCATCCATACATTTGAATAATTTAGTTGATAAACGATTCCGCATGTGGACGTTTGGTGGAGCAGAAAGCAATGGATTCTTAACAACACGAACCCATTTAACAGAATGTCGGAACTTAAATAAAATTTGGCGCGGTTGGAAAATGCATCTTTCTACCCTGCGACTTTAATGGTACGATCCGGTAAATTAAAACAGTAAAATGGCTCTTATTTTAAAATTACTCATTAAATAAAACCCAAAACTTTAGTGATATCAGTCAAAAAATATGTTATATCTTACTAATAATTAAAAAAGATGTATAAACATTGTGAAAGTGTAGCATTTTTACGATAAAAGACACCGATTGAGCGAAGATGACGTCATTAGAACCTGTTTATGTGCGCTTGCATCAGGGAATTCAAGGTCAAAAGGTCAATTCAGACGCTGATAAGTTATTTGTCAAGCCTTTTTGTTTCCTTTATTCCGACAAAATTATACAATCAATAAAAACAAGTTTAATACCAGAAGAAAGCTAACGATTAGTATTTTCATTAACCGCTTGCCCCAAAGTCGCTTGACCATAGTTAAACGAGTGAGAGCTTGCGAGAGCGGCCAAAGTGTGATTGAAACTCGCTTTTTGCTCTTCTCCAACGCAAAAAGAGACGACATTGTGCTGGATGAATCTATTTTTTCCGACAAAAGTACAGACAATTTGCATATGGTCTTTTTATATTATACTTTATAAAATGTTACCCGAGTGACTCCCGGGCGCCCCAATGCTGGAAAGAAACGCACATTTTAGAAAACTTCACTTTTTCATGGAAAAATGCTTATTTGTTTTATGCACGCAAGTCAGATTAAGCGGATGATACAACGTTTCCATATGGGTGTGTATATTATCATTACATTGGAGTTTCTGAGTGATAAGACGCAAATTAATATTAGAAACCCCAATGTTCTGATCTGGTTAAAGAGCATAAAAAAATTGCATGTGTCCGATAAGTTTGAATAAAAAGGACAGTGAAATTAATTCTTGTGTATATTCGGTAAAGGATTATGTTATCTACCTAAGATGTCAACATACTTATCCACCCAACACAGATTATTTATACAAGTCAAACTAATGCACATACCCTTTATTAACCCCATATTCTTCTTTAGAAATGCCCTCTCAGACCCTTGAAATGTGAAATTTTTGAAATTTCCAGCATTTTTGTTCGATAATCGAGGAACGGTTAGATTAGGAGGCACTGAGCATAGAGAGTAGCCTATATAAATTCAAACAGACATTGCTCTAGTTTCGTTAAACCGCAAGAAACAACTTACATGCACGACTGCGGTAATTTTCTATAACTGGAACCATATAATTTGAACATCTATGTGTGTTGAAGAATGTTGTTATCTAACTAAGATGTTAACATACTTAACCACTTAACACAGATTAACTTTACACGCCAAAGTGATCAAAATACTCCATTTCGTAAGTTGCTCATTAAAAGTGCCCTCTTAAGCTCTTGTCTTAGGAATGTTATTGTTTAAAATCAAACTAACGTTACAAATTCATCGTTCTTACCACTTTGAAAAGCATGGACAAGCTACAACAGTGCGGCAAGATGAGACCAGGGAAGTTCATTTACGGTCGTTTGAAGAATTCTTTTATTTACGGGAGAAGTTTTTACAAATCAATACTAACTATTCATGTTAACGTTTCGTCTGCAAATATCTGCATTAATCAGATATTCATTGGTAAACTGGTCAATGCGATTTATAAGTTTGACCATGTGGATTACAGCGTGAAAATTATTTTGTGTGTGCCAGGTCAGTTCCTTAAAGGTGCCAAAGGCCAGACATCATAGCTTTCCACGAAACCTTTACCCCTTTCGATTCGCATCAACCTTATTTAAAAAAGAAGCTACTGTTATAAAAGAGAAGTACCTAATTTAGTATAAAAAAGAAAACTGGAAAAGGTTTTTTAATAGTGGTGACGTTTCCATTGACACAGTATTGCAGCCATCTTTGATAGGATACATCCGACGGAAAGATTTCGTGAGGACTCTTGCGTTATCCTTTTTGTTCCGTTAGAGTTTGCCTGCAAAGTAAGAGTGGAAGTGAATCGTTTCTTGTTAAAAGCCCACGCACAATCACGTGGATCATACTCGACTTGGAAATATTTAACGTGTCACCAGTCAGGCAACCGGTTATTGCGTGAGTGCAATAAAAAAAAAAATCGCAATAGTAGCGATAGATGCCGCATCAATGGCTTCAGAAAAAATATTGGAAAATGACGTCATACTATCGGCAAAATACTATTGAAAAGATTGAATGGGAAAATTTGATTTTCATGACTTGAGCTTTAACGTGACGTGAAGAGACTAATGCGAAATGGTGTAAGCTCAGACGCTTACCGAGTACTGGCTGATACAATAAAGAGGGGGCATAGTGGCTTAGGTTTTACGACGGGGTAGTTGTTGAACTGAGAGTTCGAGGATCATACCAAAATAGAGTGCTAATTTTTGTTGATGAGTGTTACTCTTCATTTAGACATGAAAACACTCGGTACGTGACTAAGAGCTGATGGTTTTGCGATTACAACTTATATCCAGGCCTATACTTTGCACTCTCTTCCTGTTTTGTTAAAGTCCATGCAAATAGATATTTAAAAAATCCCCCACACCCCACATCCTATCACCCCCCCCACACACACAGATAATATATGTAGAATGTTTTACATTTTTTCTTTACTGTGAATACACTTTTTGACCAGCTTTTCACACCCAGTCTAACATCCAAAACGCATATTAAGGGAGAAACCCTTTTCCACTCAAGGAGTTTATGGCTACTATACCTCAACAAATTTACTTCATTCAATATTCATTTCACGCTCGTACATTTTTATGACTCTGTTGTTTTTCAGCTTTAAATACATGATGAGTAGTTTGGGGCGAAGAAAATAAGATCTATCAAAGACAGCGACAGATTTTCACAATGGAAAGGAGCATGCAGCAACATCAAGAACATGAACTACAACATATTATAAACACATAAATAGAATATAAATGACAATCAAATTATTATTTCATCGATACTCGGAACACATTTATGTGACGGACAGGGCTCGTAATTATAGGTGTCAGCCGACTGTAAGGCAACCAAAACACATGAACTACAACATATTATACACATATTATACAACATATTATACAACATATTATACAACATTATACAACATATTATACAACATATTATACAACATATTATACAACATATTATACAACATATTATACAACATATTATACACATGAACTACAACATATTATAAACACATAAATAGAATATTAATGATAATCAAATTATTATTTCATCGATACTCGGAACACATTTAGGTGACGGACAGGCCTCGTAATTATAGGTGTCGGCCGACTGTAAGGCAACAAAAACACATACTGTTTTCACCGGAAATTCCACGTGAAGAGTAAAGTAGTCGGCGTCACTGAGGTCGGTTCAGCTGGGTGTATTTTTGGCAGATCTGCTTCGGAGGAAGTGCACTGAAAAGATGCAAATGATTACCCAAATTCTGGAAACAATTTAGAAACGAAGATTCAATTAGGACTCCCAAGGTCCGTTGGGACGGAATAACAGTCAATTCGAGCGAAATGCAGCGTATAAAGGCGTGTCTGAATAGATTTTGCGCTTCATGGTAGAAAGAAGGGAAAGAGAGAGACCTGTACCTTAACCTATTTAGCTTTCGGTCCGTTAGGTTAGGAATAGAATCGTTATGTCACTAAACGCCACGGGGAGACAACTGTATCCACTTTTATTTACACCACCCTTAAAAACATTTTGGAAGAAGGTTTTGTTTGTAAGAACTATAGAGGTTTTTATTCGTGCTGGTTCTGAAAACTTTTCGTATTTCCACATGCTAATAAAATAATAATTGCAGGCTTTCATGAGTTGGTAACACAGACAAATTCCCTCGACATTTCAAGCTGTCATCATTCGAACCTTTCCTGGTATCTCTTCAGTTTCTGAAACCCTTTTCCTCTTTCTCTGCATAGATTCCCTTCTTTATTCAAATACATTTTCTTATGTGATACTTTTGTTATTTATGTTTATAGTCTGTTTTTTTTATCTGACTTTCTTTTGTTATTTAGCTCATGATAATGTAGCCGTCTTTCTGTTGAAAAGGAATAATGAAGTACACGTAAGTATGACGGAAATATCATTTTACAAAATATAATATGCCTGTTAGCTGGAATACTATTTTGTTCATGAATCTAGCGTCATTCTAAAAGAAGGCCTACACAATATGACCTTGAGAAGAAGAAGAGATTGACCTAATTTTAGATACAATTCCTCGAATCTTGTCTATTATTCTGTTATCCTAGCGCAGTATTGGCTTCGTTTCCAAGTCATTACAATAAAATAAATCAAGTATGCAAATTTTTCACCTCGTCCTTCTTCTAAAAAGGTAAACCAATTAATTAACGAATTCCTTGTATTATAAACTGTTGACTAATTCTCGGCTGTTTAAAGTTTGAATACATGGTCTGGATATTCCTTTGTTAAACATTTTAGTAATAGAATATAATTTCTTGGTTTCGCAAATAATTTTGAATTATTTACATTTTCATACATTAAAGGACATTATAATATTCATATTTTGACTTAATTGATCGAATCTATATGTCATATTTTTGCCCGATGGCCATTTAATATATTACTAATTCACCGCTCACACTTTTATGTGGTTATATTCAATTCTCGCCTGAAAAATGGTGACTGGATGAATAAACTCTCTAGTGAGTGGAAAGCTTTTTGAAACCACACTGGTCCAGTTAAACCACATCGTTGAGATGATAACGCTATACGAGCCTATTCAGAAACTCTGAATGTAGAAATGAACATTTCGACCCCCTGCTCTCTCTTTCTCTCTCTTTCCCTCTCATTCACTTCCCCTGTTTCTTTCTTCCAGTCTCTCTATTTCTCTCTTTCTCTCTCTCTCTCTCTCTCTCTCTCTCTCTCTCTCTCTCCATCATGTCCTTACTCTCCCCTGTACAATATATGGAGATATCTTTATAGTTATAATATGTACCAAGTTTTTATTTCTATGTATACATATTTTTTTGTTGAGGGGAGGGGGGGGGGGTTGAATTCGAATCAGTGAGCTTCAGACAATATGAAGGAAACCTGATTTCCATCACCTGATTTCTTTCCTGCTTGATGTATGTTTCTTTGTGGCGTTTTCCGCAGTTTAATCGATAATTTGTTTGGGGGTAAATTCTGTCGGAAAATTAAGCTATGGGATATTATCTAGCAAAGCTAAAATTGGATATCACTTTCCCGTTTGAATTGCATCACAAAAAATTACGTTGTTTTAAGCATCTTTGATAATCACTTTCTTCTCTAAAGGAGAAGATAGGAGCAGTTTATACTTTATGCCATTGCCGTTGATAGCCTGTTGCTGCCCATCTGACAAAATATAGTAATATCACCTCACCTCAAATATGGTAAACCCAACAGCGTGGGTATAGTTATATTTTCCTTCCATCGCGTTGTAAACATATACGATGAGCTTAATTTACATTAAAGTCACGAAATTATCACTTGACAGGGTGATTGATTATTTTGTATGTTCTATCAAATACAAAACTGAGTCGTGATAGAGCTGAACCTATTCTTAACAGCATGTTACCGCTTTTAAGTCGCCCCCCTCATTCTATATTGCCTCATTAGTAAAACAATGCCAAGTAAGCAACATGAAGATTAATGCATCGACGGACGGAGCTTTTGTGAAGCATAGTTCAGTAAGCCATGAGATAAGTGTACAAGCGGTCACTTACCCCTTTTCGCATCACTGGCATTGCTCATCGTTAAATTTAGATGCTTTAACGAATTTTAATCATTATTTAAATTGTCTGTGAATTATTGATCGGGAGCTGGAGCAAGGCCATCATGACACGTCTTTGGTTTCACCCTTTCTTTAGACTAGAATACAACTTGTAACTCTATCTACATGGAAACGTCAATTTGAATTTCAAAGCTTCCTCTCTTCACACGAAATGTCATTGAATACATGTTGGAATATATTTCTAAATGATTGATCAGGTTGGTTTTGTAGCGGCCACAATTTGTGCCATCGCTTATTTAAGAGAGTGATTTAATTTTGAAACGCTTCCATCTGAATTCAATAACAAATGTACAACCTGGGTCGCTTACTCTGATTTGTATAATAAACAGTCCATCCCTGTCCATTGTATTGCCATCTTTGTGAAACGCAAAGTCATAAATATACCACCCTCCTGTACCTGATCATTAATTAAGTAACTTTTATTAAAAGTGATATATAAATTTGGGTGGTTAGGACGAAATATATGCTCTGTGTATCAAATATATCAGATTTATCTGTAAAAAAAAATGCCTCATGAATTTTTTCCAAAAAACACATTTGAGGGAATTTTTTATGCGACATGCACTTCAGAATTCTGGACACTGATAATCATTAAAGTCTAACTATTATTAGGTTCTAGTATTTGGGATTAATCATTCCAATATTTCCGATTTTTATGCACTAACATAACATCAATATAAATGGATTATGAAACTGCTTTCAGTTTTGCACGAAAGAATTCAAAAGAAGGAGTTAAAATGTAGGACCTACATAATGTCTCTAATAACATGTATTGTAATAATCGATAAGGGCAGGTGGAACGGGTTGTCAAAAATCATGTTCAACCTATGTCGCTACATTCTCCGTCTTCTCCGAAATACAGGCAATGACATCATGTGAAATCTTGATTTAAGATCAATACATTTAAGAGTCCTATAAATATATGACCAGAGCCAAGAATACTTTCGGTTATGAGATGCATTAGGCCCGAGGCTTGATCTTTTACGACAGGAAACTGCAGGAAAACTGAGCCACAAAATATTCTGGCATTTTAAAGATTTCTCACGTTCTTATTGTACGAGCCGACAATTGCTCAAAAGCACCTGGTACATACCATTTACCTAATCCAGGTGATACGTATAGTGTTCATTTGAAATAAAATCTATTTTCCAAGTCTGCATTTAACTTCTACAATAGAACAAAATTGTCAGAAAAAAATGATTAGAAAATGACATTTAAAAATTCCCCTCACTCTCGGGTGTGTGTTATATATCAGTAATTGTTGTTGTTGATGACGTTGGGTATTCTCAGACGAATGGTTCGTATCTTTGTGGATCGATACACAAATTGGCTAACAACACTGCCCCCAACTGGGATTTTTTTCATTCATTATTTATTCCGATTTGCAGGTAACTATCGAAAGTGAAATTTGCCGATACAAATTTCTTAACAGAGGAGGAGTGCCGCCCCCACCCATACACACATACAGCTCTATAGTGACACCCTTTCGTCCGGAAACTGCTTATTACATTGAGCAGCTTATGCATGAACAGCGAATCAGCATTCCTAAAAAAATGATATATATATATTTCAAAAATAGGTAATCCTCTACGTAAGATGTTACAAACAGGATAGTTTGTTCTGCAGAGTGAGTCCACTCTGCTTGAGAGTCCTCTTTTTAACTTTCTTTTTAATTTCGCGATTGAGCAAACAAATAGGTTTGATTTGAAAACGTATTTTTTAGATCCAATAACAAAATGTTAGGGGTGAAGGTCAATACAGTGTCGTTTTTTTTGTACAACCACGCAGAGTAACATTATAGGAAACGCATGTTTGCAGATGTGTCTTGTGGGAGATATAACGAGCAGCTAGTAAGTTGATAGTATTGGAGAACAAAAAAAACCTACTGTACTATTTTAGTCTTTAAAGAGAATGTTGGGTTTTGGTATCGAAGAATAGAATTTTGTGAGTTTCCTCCCACTTTCTATGTCAGTTTTGAAGAATATCATTATGTCCCCTAAAAAGGATTGTTCCCCAAATGCCGTAAATGCGATATTTGACGAGAAATAACTTAATACTTTTGGATCAAACGTTCTTGCAACAGGTATACCCATTTATATACATGGTTATTGCATGTTATTTTCGGCAAGACGGGCTTAATTCTGATGTCTTTCCATGACATCACATCGTACATTAATTCACATGTACTATTATCAACCTATCCCAACTAGTTCCACACAGTTTCTTCTACAATATAATCTCATCGTCTTTGATGGTGTGCATACAAACTTAATAATCAAACAAACTGAAGTAAACATCACTGCACACAGTTAGCCCACACTTTCGATATATATGTGCTTTGAACATCCCACCAAGGAAAGAATACCTAAATCCGGGCCACCCTCAGTGACCTTTGTAATACGAATTTTGCTGCTAATCTCGAGAATAATTTATATATGGTTTTGGTGATAATTGATCTCCGAACTCATCCTCGGTATAATGTTCTTAAAATTGAAACCACAACATGAATAGATAGATGAGTGAATAATAACTAGTAGGCCTAAATCACACACAATATGTGTTTGGGAGGGGTGCGAATCTGTGTGCGTATATGATTGTGTAAGTGTTTTGTGCTATATTTTGAAAGAAACCATTAGACATCGAAATTGTAAAATTTGTAATTGTGCTTCAATTTTGACGGAATTCGTGTATAAAGTATAAACGTTAATCTTTAGCCTTTATTGGAATTTCAGTATATTGTCCAGTAATTGTAATGGAATCACATTACACAAATTAAAAAAAATAAGTAAACATCTACTGAAGACAACAACAAAAATTAATGACCACGCCCTTACGAAACAACCTCTAGTCAATAAACCGTAAATTCCATGAAATATTAATTTTATTTCCCCCACTATGCAGAGATAAGAAAGAAAACAAATATACGCATACCCGTGTGACTTTAAAAACTGATACTGTGGGGTCTGTAAATGAAACGTCTACTATGTACTGGCAGAGACTTTTTTCATGGTGTTGTAACTGACCTTATTTAATTAATTCAGGTATATCTTGCATGTGATTCAGACATTTTCAAAGATATTTCAACTAATCGAATGCCAATATGATATCTTGAAGGATTTCGCTTTTATGATTTAGACAAATTTAGGGTAAAATTTTACAGTGTGGTATGCAGATTATTAGCCAAAATTGTATGCAATAATTAGACATCGCTTTGTCAACCATGTCGTACTCGGCAGTAATAACAACCTTCATCCAACTATCAAACTAAATGTGCAATTTATTTCGATGCGATTGGTATTACTGCACAAGAAAGGACCTGTTAATAAAATGATATGTTCTACATACACGTTTTCACTGGCGATGAGAGGAGTGTAAACATTTGAGAGAAGATTAAAGTCGTCTCTAACATTTAGTGACGAGGGTCTTTGAGCGTCGATAAGGTAAATGGGGTTTTAGAAGCTATATGTCAATCATAAATTGAACCTTTCCTTCAAGTCTCCACTTATATTTCAATCCATGCATTTTGAAATGCATGAAACTTTGTCTAGTTTAATTAGACTTGCATTCTCTAATGTTAGAATATACCTTGTTTTTTCTTCATTATTTCATTCGAATTCCTCTTTGAAAATGGCTGAGTTCCAAGTTAATTTTTTCCATATTTAACAAAATATAAAGACATACATATAAATTAGAAATTGTATGTACATATATATATATATATATATATATATATATATATATATATATATATATATATACATGTACTTTGGGCACGTCTCAATGATACTCAAGTGAAAGATTAAGTAGAATGTGAAAAACTTGTTAAAAAGCAGTGCTTGTATAAAATAGGTTCCTGGTCAAATAGATCGTATGTGTTAATGACAATGATGATCCTAATCATATTAATAATGATAACATTGAATTTAAAATGAAATGTTTGTTATACATTCGGATTTTTTTCTTCACTGTTAAAGTTTACAAATCAATTTACAAAGAGATATAATCATAATCATAATCAATTACATCAATCGTGGTAATGGTAACAGAACGAGAGAGTAGAAGAGGACTAAAGGTAGGCAGAGGAGGCGGGTAGAGCAGTGACAAAAAGAGAGTGCACGTGTCAAGAGTTACATGAGTTACAGGAAGAATACAATGTAGTTCAGCTGCGAGATGATGATGATGATGATGATGATGATAATGATAATAATAAAGATGATGATGATGATGATGATGTTGATGAAAATTATAATAATGCCAATGATGATGATGATGATAATAATAATAATCATAATGATTAAGATGATGATGATGATGATGATAATAATAAAGATGATGATGGTGATGATGATGATAATGATAATAATAAAGATGATGATGATGATGATGATGAAAATTATAATAATGTCAATAATGATGATGATGATAATAATAATAATAATAATAATCATAATGATTACGATGATGATGATGATGATGATGATGACAGTAACAATTATACTACTACTAATAATAATGATGATGTATTGTATTGTATTTATTAAACTTCATTGATGTACACCAATATTCTTTTTATAAACATATAAATCAATTTACAATGTAATGTAACAAATCAATATTCTGTTTGGAAACATATACATCATATAAATCAATTTACAATGTAACAATGATGGTAATATCAATAATGATAATAATAATACAAATTAAATTGTAACTTGGTCTCATTAACCCACGGCACCGTAGGCACACACGTTTTTATACTGTTCTTTGTGCTTCGATGATTTAACATGTTTGTAATTGCTCTCCTCATGTTTTTCATTGCAAAGAACTGCATTTCAAAAGGTCTTAGAACCCCCCTCGTTAATTGCCAGCAAGGTTTCTTCAGTCATCTTGTGTAATTTGCCTATGGTGTCTTTAAAGGGAAGGTTGAGCTCTGCAAAGATTTTGTTTATAAATGTGAGCTTTCCGTTTAATTAAGTATATACATTTGGAAGAATATCATTGTGAAAATCTCTGCTGAAAAGGATTACCCTTCAAAAGTCCTCATATTTGAAATATGACAACATACAGATGAAAGGTGCTGACCAGATATTTGTGTGTAGTCCCCTTTGCCCAATTCTGTGCGCAGTGCATGAGCAATATTGAGTTAATTTCTTTTAATTTCGATCATTACAATTCTTCACAGTTTAGTTTTATTCTTATACATCATCAACTTTCCCATTTGCTCCCAAATGGTTTCTTTCACAAAATGATCGCAAGACCCAAACTCAACTTTATCTTTAAATGGCAAACAAAACATAAGGGGAGTGTGTAAACAGCAATTACATTCGAGTGTTCGTTTCCATGATGTTTTGAGATAAGGTCGAGACGGCTTCTATAAAATGTAGCGTTACAAAAACATGACTTGAATGGGTTTGTTGGTTAAGGCCCGGTTACACGGACCTGATAATACTAACTATCTGTAATAAAGAAAACTTAGGCTGTATTATTATTGTCTAACTTTGCTTAGGTTCTGAAAAAGGTCAGTCTAAAGTGTTTGGGACATTAAGATAACCAAATAAACGTACATCGAGTTGTGTTCTCTCTTAAATTTAAATATGAGGGTAGTGCCTCTCTCGACACAGGTGTAGTTAGTAGCCTGGTAGGGTTCATTGTTTGAAATGCATTATGCGCTGATAATGGTTGACGGAGTAGAATCATTTCCAAAGAACTTTGGGAGCGCATAACTTTATATAAATAGTCACGTTTCATCAGGTGATGCACATTCTGGGCAAACACTAATCGTTATGGCATCATTACATGAAGAATAAGTTGTACAGGGGAACCGGGGCTGTAGCTTTTTAGTACTCTCTGGCACAGGTTTGAAACACGCTTGCGTCGAAATCCAACGAGTTTCATTATTTCTTATCGACCGCATCTACCGCACGTACAACATGTTGAGACCAGAGCACAACCGCCCACAAAGAGAGAAAAGGAAATGCCCCGCCATTTTGAAATTGTCTATTCCGTGGAGGGGGGCCTGGATGTTTGCTCGATGGAGCTTGAGACATCACGCCAAATATTTGACTTTCCATGGCAGATGTTGTCCAAGTCATTGATTTATATTGAGAGAAGAGAATGCTAGCACCACACCAGTTAAGGGCAAGGCTTTAGGTTTTAAAGTAATGTAACAACCCTTCTTTCCTTCGAAATTACCCTTGCAATATAGTAAATGAACTGCCAAACGAGGTCACACATTTGCTGCACTTATATATTTATATACCTTACTAACTTCTTACTATACACACTTAATATGTTATTTTAATATGTTTGAACATGTTTTGTAACTGTTAGGTAGGAGATGAACCTATTTCTGAAAAGCAATTGGTAAAAATTAAAAAAACACATGCCGATTTAGGGTGCACAATCGGCCCATGCCCCCATTTGAAATCCAATCGCAAAGAAAGTTGGTTCCTTTTTAATACAACCTTTGTATCCAAGGGTCACCTGGAGAATGTGAGATAACCTGTATATTTTGTTTGTATGCCAGAAACGATAATAGCACATGATGTTATGATGAATTCTTTTTGGGTTATTTTTCTTCTTGTTGGAATTGTGCCCTCCTTCGTTTGTTTTGTCAGGAAATGTTACAATGAACAAAAATATACCTCAATACTTCATCTGCTCTGTCTGTTTATTGCAATGACGACCTTCGTCATTGCCTTGTTTTCGTTCACATTCTGCCCCATTAATATTCTCCTGGTTTTCCTTATCGTCCAAAAATCGCATTCGTTTTGCACGTAGTGCTTGTCATTCCTAGTTAGGTGCTTTCCTCATGTCCTTTTCCATTCAAATTTCATAGGCATAGTCTCTAACATCTCTTCAAGGTCACTACATTCTTCGATTTTCGAAATCACTCATGCATAACCGTCCAGGCACCATTTTGACTGTTTCTGGTCCATTTTAAGGCCTTTCTATCTTCCTTCCTATCTCCACTATCCTAGTTCCTACAAACTTCTAACAAATTCCTCTAGATAGTCTAAGAGATGTTCCTTTATCTGCGACGTATAACCTGCCCTTCAAATTGCCATCTTCATACTCAAAATTCAAATCTGAAACCGACTCCATCAAAAATCTCTAAAATTCTTGAAAAATTGACCCCTAAATAATCTAAAACTGCCATAACTTTCTCATATAAATTCTGTTTTGTATTTAAATCTCACAGTATCTTTATCTCATAATTGCAGATAGCCATGCCAAATTTCACGCTCCAATGATTCTGCAAAACATAAATAGCGCCCTCTAAAGTTCTGGGAATTGGCTTTCTTTCTGTGGCCGTATCTCCATTATGGCTAGGCAGAACCGTACCCTTTTTTGGATTTAGATACTTGAAGATATGCCCTTTCCAGCCATATACAAAATTATATACCCTATCACTGACCAAATTTGAGAAAATTACCCTCCAAATTCGCAATTTTTAAGAAAATTCCGAAATAACTTCAACTTGCTCTAAAATAGCGATCGTTATACCTACATCATTGAAACTTGGCAGAATCATGTATCCATACACGTGACAACTGTTTGCTAAGTTTGGTAAAATTCAAATATGTCAGCGCAAAGTTATCGCCCAAAATGATGAATTTACTATGCATTACGTAATAGCGCGTTTTATGCGTGCAATACATTGCGCTTAAAAAACAATGGTGTCAAACTGACTGCAATGAAGTGCCCTTTCGAATGATACCAAGTATAGTATATGTTCACATAGAAAATTGTGAGTAAATCGCATTTGAACAAAGGTCACTATACGAATTCCGCCGAGTTTCCGCCCGAATCTAACACGTATCGGCTAGGACGTCATTTTTTCAGACTGCTTTTCGCCCCTTAAATGTCCTTTTTTTTCCTTGAAAATTTGCAGTGGCATACCGAGTTCAAATACGCAGGGCACCTCTTGGCCGGATTTTTGAAATTGGTCAAGGGGGCCATTCAAGACGCCATTTTGTTCTATAAATCTATTTTACATCATGTGTTTCGATAGGATTATCATAAAAAAAAAAGAGAGTAGTTTACAATAACAACCATGAAATTCTCTTTCTAATGATACCAAATACGGCCCATAAAGAGACATAAAGAGAGAGAGAAAAAACAATTTAACTCCGGTCATAATACATATCCTGTACGTTTTCCGCCCATGCATTACACGCATTGTCTATGGGGAATATCGGGTTCATGCTTTTGGCCCCCAGAACGATCTTTATTGCAATGACGAACATGCACCAAATCCCATTGGTTTTTACACGCAGTGCTTGCGAGCCCTTTCTAGGTTCCCCTATCCCAATTTCTTTCAAGCTTCGTAGGTATAGCCACTACCATCCCATCAAGGTCACTGTTGAGGCCTTTCTTTCGTCCCACCTATCTCCAATGTCACAGAAGCTACAGACTTCGTACAAATTGTTCTGGATAGTCCGAGAGAAGCTCTTTCGTTTGACACGTAGAAACATGGCGTCATTGCACGCACATCGTTGTGATACGATTGCATTTCTAGTTCTTCTTCTTCTCCTCCTTTTTGTCCTTCTTCTTCTTCTTCTCCTTCTTTTCCTCTTTCTTCTTTTCCTTTTCCATTATTCTTCCCTTCTACTACTTCTACTTCTACTGCTGATACTACTACAGCTCCTATACCAATGACAATAATATTGATACTATACCAATGACAATAATATTCCTACAAGTACTGCTAATACTTCTACTACCACTTCCACGACAGCTTCATTTTACTGTTGTTTAGTGTCCTCCTTGTAATTTTAGAACATTCTAAACAAGCTAACATTATAATTGTAAATGGCATTAAAGTTGATATTCTAAGACAATCCCAAATATTGAGAAAATTACACCAATAGAAAGCTTTTAACCCCCAGAATAACACCAAATGGTGTCCAACTGACAAAAACAAGTTTAGAATGGTGAATTTATGCGAGTAAACTCTACCAAACTATCTAAGTCTGAAACCCGGAAGTGCATGTAGAGTCGGGCCTCTATCCGTGACGTCACGAACGGGACTCGTGGGCTCAGTGGGAGTGAATGGCAGTGATATCCCTACGTAAATGCTATCCTGTCAGAGCTTAGATTTGTTGTTGTGATGAGTATATTTGATGGATTTTCTGTTTTCATTTGAATGTAGAATAACGAAGCAACATTTTCCAGTCGCTGATTTCTTTTTATATCCTCATAGTCACCTATTTGGTAAAGATTTAAGACGAGTTTACTGCTTGGGGAAACAAGGTTAAATCATGCACATACGAATAGGCGGATGCATTTTCTTGTCATCAGATAAGGTACAGGAGCAGTTTTGTAAAAACGAATGGGCCTAGAACTATCATAGTACTTATCATAGATGTGTGTGACTGCCTCAAAAAAGGATACCGTACCAGTTAAACATTTTATGTTGTAAAGTATCAAACTTGAACGAGATCATGCAAGCGCGCTTCCTCTATAATATTTTGACAACGTCTAGTGATCGAACGATATTCATCCGTGAGTGATGCGGCTCTTGCACGAACGTTCGTGAAGCGAGCAGAATCGGGAGGTAAGACCATGCAGGCCGCTGCTCTAGGCGCGGCTTGCTTGTGATGGAACGTACGTGCGCTAGTTATATGTTTATCGGCAATTGCAAGAAATTGAAAACGACGTTACCAGCTAAGAAAAACAACTAACAAAGACTTGCTCCTGACTACCGGTGTAAGAATTGGTAGATCGCACAATTAATGCACAGCATGGAAGAAGATGAATTCTTCAGGGCCAAGGAAGGCGAAAGACATGGGCAAAAGGAAGAATAGATTAAACCATCGGGAAATCGCTATATGGTAATGAACTGTGCATGGGTAATGTCCACTTATGCAGCTACTGTTCACTCCGTGCCTGGGCCGTTTTCAACACCAAAACAAAAATTACATGATGAAAATATCGACTGATAGCACATCGTTGGCATGTTTATGCCATAATTTTTAAAAGGGGAATTGATATTAATACTATGAAATATTAGGGGAAGGTAAAGAATTGTAAATAGAAATATGATTTATTAGATTTTTCAGCCTTTGAAACAAAAGTAAGCAGAAAATCGTATCTCTTTGCACATGCTTTCGATGGAACATCCGGGTACGTGAATATACTCTTTCCCGGACGTGATGTCATAATTATAGTAGACAAGCGCCGTGACTGATTTTCTATGCAAAGAGAGGCGGATATTTTCGACATTTCAATTAAGGATTTCGAGTAGCCAGAATTTTGTTGTGATATACACTGTCGCTCATAAAGGTGGAATATTTTTTTTGTATCCCAATTTATGGAATTATTTAAAAAATAATTTAAAACTAATAGATCTAGTTAATAGTAAACAATCTCAGATTTTATTGAATAATAATTTGCCAATGTGTGTTTTGCGTGACTGCTAAAGCAAGTGTATGCTACTATGCTTATCAACTAGGGGGCTTATGCCCTTAAGTCATAACTGACAGTAATGAGGATTAATGCCCCACAAAAGGGCACTAATATAGCGCATCGACACGGTTTTGATCCTGGGGCCTCACAGTTACGAGGCCATTGCTTTGTCACTGAACCAAGACTGTACGCAGCGGGGGCTAGGCTAGGGGGCAGTTTCCATAAATTAAAAAAAACAACAGAAAATGCAATAAATTTTCAATAATTTATTGCATTTTACCCCGGTTCCCAACATAATTTTTTTTCTGTGTGCCCATGCCTTGAGCCATAATGCATGGCCGTCCAGAGGATTTTTTTATGTTGGGGACCGGGGTAAAATGCAATAAATTATTGAAAATTTATTGCATTTTCTGTGTTTTTTAATTAATTTTTAAATTATTTTTAAAATAATTCCATAAATTGGGATAAAAAAAAAATTCCACCTTTATGAGCGACAGTGTACTATGTAATTGAAAAACTTATAAATAACATATGCTTGCCGTAGGTACCAAATTAAGGGACATCTATTTGCTTAGAATATCAGCTTTAATAGCATGATGTCATTTTATAATAGATTGGAAGAGTAGAGGGAAAGAGGCGTAGAGAAAAGGAAGATTGAAATAGAAAAAGAAATATAAAATTATTTTCTATGAAAGACTTAAGTAAGTATACTTAAAGACTTAAAGATTTATGTCCCTTTTGCAGCTAACCTCAAATTATGTAGAACTTTGCAGGAATTATGAATATGTCATGTATGTCCTATCTGTGAAATTTAAACGTTAGCAGAGTGACTGGCTTTTTTCTTCTTTGGTAATAACATACATGAAATGAGTTGTAAAGGGTACATGAGCATTTGTCTACATCAATAACCCACTTCTTGTGATGGCCAAAATTAAACTGATGAAATCTTTGCGCAGCATAAAACGTATGACCATTCGGTACAATGGTCTGAAAATCAAGACTATTACTTATTGGCTCTATAGCTCCTAAGTCGATTTGACAACTAATAGTCGTTATTTTCCCACTTGAAGACATTTTCAAGCCCCACCTTTTTAGGGAAGTTCTAAATTAGTATTATCTTTCAAATGCCGTTGGAATTTAACCTTTTCATTTTTTGGGCCTGCAAATGGGACATAGTACCTTTCAACAAAAAATCTTTCGAAATGACATTACGACATAATACCGCGCGAAAATGAACTGTCACAGTCGTAATCACATTCTACCCTATCTCCCTCGGGAAATTTGTAGGTCACTTTAAAATGAAATCGTGGGGAGAAGCTACCCGACGATTATCCGCACGTGCGCCAAGAAACAAAGTCTTCATTACCCGTAACTAGTGGCTTCGGTAAAGGCGGTTTACCGCACGGTCGCCCTCCAATGAGATATTCAAATTTGCCCGATCACTGTGTGTTTTTATGCTGGTAAGGCTACCCTCGACTGCCAATTTTGCGTTCAATTTGTTTGGACACAGATTCACGAACACGTTTTTTAACATCGCAAGAAGATTAGTTTGGCTTCAATGTGTGATCGCGTAAGATTGACGAACGACAGGAGAGTAAGCTCAATTGAGAGTATTTGTTAAGAGCTGAGACAGGTAAATGTTCAGCTTGAATTTATTTTTGCACTAAAAAGGGACGTCCCGACAGACAAGAGATGGTAAATGAGGGATGCACCCCCTCTCACACATAACGTACACGCACACACACACACACACACGCGCGCGCAAATCTGTTTGAAAATTCGCAAATGCTTATTGCCCTGAATTAAGATGAGGAGAAGACAGAAAGAAGCAATAGACTTTAGGTTTGGGGAGTGTGTTGACCTACTAGATATATATGTATCTATAGTAGAAAATATATCAATTCACAACGCTAGATTGAATATACAAGAATGAATACATAGATTGAACTTCACGAGTGCTCTTGATTTATTTTCATCAGGTAAAATGAGCGTTTCATGATTTTACATGGCTATAAATTATATTATACACAAGTAGCCATGCATGTAAAAACATGAAACGCTCACTTCACCTGATGATAATATATCGAAAGCGCCTGTAATTTTAATTCCATGCTTCTTGTATATTCTATCTAGTGTTGTAAATAATTTCTACTATTTTCACTATACAGACTCTGTATCTCGTTGAACTTTTTCCTCTTAGCATTATAATGTAAATATTCATATATAACAGTTTTTAGCCACTCACTTTGAAAAAAAAATACAATGCGAAAAGTAACAAACACACCGCTCCCACACGCACACTTAATATATTATGACAGGTACTGAAAGTGCTCAACTGTAGGAAAGCTATATTGTTTGTAGGCTGGAGTAGTTCATTATCCCATGTAGTAAGTTGTTCAGAAATCAACATGGAATCGGCAGGCCCCCCCCTCTGATACAAACATTTACATAGGCTTTGTAATCAGATGCAATGCACTTTTGTAGTTTGAACTATTGTAGGAATAACTGTCAAAATAGTCGTATCAAAATTTGTCATAGCGCCTTTTTCATGAATTTCCCCGAGAACACTAATTACTTTTGTAATATCCCAGCATTAGCATCCTCATAATTCATGTTTTACATGTACTATTTATTTATCAACATGAACAATCAATACAATTCATTGATGCTAGCATCGAATCAAAACATTATAATCCCAAATTCTTCAAGAATTGAATGTGAATGGCTATTTTCATACCAAATTGCTATCAATATGCCATTTGATGTTTTATTATTTGATTAATCCGTTCGAAGCCTAACCCGAATTTAATCAGGAGACATTGACGAACCCAGTGCGCAGCTCATTCGCATCATTACAATCTAATTTCTATTCTCTCTTTCAATTCTAATACAAAAGCCCGGAAATAAGTAAGCAAATAAAACAAAATATGACCGTGTGACAGTGTCATCGTGGTTATATTAGGGACTTTTAAATTTTCACGTCGACTGCTACGTGTGACGTCCTTTCCACTATGTCGACGTGCAAATCAAAAAGTCCCTAATGACGAGTCAAGTCTTCATCTCTTCCTTCTCGTTGTTCGCTTTTGTGTGTGTGTGTCTGTCCCTCTTTCTCTCCCTACTCCCTTATCTCTCTCTCTCTCTCTTTCCTCTCACATCGCTCTATTTATTCCTCTTTCTTTTCTTTCTCTTTCTCCCTCTCTCCCTCTCACATTAGGTCTCCTCCTCTCTCTCTCTCTCATCTCTTATTTGTTAATAATATATAATAGGAAATATAAGAAGCATGTTTTATACTTGAACTGACTAATGTATTGTCACATTTAACTGATAAAGAAGTAGAAATGCTTGAACTTTAAGCATAATTTAGGGCAAAGCTTTTGTAACAACAATCAACAATCAACAACATCGTCATCTCTATCGAGTTACGTCAATGTTTCAAAATTATCATATTATTTCAATTCAATTGTTTCTTCGAACCCTGGGACTCTGCTAATTGCAAACTATATTTGTAAAGCATTTTCCCGGTATACAAACCTGTTTAGTACTTTTTTTCTGTCACTGAAACAACTTTGTAAATACGTTAATTAGCTTAATTGGCATAAGCTTGGATGATTTCTAAAGCTCGTGTATACAACTGTTCTTTGGATAATATGGTATGCCCGTATAGATGAGACGTCTTTGGAATTTTTTTTATAATTTTTTTTAATTTGAATGGTATAGAACACTTTGTCCTATCGAAAATGCTTAACTGCCTTCCTTTGGTTCATAAACTTATTTTACCTATAAAAGGAGTTTGTGGGAACACAATTTTTTATTTACAAAATTAAACATTTGTTAGGTTAAACGGTTGATTGCGTCACATCATATAACTGCTTTTCATGACGATATGTATAGAACATTATAAAAGGCCGGAAATGGAATATATCACCAATGGCTACATATTTTTTTTCTTCATATATCTTTTTAATTTGTGTTCGTTGAAAAGATGCTGAAAGCAAATATACATTTACCATCAAGCATTTCCCTCAAAGAAATGTGGTGGTTGGATGGGCATTATTTGCCGAGGGAAGGTAAGGGGGGGGGGGGGGGGTCTGTTTTCTAAATATCAACTTTCAAGCCGCTACATTTCATGAGCGAGCGAATGAAGTGAAACTACGACAGTGACATCAATATTACTGTTAATGCGAACAGTATACACTTTAGCCTTTTAAAGTGATTTCGTCATTAAAATGTTAGTTGTAAGATATGAAGTTTGTGAAAGGGGCAAAACTCCAATATTAAACACATGCAGCTGCGTCTGCCAAAACTGTAACAGTAACTTTGGTGCGTCTAGCTTTTCTATCATTAGAGAGCTAGTACACCTGTCCCTGTCTGCTGGAGACGTGTATCTAAATATATTTCCAAGATGAAATGGCAAATAACTATTCTCATCATCTATGGCAAATTTTTACCATTATCTCTTCTCTCATCTCCAAAGAATATAACACGAAATGGGTGTCTTCTTTTTCCAGTAGATATTGCAAAGAAACACGATGGCGTAGCAGGAGTCTAGCAATTTTACGGCAGGGGGGGGGGGGCAACGGACTTATACAGGGTGGGTGCAATGATATAATACAAGGTTAACAATTCAGAGAAGTGGATGGGAACGTATCATCTTCTTTTCACCTTGCATCCTCTCTCCCTTTCTTTCCCACTCCCCCCTCTTTTTCGCCATTCGACCGACGGAGAGGGAGGGCACATAATTATGCCTGCGCTCAATGGGGCCACGCCCATGAATATACCCTCGTAAAATGTATATAAATGGATGATTGATGAGGCGGTATTTCAGAGAAGACGATCCGTTGTGCACTCAGGATACAACTAGAGACGGGTTTCTAATACTGATTACGAGAGGCGAGACAAATATCCTTAAAGACTTTGGCGCAACCAAAGAAGGGTTGTTTAATATTGAGACAGCAGAACGCTCGAGGCAATGCAATATATCGAAAAGGGTTACTGAACGAGAATTCGATAGGTGTATGATCATTTTATGATATTGTATTGAATCGCAATGTATTCATTTATGATTGAAATAATTTTTTTAAGAATCAATAATTAACCGTTGGCTATAACAACTTAGTATAAATGTGGTTAATAGATGCATTTGGTAAACAATTATCAGATTATTAGTAAAAGTTTTATACCCCCTTCACATACACGGATTTTCCTTACGAGTCCTTATGGATCGCCAACTCGTAGTCAATCGCAAGCATCCGTAAACAACTCGCTGGTATCCGTAAATAGCTCATCACAACTCGCAACAACTCGCAGACACTCGTAGGGATCCGTGAAAGGAGAGGCAAATTTTTTGACATGTCAAAAATCTTCTTACGATTGTTCACGGATTTATTTGTCCGTAAACTACTCGTAAATAGGTCGTAACAATCCGTAAGTATCGTAAACCGCTCGAATCAACACGTTACCATCCGAAAACTGCTCGCAAGAATCCGTAAATGACTCGTAAAGCTTTCTTTAACGATTTGTTTCGGTTGGTCTACGATTTGTTTACGGAATATTTACGGATTACTTACGGATTATTTACAGATTATTACGAGTGCTTACGTGTTGTTAACGATTTCATTCGGGTCGTGTTACGATGTCTTTACGGATTGTTATGAGTTTTTGTGAGCACTTTACGTGTAGTTACGAGTACTTTACAAATAGATACGTATTCTTTACGTATCGTTTACGTTTTGGGGGAAAGGTATAAAAGCTGAAAATTTGAACACTTCATTTTCAGTTGTTACTTTTTGGTTTAAATCGTAAGGACTCGTAAATTCTCGTAACTAACTCGTAACGATTCGTAACAACACGTTAACAGGTCGTTACTAACACGTTCATTGCTCGTAGTTATCCGTGACAACTCGTAACAAATCGTGGAATTCTGCTATAAGTATATCGTAATAACTCGTAATAATTTGTAACAAACCGTAAATAGCTCGTAATAACTCGTGTTAACTCTTAAATCGATCGTAAAAGTGGCCAAATCGTAAGGATCCGTGAAAGATCCGTGAATTTGTGCGATCCGTGAGGACTCGTAAGAAAAATCCGTGTATGTGAAGGGGGTATAAGACGATGTTAATCCCGAAATATACAACGACATGATTACATCACAAGTGAATGGTATCTAACGTTCATGGTGATGGAGGTAATGATGGTTCTGATGATGATAATATCTATGATTACTGCATGTATTACCATTATTACAATGGTTATCATAATTATCATTATCATTTCAATAAATCAATTTCAACATTATTATTCTTCTTATTCTTCTCTTGTTATTATCTTCTAATTGTGAGTTGGTGGGTAGACTTCTATTTCGCATATCACCTATCCTTAGACGATTACTTTCTCATGACAACTACCCCTTAGGACAAATACCACCCCCGGACTATTACCCCATCTCGGAAAAATTGTGTAGTATATAGGATGACATCATGCACTGCGAAGGTGTATACAAGTTGAACTAGATCAGAACGATGTTTGTTGTTCTAGGGGAATAGTTGTCCAATGGCTAGTTGTCTGGGGATATTTGTTCAAGGGGTAGTTATCAGTAGGGACATGTTCCCATGGGTTAAGTCATCTGGGGGTAGATTTAAGGTTTTTTTCCGGTGTGTGATTGTCTTGGATAACGGATACACAGGTATATTGGATAACAAATATGTTTTCATATTCCCTTCTAATCACGTTTGACGAATCAACATCGCAATATTGATTTGCATAGGTTTATTTTTCTTCATTTCATTCCAATCATATAGAGTTGAACATCCTAAAACTGATTTCCATGGGGGATCACCGATTCTTGAAACATAAACAAAAATACAATAACAAATTCATATCACGGAATCTTAAGAGGTATAAAGTTATCGATTTTCGAGATATTTATAAATCTAATTTTAACGCGAAGCGGAAGAGAAAACTAAGTAAAGCAATACGCTCGTTCATTATTTTTTTTGCTGTAAGAATTATGATGCTATATTTTAAAGTGAGAAACGTTCTCTTGTTCATGAAAGCATAAACAACAACTTTAAAGATGGACATTCCTACACTAATCCCATAACATAAATCGTCATAGAATATGGAGAGATACGAAAAAATAAAGAAGAAAATGGTATAGTTATTCGTACGCCCAATGTGATGATAATTCTTACACATCGTATGACACCAAGCAGTAATGGCTGATGGTATCTGCTAAAAAGTGTATCACGACACCAGTCAATTAGTGTCAAAATTGACATGAATTTCTGCCCTGTCACTTTATGACGTCGCGCTACAGATCCTATCGCGGTATTATGGTCATGTGATGGAGTTTAATCAAAATTAGTGATGAAATTTCGTACCATTGTCAAAACTGTCACTTACATGCTGATGCAATTTGCGCTCATACACGTCACTCCGTGTATGACTTCATCGGGTTCATACGAGGAGAAACTAAGTGGTATGCAGTGGCGTGGCTACGAAGTAACTAGGGCCCATGACGTCCCTTGCTCAATCGCGAAAAAAAGGGAGAAAGAATGAGAAAGAAAAATGAAACGTGTAAAAGAATACTCTAAGACCCCCTCTCATATCCTACTTGATAACCGTGTTCATTCACATCTTATCCACTGGATATCCCCGCCTCCACCCCCTTCCCCATGCAAACATTTCTTAATATCCGGAACTACTCTATTAGACTATGGGCCGAGGCCTGTTTTCTTGCTTATTTTTTGAATTCCGTGGTCTCCGACTGGGAAGAACCTACAAAATTAATGTGCCAGATATCTGGAAAATGTGTATCTGTAAACAAAAATGACATGTGTGTGCAGCGCTTTTTTAACTGCAAGGAAAAGGCGCTATATCAAATATCTTTTGGATTGGGTTGGATTCCCACGTTTGAAACTTGAGCAGTAATTAATGACGGCAGAAAACAAAGAAAAAGTTAAGAATTGGTTGCTAGGGACTTTTACTCCCTAGCAACGATAATAGGGAAGATATTTATTGACATATTTTACATGCTACGATACGTTGTATAATTCTACGCGTAAGAAAATATGATACCACACTGATGTCAGCTATTATTGTTTTCTCACCTTTCCTCCATCATTTTGTATCCGAAACAGGGAGGAGGGATTCACACACCTTTTCTTACGATCAGATAGCCAATATACCGTTGTCCACCGAAAGCAAATTTATGATGTAATTGTGTAATTGTAAGATATTAATAACTGATAGTTTATTTATTGATTTCTATACCATCTTTGTGACATTAAAATTTGATTTATTTGCATTTTATACATTTGTTCTCCAATACAGTAAATGACGTAATGTAGAAAATGTATAAGAAATCAGGTTACACACTCCACGCTTAGGCCTATATGCATAAGATATGGGAGGGCTACAGCGTAAGAGCTTGGTGACCATGTACTTGGAGCCCTCAGTAAAACTATAAGAAAATATCTTGTTACTTTATATGATTGACTTTGAGGGGATTATATGTTTTAGTATAATTGTAGATGATTTCTCATTTTAAGGGCCCTTGATGGTGCTTGATAGAGCTTGCAGCGCTCAGTTAAACTAAGAAAATATTCGTTTCCTCTTTATCTGTGACTTTGAGGGAAAAATGCATTTACAGGTGTACATGTATTTTATTTTTTATTGTAGAAGATCTCCCAGTTTCAGGGCCTTTCACCGCATAGGAGACATCGTGAGAGGAAACTATTCGTTTTAACAAAATTACGAGTGAATAACAAACAGAAGCATTCCCTCCTTTTTATGGTTACAGTCAATGTCCCTTGTAGGTAAACCATTCTATTCTCATCTGATGAAGAAAATAAAATAATGATGATAAATAGAATTGATCTTAAACGGTGGAAATCACAGTACAAGAGACGCGGACCTTATTAAAAGTCTCGCCTGTTTGTGTCCTAAAAGGCGCTCTTTCTCTCGCTTGTAGATCAATCATGTTTTTACAGTGCCATCGGCGTGATCGGACCTTCATGCCTGATCGACGCATCTCCACTGACATAATAAAACGACTTAAAATAGAGTTTGTGTAGCTAAGTCCATCTGCCACCCCAGGAAAGTAAGAAGGAAGAGGAGGAGCAGTAAAAGAAGAAGAAGAAGAGGAAGAAGAAGAAGAAGAATAGGAAGAAGGAGGAGGAGGAGGAGGAGAAGAAGAAGAAGGAGAAGGAGAAGAAGAAGGAGAAGAAGAAGGAGAAGGAGAAGAAGAAGAAGAAGGAAAAGGATGAAAACAAAACATAAAATAGGCCTTTTTGCAGGACCAGGTGCCGGTATTTAGTTGAATAATCATTACATTAGTCTGGCACTCGTGGTGATGGGGATGACGATGGCGATGACGAAGACCAAGATAATGATGATGTAACAAAATTAATGACAATGAAGGTGACGATGACAATGATGGCAATGATGATGATGAGGAGGAGGAGGAGCTAGGAGGAGGATCGAGGAGGAAGACGGAAGAGATTGAGGAAGAGGGTATTGATGACGAAGGCGGTGACGAAATAAAGACTTAAGCAACCATGAAATATATCAGGCCTATACCAATAACATAAATGCTATGGTAATCACAGCTAGCACTTTCATTATTATGAGTGCGATTAAAAGAAGCTGACATTTGTATTCATATTATCCTTTTTTGTAATTAATCAGTATTTTACATAATAGGTATTGTAGACTGGGCTTGACCAGTCCCATTTGATTTCCATTAAAATTTCAATTAAGCAATATGCGAACTCAGTACACCCTTGTCTTGCAAAGAAAAAACTTTACATAAATTCGTATATTTTGCCTGAAGTGTAGTAAAAAACAACTTAAAAAGAAACTATTATCACCCTTGAATTGTTGATATTGGTCACCGAAATGTCGAAATTCATATCCAGTTCTTCCAATCGGAAACTGCTGTGGGTGTCCAAGTGTTTTGCTAATCCATTACTATTGGTGTCTGTCGCCTGCACATCATCAGTAGAACGGAAACTGTGGGGCGATCGTGGTATCAAGGAAATTGACCACAGCTCATTGACCCGATTCCTGATGGCCTCTTTTTTAAAAATTCTACTGGACATTTTTTTCTTCAAATGGACAATAAAAGTTTATTGTCACTTCTCTGCAATGTTTTGAAAAGTTTCGTTCGTTGTTATTCTTTGCTTAGTCTTATTGCAAAAAAGAAAGAAATCAAGTATAAAATAATCCGTCTAAAGTTTTCACTTTCATATTGCTGATAATACACTGTTGCCCATAAAGTTGGATTCATTTTTTGTTTAAACTATGTCCATAAAGTGTTTGTGAGAAGATCTGGATAAACAAAGTTTATATCTTCTAAAAAGTTTATTGACCTATTTAAGGAATCATAGAGATTGATCACTGAATTCTGAGAAGATGCAAACTTTATACATCAAGAATACTAGTAAGCCATATTGTCACTATCATTTCTTGAGAAGAGGGAAGTAATTCATTATTTCAACTTGATGGGTAAAAGTGTACAGGGATGTAAGTAGTTTATAAAGCACCCTTTCCTGTGCGTAGTCGTCCTCGGGGCCCTCGGGCAAGCAATACAATTTAAAAGTAAGTAAAACTATACCAAGTAATGGACGCGTGGCGTTTCGGAATATTTTATATCATCATTACCGCCAACATAGATATCGAATTGTCGACGTAATAAAGACTTCATACCTTTACTATATGAGTGACGTCAACTCCGGTTGATATTGAGGGGCATTTGGGGATCAGTTCGGATAATTCAGAACGTCGGAAATGTGTTTTGGCATACCCTGTCTACACTGTCATTAAGATTTCAATAGGGGCATGGATACTATTTTAATGTCTTTATCTTTAATATTTTAATGTCTATTGCAATCTTTTATTCTAATCATTGTTTCCTTATCAGGTTGAACGTGGCGTTTTTTAAACAAAAAATTATAGCGGTGCCATTTTATACAGACAATTGATATTTCATCACACAATAAGTGGTACAAGTTATCGCGTTTAACTCAACTTGACCAAGAGTTTCATTTTGACGTAACAGACCCTGGATGAAATATACAGATTTAAGCTTCATTGATATTCCAAATGTTGGCATTTATTGCCATGGCGCAGAAACAATACCTGAGTGCATCGGATGGCTCAATACTGAGATCCCAAATCGCCCTTTAAGGTCTAACCTTTAAACTCCTTAAAAGGATTTAGGTGAGTATTGAGGAGTTATAGTGGGTATGGCCTTCACTCTCATCTCGTCCTATAACTTCTTCACATAATGTACTTTCAGTTTCGTTCCATCGATCCGTCCGAAATGGGTCTCCAGGCGGCTCGGTCTCAGGTGGTACTGCGTGACGTCACGTAATCAGTCCCATAAGGTCGGATGTACTCAGTCCGTCATCTCTCTCTCTCTCTCTGACTCCCTGGCTCTATCTTCCTCCTATCTCTCACATTCTGTTTCGAACTTCTTCTCTTTTTCTCTCTTCTCTTCCTGCCTCATCATATCTCTCGCCGCTCTCTCTCTTTCTCTCTCCCCCCCTCTCTCTCTCTCTCTGTCCACCTCTCTTTAAATCTTCAGTAAAAGTGTGATATTGTACTATAATCGGGCTGGACATTTCACTTTAAGGCCATCCATCAGTGCCATCATTGCGTGTACTGTCCGCCATGTACTAATAGTGTGTAGGTCTACTCCATAATTGGGCTTATGCAGACAGTGAGTTAAAATGTAATTCATACTTTTACAGGCTTTCAAAATAGAGGTGTATTGTATTATTCAGTCTGACAGTGAGCTGAAACAAAACAAAATAAAACCTTTTACAAAATATATGATGATAAATATACTTCCCCTCCCCCCACCCATTACAAAAGGAGGGGGAGAGGGAGCATATAAAAATGATGCACACAATATTTGAAAAACCTGTACAAGACCATGTCTGAATGCCCGATACCATTGACAGTTGATAATATTGTACCATATTCAGGTCAGGATTTCACTTTTAGAAATCCATGTCAGTTCCAAACTGTGGTGACTATTATTGTATCTATTTACATTTACTACTTATAAACTAATATGATAATTATAACAATTATAATAGTAGTACCAGAAATGATAATAATAATAATGATTATATTAAACATTACTGTGTATATTTTTTCTTCTACAATAGACGATGGGCATACAGAAGATACTTATCTTTATCTTTTCACAGCGCAAAATTAATCTGTATTTGCGTTATTTCTGCCCAGCAATACGTTGATAGAGAGCAAACGAAAATAAACATACAAAGGTAAGGCAAAGGGAAATACGGATGGACGAAATTGACGTGAGAAAATTAGAAATCGGAAAGAGTGAAATTAATATCGGACAAATAATATCCGATCATCCTTTTTTGCACGCTTTCCTCGGCTAAATAGAACCACGCTGGCAATATTGGCTTCGGTAACCCTATACTTTGGCAAATTTGTTTCATTCACATGAGCTGAAATGGAATCAAAAGGTGATGAGTGGCATTTGCGCACCTTCCTGATCATTGATGATCCGAATAGTATTCAAAATCTCTAAGCCCTATAAATGTCACGCAATGCCTAGCTGAGGTGTTCATGTCGGTAATCGGAAGCCAAGATTGGAATCTTCGAGGAAGAAAAAAAAGGGAAGAAAACAACGACACCGTAAATATGAAGGACTGTTTCTCCCCCTTTTTCCTTCTGTCCGCGCTAGGAATTACGTAATTACAATGAAAGGAAAAACAAAAATCACTTATTAAGCAGGGCTCCCACTTAGCCGAGTTGGAACCTCAAGTTGTGGCGAGCTGGCGCGATCTTATGGCAAGCCGTTTTATTATTAATTGATATCGATAAATCAATTCTTGTTATCAAGAAATAATTTTATGTTATAAAGCAATGGTAATTCATGATATCAAGAATTCGATTTCGTGATATCAGGAATTCGATTTCGTGATATCAAGAATTGAATTCTTGATATCAAGAAATATGTTTTAATGATAAAACTGCTTGCCTTAAGATCGCGCCAGCTCGCCACAACTCGAGGCTCCACCTCGGCTAAGTGGGAGCCCTGCTTAAGTCACAAGGGTCACGGGGCACGTGACCCCCAATCGGGTGGTTTAAAAAAAAAAAGCTAACAAATGGAGAAAAAAAAGGTAGGGAGAAGGGAAAAAGGACGAGAAAAGAAAAAGACGTTTGGAACACCACCCGCACCCTTCCGCTAAATAGTAGCACTATCTAATTTCATTTTCGGAGTAAGACCGCTTAGACCGGTGCCCTTCCCAAATCGTTCCTGTGCCCACTCAATAAATGAAATCACCCTAAGCCACTAATTTTTCATTTCGCTAGACCACCGCTCATTTTGATGATTGGTGTGGGAGGAAAAGGGCGCCAATGAAAAATAGCAGATTTCTATTTCGATAAAAGCGAGGGTGTTTATGTGTCATTTATTTTGTAAAGAGTGAGTGTATAAACCTGATATTGAATACGTCTTGTCTATTTATGTTGTTAATTAATGAAATACTGTTGAAAGAAGTGTCATAATTGCTACCCATGTATTAGATTGCCCATTCACAGGTTGTCAAATTAAAGTTTCATTTAACCATAGCCCTTTCATGTAATCAAACTATACCTGGGTAGAAAAAATATAACCCGTCACTCACTGACATTGCTGAGGAAGGCTGTAGTAAAATAATATTCCTAATATAGGCGATCAAACATTTTCGTGTTTAGTCTTGGTTTGTATTTCAGTGTTATCGTCTCAAGAAATCAATCATAAACAGGAATATTGTGTAATCTTTTCATGAGAAGGCACTTTGGAATTTTCTCGCCATAAACATAAATTAATGATCAATCGGGAAAAAGCGTATCCGCGGGGACAATATTATTGTCCAGGGGTAAGAGTCCTAGGTAGTATTGTTCGGTAGGACAATTGTCCTGGGGGTAATTTGTCCGGGGATAAGTGTCCTAGGGGATATTTGTCCGTGTGTTAGTTGTCCGGGGATGGTTGTCCTATGGGGTAATTGTCCGGGGACGATTGTCCGGGGAGCAGGTTGTCCAGGGGAAAAATGTCCGGAGATAGTTGTCCTAGGGGGTAGTTGTCCGGGGGACAATGTCTGGGGAGCAGGTCGTCCAGGGAAACAGTTGTCCGGAGATAGTTGTCCTAGGGGGCAGTCGTCTCATCAGAATAGAAAGAGGAGTCCGAGTCAGGAACAATCTCATGGCATGTACACTGTAAAAAATAATTTGTTCATTGGTAATTTTTACGTATTTTTTCCATGTAGAATTTACTTGTAAACATTAGTGTTGCCACTTACGCACTAAATTTAAGTCTTGCTAACTCAAACTTTCAATTTAGTAGTACATACGTGGAATATTTAAGTAAAATCAAATACATAAGAACTTTAAGTAATTTCAGCTTGTATTAATTTAGTAATTTTAACTCAAAATCAGAAATTATACGTATTACTCAAACAATTTATGTTGATTATTCTTATCTTTTTAAAGTAAGGACCGATGCAGTGCGTAATAGAAATATTTACATCATTTATGAATATTCATTAAGACCAAATTAAACTCTTTTTTAAATAAAACAATTCTTTTTTGTGGTTGAATGAAAATTTAAGGACTTTAAAACATTTACTAATTCATTTAACATGGCTAAGCAAAGACAAGACAATTTTTAATTGTTACCCAGTTCAAAACAAATAAAAACTTGATATTTACTTAAAGTGACTTGGTAACATTGTTGAAGGTTGATGACAAAAATTGCTTAATTTTTGTATAAAATGTTACTATATTCCTTTTACTGTACTAACCCTCTGACAGGCAAAAAATCCTGAAAAAATTTCTCAAACCACGAATATATCTATGGTTTTCTTTGAAGGCGTCGATGTGAGGCACCCTCTAACAGTAAATTCTCACAACCATTTTTGAATTTTCCCAACCGTTTTTCCATGAAAAAAAGACATAAAACAGGCTATAAAAAATCTGTCAACACTTAAATGTCTGGAATGGAATGTAGAGCCATTTTATTGCTTTGTGAGATTTCCATTCACCTAAAATGTACTAAATTGTTCTATAGATCTAGATCTAGACCTAGTTGGGAGAATTAAGGAATCGATCAGATCAGTTTTTCCCAATTTGTACCATGAATAATGGTCCGTTTTCACTCAAATTTTCAGATTATCTTTAATTGTAGACTAGCATTGAAGTCACTACCTTAGAACCACTATCTCTCATCTGAACAATGTTACCAAGTCCCTTTAATAAAAATAAGGCAATTCTTTTCCTCAATTTTATTGAGTTATTTCGACTATTATTTTTTGACAGTGTAGGGACATTCATTGTGAGGAATATTTTTTTCTTCACAGAGAGGCTAAACTAACCCTTTGCCATTTTGGCCAAAGAGTGGCGTTTTTTTTAATAATTACGATGTTTGTCCCTTTGCCGCATTAGAAGAGAAATGGGGGTCATTATCCATTAATGGCATGTAGGGACATTCATTGTGAGGAAACTAGCCTAATTCAATATTTTCATTTTTTTCCGCCAAAATGCTAAACTAATCCTTTGCCATTTTGGCCGTATTGCGTTTTTCGAATTGTCCCATTTTGGGCAAAAAATTGTTTTTGTTCCAATGGGGCTTATAGGATCCATCTCATGGCATGTAGGGACATTCATTGTGCCGAAGCCCCCTCCCCCCCACACACACTTCCTCTCGGGAGGGAGATTTCTACACTTGCGGCACATAGACCTTCCACTGCTCTTGCAAAATATCCCCTCTCCCTAAGGAGGGTGATTTTATTTCTGTTTCTATAATAGCTTCTCAATTAAGTCGTACTATTGTATCTTAATGGCGTAGTCCCAACTTAGCGGGGGAGGGATGGAGGGGGAGGGGGGGGGGGGGTAGGAATCTGCGGCGGATTTAGGCGACATAACTTGTCAATGTCCACCCTCTCTTAAATTCAATTTGCATACCTTTATTACACAAGTACTCAAGAGAAAATACACACCTTATTTGTTTAAGTTTAAATTGTGCTCTTTCCTTTCAAAAATATTACACCGTTTTTACTTTTTAGCTATCAAAAGAATTACGCTGGAGCACCTTTAACGTTAAGTTTGATGAAGAAAAAAAAAACACTAAAAACTCTAACAGGGAAAGAAAGAGATTTTTAAAACGAACTACAGAGTGCCGAGATGGATAGAAGGAAGGGTTGAATAAAAAATGATAAAAAAGGGGGGAAATGCCAACTAGTGTGTGAGAGGGGGAGGGGGTGGAGGGGGTATGCCGCCCTGTATAACAATGTGCCTGGAGCTGTTTAGAATATACCGTTGTGCCAATTTTCTCTGTCTCTCTCTGTCTCTCTCTCTCTCTCTCCCTCTCTCTCTCTCTCTCTCTATCTCTTAATTATTAGCTGTTGTTTTTAATCAATTCGGATTCGCTCCTGACTCTTCAGTCATGGGCACCTCAGCATGCAAACAAGACCAATAAGATAGAATCACTCTCCCCTGTCGGAGCATGACTCTCTCTTGAAAACCCCGACAACCGGGAAATCAAGAATGCCTGGCATTTTGGGAGCCTGAAAGTTTCATGCAAATTCGTTGCGAGAAGTTTCCACGTATCGGTTTACATGAATAAAAGATATCAATACTGTTTGCATCCGCCGCTCTCTTCATACCCCTCTGTGTTTGTGCAAACAAAATTCAGGCAATAATCGGTGGGTGATATCCGGATGGGATTTTGAGAGATACAATTTGTAAGTGGGCTGTTGAGTACCCACTGGTCCTCCCAACAGGTGTATGGTGGCTGCTACTAGAACACAATTGGTAGTCCCTTGTTCTCAAACAGCATCGAGGGACCATAAGAATAAAAATAGCAATAATGTTATCCTTCCTTTTCAATCACGTCTGCTAAAGAGATGTTTTCGGGTTCGATTGATATATTCTTGCCACAATTGAATGTTTCGTACTTCTATTTTTGGAGCCGTGTTATAAAGAATACTGATAGAAAAATCTTTCATTATAACAAGGGCAACTTTGCTTGGTTTTCTTTTGTTGTTATTCATTCATTATTCATTCATTCGTTAATTAATTTATTTATTAAGTTATGTATTCAATTTCTCTGGTCCGCCAGAAGTAGGTTATGAGTCTGTATCTTACTTGGAAAAGGGAACGGGAAAACTGATATAGATATCGGCCTACAGTTTATATAATATTGCACGACGTCCACATCCTTACATTTCAAAGATCATAATACATTGTAAACTAAAGGAATATGAAGATGGACTGAAGCATTTTGATTAATTCATTCGTTCACTGTATTAAAGCATATCATTCTTCTGTCCATAATGTACAATTCTTCTCCTACTGGTTGATACAATGAGGAAAAACAACATAAACATTCCCATATGGGTGGTGGGACAGTAATAGTCAATGTAGACATACAATGTACTCAATCAATCAATCACAAAATCACCCAAGCAATCAATCAATCGATCATCCACGCAACCAACCAATCGACCAACCAATCAATTTATCAATCTACCAATCAAGCAACCAAGCAATCAATCAAACAATCATTCAAGCCATCAATCTTTCGTTCATCCGAATCCCTACTCCATGCACTATTCCGTTATACAGTGTGTCCCAGAAAAAAATATTGTGAAACCAAATTCGAGTTATATCGATGTGATTACTCGCTTGCCATGACATAGAAGTATTATACTTTCAAATGATACAATGGTTGCATTAATCCATGCACGCTTCTTCGAGCGACATTGGTTGAAAATTCGATGTCAAAATCCATTTTGTGGGCCCAGGTACCATTTGTACATTTAACAGGTACAATACATCCTCATACTAAATACTGTTGCACACATACATGTAGAAAATATGGTCTGTGGTGGAAATGAATAATCTCTGCACTTGTTTTAATGAGAAATTAATGTTACCTGAACAATACCTACATACCTGATATTTATATAATTCAAATAAACGAATGCATGCATAATATCAATGCACATGACAAATTAAAACACAATTGAAATTAACTTAGATATTGAAAAATAGTATGACATATATCCTAGTAGTTGACTGGAATAAATAAATCGAAATTCATGGCACCTTTCTCTCTACCAAAGAGTTTACAACAAATGAAAAGAAATACAAATTTGATATTTTAGAAAGTCAAAGCAACAGCTGTTTACAATTTGGTAAGCTGTCACTATAAGGAAAAAATCGCATGGTTGACTATCCTAGCTTTTCAGAAAGAGGAAAATTCAGACAGGATAACAAAAAGATAATATACAGTACATAATATTGAATTAGATATCGTGCATGGTTCTTGTACTTCTTTCATGAAAATGGAACATTAGAACTTTTACGATACAGAAAAATACAAAGTCGCAGTTTATTGGAATAAATTGGTGACTTTTAGTTGGTAGATGCTATAATATAAATGCACATGTAATATAATGTTGCAACAATTGAAAAGGGCAGTTTATTTGATATCCCCTTTATTCTAAATTGAAGACATTATGATATTTTTATTTCGAACAATGATGCAAAATATTTTAGATAATCTTTGCATTGAAAAAACAAACACCATGTTTCATTCCTGCACACTTTCATGCTGTATGTATTATTATTCAAATGAAATACTGCTGAATAACCTTCACCTATAGGTATAACATGTACTGAAGAATAATAACATTAACTTTAGTTAGCATTTTTTTGCAGGGGATGGAAAAAGGGGGGGGGGGGTGGGCTAAATGCAGCGAGTAGAATTGTGAATCCTCTGGTCTCAGTCTGCTTCAAAAGGCATGTAAATGTATCAGGCAAACGGATCATTTGAAATGTTAAAAGAAAAATTCTGCTTTTCTTGAGAAATGCAGAAATGACCTTCAATATAATTCATTTTCTAGGGGAGTATTGCACCCCCTGTTCTTGTTCTTAATGTTATAGATAATGTCAAAGGATACTTTGTGGCAGCCCCTGAAATTTTTGTGAGTATCTATAAGTACTCTCCAACTTTATTAATACGTCAACGAGTATCCCTTGTGGAAGAGTTTGATAACGACTCTTGATATGTTTCACAATAAATCTATACTGGAAGGACTGGAAGGAGGGAAAGGATGAAGTCAACTTGCATATTCCATGAGGATCCTATATTTATGATGTCTGTTCTTTATATAGTAATCTGAAAATCTCAATTGGAAGGAACGTTTCTTGATAGAAAAAGAAAAGAAAAAAAAGGAAAAAATGTGTACCTACACATACAAATCTACCACTACAAAACAGGCATAAAGTTACAGCCCAATAAAGAGTTTGTTTTCAAAGGCAACAAAGTCATTTGGCTAATGAGTGACAAAGTGGTTCTAAGAATAGCTCTTCCAGACAAATTAGCACAAATGATTCAAAGCATGTCTAATAGAACTGGAAAAATGTAAAAAACATGTACCTACACATACAAATCTACCACTACAAAACAGGCATAAAGTTACAGCCCAATAAAGAGTTTGTTTTCAAAGGCAACAAAGTCATTTGGCTAATGAGTGACAAAGTGGTTCTAAGAATAGCTCTTCCAGACAAATTAGCACAAATGATTCAAAGCACGTCTAATAGAACTGGAAAAATGTCAGAAATAGCGTAGACGTACCTACTGGTACGTGTACATGTAATTTGTGTACAGGTATTCTATGAAGTGTATAGCGTGAAACAAACGTGAAATATTATCCCTTGGTGTGATATTCTCAAACTGCATTCATGCAATAAAATGACTTGTGCTCTAGATGAAACTAAGTGGATATAAACATGATTACATTGTAGTGATTGTTCAATGTTAAAAAAGGCCAACATCCAGACACTTTTTATACTCGACACTGAATGAAGACGGACATCGGGACAGGTGACTGTTTTTGCAGAATACATGTTCTAACTGAGACAAATGTTCAACCACTGATTTGAGTTGCATAACTTGCATTCTACTTCAATATTGGGTGGGGGATGGGGTAATTCTTATTCAAATAATCAAATACACGCTATCTCTTGTTTATTTTGAGATCCTCATAAATTATTTTTCTATAAACTCTTCTTCACATTTTACCAAATGATCGTCTCCGCATTTAATGACTTTGAAATTAAAGGACAAATTTGGATCAAAACATAATATTCAAACATAAAAAAATTCATGTAAATTGTAGAATCACGTAACAGCACTTTCTTGTGAAGTATTCTTGTCCAGCCTTGGTGCAGTATTGTAGCTGTTCTTCACAAAAGGCAGCCCTTGCTAGAATTTGGTCTTAAGTTCACCAAACAGTCTGATATGACGGCCTCTACATCAATGTTCCGCATCATACTTTCTCCATCTCACTATAACAGGGGTGAGTTCTTTATATCTTCATCCAATTCAGAGTCTTCAATATTGATCAAGAAAAGTCTTTTCCATATATAGCATGGCATCCTGCATTAAGTAGCTTTGGTGGTCTTGCTTTTGCTCTTGGCTGATCTTTTATCTCTTTTCTTCAACCCGTCCATGTTGCCTTTCATTACGTTTGCGTAAGCCTGGGATTCAAAGGATAACAATAAGACGGTGGCTGGTAATGTGTTGCCATTTTCATTTTAAAGGTAATTCACAGTATAGATAAGTAAAGGGGTGCATTTGGATTCCCATAAATTTGTACTTTGTCAATGCATCACCTTCATGTAAGATACTTCTAATAGAACAACCCCCCCCCCAACTAAACTTTGCACTTAACTAAGTGTTGATTTCATTGAATATACTCCATCACCCCCCCCCCCCCCCCCCCCCCCGGATTAATGCTAGTTGGCTTGATGAAATCATCAATTTTTTCCTTCTTCAAACAAAACTGAGGATTATTCTAGACTTCTTCTGTCATACAACATGTATTTGAAAAACAGAAAAGAAAAACAGGTGAGACACCATGAACTTGAGCTACATGTACATAGCGCTCATGTAGCTTTAAACTTAAATTACCAACTCTCATGGGTAGTGCCCGAGACAAGTAATTGCCTGGTGGCGAGGGAACAGCAAAGCAATACTGTAATCTAAATATCAGTGTTTAAATTTAACCTAAATATAATTGGACACCTACATGTATTTATACACTAGAGTCCTCCAGCGTCTCTATGTTTACCTGTCGCGACATCTATGAAAACAGGTGAGCAATGAATCTTAATCTCTCAATCAACTCTAAAGGGGTTCGAGAGGTCAGGGGCAGCCCTGAGCATCTCCTGTTTATAGCTGCATCCCTCTAGGGCAACCCAATCCCCATCTTCTTTAAATTCACCCAGACCATCTTCAATTAATTTTTGTTGGCCTGGGGCTGGGCAACACGATAAAACCCGCATGTTTCCCCCCTGCCTAATGATGCATCAAACTGTCACTGCCAAGTTGATTAGGCTCTTTATATAAGTCAACATGCTGGCGACTACATACATGGCCGGTCAATGAGTGGAAAATAACATTGTCAAGTGTTTGCTTTGATTTGGCAGGGAAGGTAATTCAGTAATGAGAAGATTGATCACATTGTCTCCTGTCTTGAGTCAACATGATTATCCCTCAAATCTTTTTTCTTGACTCATGAGCGAGGATGTTTGTGAATGATTAATAGAGGGAGCTCTTCAAACTCTCTTGGTAAGAAACTTTGATGTGAACAAATTTCATTCAAAATCATTGTATACATTAATGTGCAATGCGCAACATGGAATGATCCAAAGGCCTATTTTTATAATAAGCTTTGTAATAAGTAATGATAGCATGCTTGACAAAGCATTTTGTAATTCACATCAAGATCAACACATTCATGTGTTTTCTCTTACGAATCAATTCCTCATGGCTGTACTCAAGATATATTATCCATTGTAAATGGCATGTTGCTAAATTTCCTTCAATGACAAAAAAAAAAAAAAAATATCCTTAAGGCAATGAAATGTATAAAAATCTCCTTTTAGTCGTTTTGTGTGTAGTCCAAATATTATCAACTGTGATTGACTACTGTATAAAGGTCACAGTAGATATTAGTACTAATTAAAAGTCCCAAATTCAATTTTCCAAATCTATGATGTTCAAAACTTTGAAAAACTCACGCTTTTCTTACTGTTTGTGTAATTTTATTGAAAATCCCAACAATCTGCATCTCTCAATGCCTTCCTTCAAAGCAACTTGCCATTTAGGTACATGTAAGATCATGTAGGATTTCCCAGTAAGTGTATTTGCAAATCATTAATACTACCGGTATGCGAAATAAAATTCATTTTGGAATACAAGTCACATAATCTGAACGGGGTTACTCACCATCTGGAATTTTGTTACATCTTTTGTACTTATCTGCAAATGGAATAAAAAGTAAATATTGTATTAAATAAAATATATGTTTCATCGATTCTCATTCATTCATTCAATATTAAGTAAGAGTCTTTCGGGGTAAATTATAAGGGTAAGGGGTAGTTGCTTTGGGGGACAGTTGTCCTAGAATATCTATCACATTTTCAAATGGAATGTCTTGTACACAGATTACCTATCCTCCCTCCCTGCCCCCCCCCCCCCCAATTTTCAGCCCTACTTTTAAATTTAACAACCTCACTCTAAGCCTCTATGGGAATCTCAACTAGATGTAAGTGTAGCAACCCAAGTCACTGCACCCTGTCTGGTCAATGGGGGAGCTCTTCTGCTTCAAATATGTTACCACATTTAATGCCTCCACATGCAATAAACCATCAAAAGGGAGACATGAAATGCTACATGTATAAAGCAGTAAAAACAGTATCAATTCATATAATCTAATCAATAGGGGTGATTTAATTCTGAATGGATAGAGAGGATATGCAATCACCAGCCAATTAAAAAATCTATACTGAAGATAAAAGTGAAAGCCTAAAAAGAAAAGCTAAACCAAGAGCCAGATCTTTCACAAGATTTGAGACTATTGGAAGAATACGGTTCAGAATTAATCTTGATACTTAATGTACTCCCTCTTCAGAATGTGCTATACAATACATGTACATGTAGTAGCTTCTATATCAAATGTATCTAACTTAGCTTAAAGGTATAGACCAGTTTTGGAAACACCCCCCTTTAAAAAAATGAAATGGAAGCTCTTATTACCAATCATGTGAAAGAACATGTTTCGACTAATAGGTGATGATACAAATTTTGCCGGGAAACCGCCTACTAATTGATATATTTGGAAAATCATCATATCGATCCGGCCTGGATAGTTATCGGGAATGCACTTCATCATTGAACATTTTGGCATATATTTCTACTTTTTTGCAAATTTAGGTTGAAGTATTGCCATCTAAACCTGTGAAGGCAATATTTAAACAATATTGACTGGATATTTTGCAACCAAAACCCTTGAATCACAATTTTACCACTACCGGTCTTTACCTTTAAATCCCTCATTACTTCTTACTCATATGTTATGGAAACTAACATAACCTAACTTAATGTCATATTCTAAAGTAATTTTACAAATTAAATTGAAAGCTTTCAATTTTGAAGATTTGTCAAAATCATTTCACTTGTTTCAATGCAATGTTTTCCAAAGTTGTAGACTCTAGTCTTTAGTCCACAACTCTGAACTCAAGTTGAGCGAATTGGACTAGAGTCACTTGTTTCTGGAAGTGTGACTTGATTTGCTCTGTGGCCGTATAAGTTTTGGATTCGCCACAAATCACTAGTGACATGACTTGCAAGTTGAAGTTGGGCATTTAAAAATAATGTTGATACATTACCTATATCGTCTCTGTTTAAAACTCTTTAATTCTTTATTCTAATGAACTTACCACTGTAGAAATTTTCTTCTTGCCATTGGTTGCTCTAAACAGACATTTATGTTCTGACTGGTCAGAAACTGATATTCTTTCACCTTTGGCTGCCTTTGGCTTGGGTTTATTTTGGCCGTAATCTGTATTATTTGCAAACAAAACACAAAGTAATGAAAAGATTTTCCAACAAAATACCATTATCAAAGAGCAGAAATTTTCCAAATAGATATACTAAATCTGTCCGTAACTGGACAAAGTAACATTTCATGCCAAGCTGCTTGAATCATATGGAATTCATTTATAACAAAACACACTCAAACATTTGACAGCATGATGCTAATTTATACTACCGGTATCTAAATTGAAATGAAAAGGTTAGGGATGGGAAATTACTCCTTTGCGTTACAAGTAACAAGAATTCTTGATATCCCAAATTCCCTTATTTTTCATTATTAAACTTTGATGACTTTCCTTCAAACATTCAGGAACAATTCTCTTACATTTTAAGACAGATTGATGGACAATCAGAGAATTCTCAAATCTTAATACAACATGTAAATGTACATACTGTATATGTCATTGTCAACATGCCAAATAGCACTAGACTCTATTTCTTTGGAAAATTCAATAATTTTTTAAAGATACATGTACATCATGTATATCATAAAGATCTGTTATCTGCTGAAATAAAAAATGCCAATATGGAGACAGTCTGGAGGTTAATAATAATTGATCTTCTCATTATTTTTCTTTTCGTTATTGATAATGTCCCATTTTAAATAGAACAGGAACACGATAATCTCCAAAAAACTATCAAAAAGGATGATAATAATAAAAAATAAAATAACTTTCAAGAGAATGGTAAAACAAGACTCACACTGCTTCATTGTTGTGTAGACTGATCCAGATGTCCTACTCTTCTGAAAAAGTTTTGTTAATTCTGCTAGGAACTGTGGGCAAAGAAAAGAAATAAAACAGTGAGGAGGCTTGATAAATAAATAATAGGTTGAAACCAGAGTTTTTTTCACCAGACACAAATGTGGCTTTAAAACATTACCTTATAATGAAAATATGGGGTCGTGTTCATAATTCAAAATTTCACAATGTAAATATTGTACAAAATTGAGGCTAGAAAGAGTTCCATAACTACCCTCCACTTAAATTGAAAACAAATATTATATACACTGTAGATCTAGATATGTTTCAGAGTGATATACATGTAGATCTAAGTCTACCTAGACCTCTAATAATAATATAATAGTCTAGTCTATATAAAACATGGAAAACTAGGATTAGGGTTAGAAAATGAGAGATAGAAAGAAAATGTAATATTTAGTGGAGGTACATATGGAAACTCTTTCCAAAATTGATTAATAATTTTTTTGTCGATCATTAATATATTAGTTTTAGGAGTATTAATATTTTCATAATTCCCAACCCAATGAATTTCACAGAAAATTTAACCACAAGGCAATTTCCCTTTTCATTGGTGGTACCAAATTTTCAACAAACTTAAAAAAAATATTTGGGAGCTGTTGTTGATACTCTCTAATTGCAAATTAAGGTCAAGTGCAAAATAATCACTTTTTTTTGCTTTGCCTTTGTTTGAACTTTTGTTAAAAAAATAAAAATAAAATGAATTTAGATCTACACATCAATTATGATGTGCCCCTGCCATAAATCTATCTAGGCACGTCTAGATCTAGGTTTACTACTCAATTATGATATTTTGTGATGTTTTGACCCAACTTCGACAGCGGAAGAAGTGATTTCAGAGCTCCATAATTGTATTGGTACATGTCACTAATCACTAGTCTAGTCTAACAAAGCACGACCGACTGCCAGCGGGACAGCGGCCGCTCTCTCCCCCGAACCTATGGCTAGATCTTCTGGTCAGCCGCCGCTTTCTATACATTCATCAGTGTCACACTCACACGACAAGCATACATGACATATGTTACCAAAAATATGTTGATAAATCTGTGATACGTATGATCCTAACTCGGGGTGTCAATAAATTAATACTTACTTGATCATTATCAAGAAGCACCATGATGAAATTTTCATTCAAATCCACGTAAAACTTAGTTAAACTGTGAAGAATCAACGCTTTAATTGTCGTTTTGTGTGTGTGGCGGGTACTATGGTGTCTTCAAATGAGAGTTTAAAACTGAAAAAAATAGTTATTTCCCCCTAGCCCTTATAGCCACTGCCCAAACAAAAAGGCCTATACATGCAAAGGGTTAGGGGGGACTGCTAGAATGGGCAAAATCTATTATTGTTGGTCACAAATTTGTAAATACTCTTTCCCATCAAGCCAACCACCCCCGTAATTGATACGAGTCGTCATTTTGCTGACGGATGGCTGCGTCAGCTACGTCAGCTACGTGCCGATCCCGAGGCATCATTAAGAAAGTTGAATGCAAAATGGAAAGTGCAAGCACCCCTTTGAGTTATTGGCGAATGTGCTAACTATACTCATGGGCCTGCTTATGGCCCAGATAATCACAATTCAGACGCTACCTCGTGTACGTCAGTCTCACCGTATCAAGTTCAGCCCTTGGCTAGCGCCCCCACTATATCTCATAATTTTTCCAACATCTTTAGAGGGGGCCTTTAGAGGTGTGCTAACAATAGACCTGTCGACACATATCTTTTCCCTCTATTTATGCATGTTTCTCTCCCGAACCCTTGGTTACCAACTATTTTATTCCGTTATGAACAATGACAACTCTACTTATGTAATTCACTATGATACATGATTGTTGGTATGTTGGACAAGCCTCTGGTAAGCTTTTCAGTCCTCAAGAGGAATTCGTTTTGTTTTAAATATACATAGAATTAGTAAACAGGTCTATTCCAACTCTTTTAATACGTTTAGACATACCAATGACATCGTCAAGGTTTGAAATCATTTTCATTGTTTGGTTTATCATCTTACGGACATTCTGACACGTGTTGTGGTTTGGGAGAAATTGAATCAGAGGAAACCAAAACTGTTATATTGATGAACAGTTCTTTAAACCATCATCGACGAAGGGCAACACAACTCAAGTGATTACTATCATATTTTTTTTCTTCACGCCAGAGCTTGCCCGAGCCACATTGTCGGTCTGACTATTTTGAACCTTACGGGAGGTATGTTAGTGGTCTGACAAGTGGTTTGCCGAGGAAAATGCTAATTTTTATCTCATAGTTTTACATGTACTACCAATTATATCTCAATTTGATAACTATGGACTTTATTATTCCTGAATACTTGCAGACAGAGGAATAATTTATTATTGTGCAAGAAGTTTGGTGAAGGATTTTATCTAGTGGATCTCAAATGGATGAATATGTGTGCATTATGTGCATAGCTCACGGAGTGAACTTTTTGGATCATATCCTATGCAAGCTTATTGATCTGAACAGGGTGGACTAGCTGAACTGATGCCAAGACTGAACAATGAGATGTTTATGAGTAAGTGAAGATTTACAATACAGCAATATCACTTATGATTTTAATGAAGCTGTACAATTTACTGAGATAGGTCATGGGGCTGGTTTTAAAGACAGAATTCCGGAGCGTAATTCGGATAGGCAAAGTTTATGGGGCAACCCCCCCCCCCCCCGGCACCTGACTTAATTCCGATCCTTATACCTATCTCAGCAAAAGTTACGGTCCCGTATCAACGAGATTGCTGCGTTGTTTTCTCTGGGAATTCCATTTCTGACTGTTCATTGATTGAGAGAATGTATGTCGTGTGTAATGTTAGATCATGGTTAATAAAAGCTTGCTTTCAATTAATTTTGTCGACAATGCTCACGAAACTTTATAAGTGAGTTGAATTAGCTAAGAAGATTGTTATTCCATCGATATTCGATAGCGTCCGTTCGTGCAGAGAAGAAGAAAGTAATTTTCATCATAAAAATGCAACCTAACCGCGCATCATCATGGCCATATATATTTCGTAAGTTTGAATGATTATATTTTACAACTTGTTAACTCTTTTATAATGGACTTGTTCTTTGTTGTCGTATCTTTATAATGCAATTTTGGGTTCTTATTATCAGTAGAAAATAGTGTTGTTGTCTACACGATAAAGTATTTAGCTTTTGTGTAAGGTAAGTTCGCTAAAACATAGCAATAATTATTCATGTATACTTCTTGTAATTTCTGTGTATTTTTTGGGAAACCTCAGTGTTATTTCATTTAATTAAGTCCCATATTGTTTGAAACTATTTAGTAGGAAAAGGAGTTGTAGAATGGCTTTTCCTCTGGAACATTATTATAGGCTAGCTATATAAAATGAAGCAATAGTCGGAGAGGGAATCACTATTAAATACTATTTGTTTTCTTTTACAGAAGGCATCTTTTTCGTCCGGGAATCAAACCCGAGTCGATTGCTTTGAAGACCAATACATTTACCACTATAGGCCATGGAAGACGGGGTAAGTAGTGATTTCGGTGACACCGCCTGAACTTCCAGAGAGATTGATCTCCAATCTTCTTTGTCGGCCGGCAGGCGAATATAATTTACATATACGAATAGGGCGTCACTAGAATTAAAAGTTTTTGTATTTTGAAAATTGAAAACTCATCGTGTGTATAATTTGGCATGGACCATGGTTTGAGAGTGTGGAGGTGTAATTGCAGAGTCACAAAGCTCCTTTGAATGCCCCCCCCCCCGGCTTGCAAAGAACCCCCCCCCCCCCTGATATGTCCGTCACTTGCACCGTCACCATCTATCAATTTATTGAGCACGTACCCATTCACATGTCTAGCACTTACTTCGTTAAAAGGAAAGAAAACGAAAGCGGGAGAAAAGTCGGATCATCCCCCAAAATTTGACCTACCTACCATCGGAAATTAACACCTAATTGTGATACCCCCCCCCCCCTCACCCCCTCCTCCTCCTCCTCCTCCAGTCCTCCTCCTCCTTCGTCCCAACATCCCTTCTTCCGCTCCTTATGGCCCCGGGGTTTCGATATTTTAAAGTTTTCACCCTCCTCAAATGTTAGCCTCCAGCTCCACATAAAAACAAGCAACACAATACACAAAACAAATCAACAACAGCATCAAAGCGTGAATTTTTTTAAAAAATAATATCGAAAAGGAGACTGGGTCATCATGAATATTCATATCCGATCATGACGTCAGCGCTCTGTCGACCCGAGCTAGATATAACATACCCTGATTGAAGAGAGGAAAAGTTTGAATATGTCGTCGAATGGACAGAGGAGAGAATTAAATAAGCCAGGTAATAAATAAGGTGGTGATATGCATTAAAGACAAAATGAATTGTTCGTTTTTATCTAATTTGTAGCATATGTTTACATGATAAATCGTAATATTATTGCCCTTTGGTCTGGGAACGTCTGACAAATCACTTTACTTCGTTCGGTCCCACACGCTTGATTCCACGTTGCAAAATCACTAGATTTTTTAGTAGAGATTTTAATTGTTAATCTAGACTACTTATTAAATACTGTTATTATGAAATTTCATAGTTATAGTTCTTCTCTCAGGCATATTATATTTTAACCTTATTACCTGTGTATTTGAAAAGAAGAGTGTAAATCGTATTCTCTCAATTCAATGAAGGTCAAACTCAAAGCATTGACAATTTTTTTGACAAAGCCAAAGCCCAGCGAAGGCGATTCACCATTCGTTAACATTACATTAATACAGTTACAAGTACAACTTATTCTCTTAAAGTTTCAACCTTTGTTTCTTCAAAACTGTCCTGATTGCATATTGTCCACGTCTTTTTTAGTACTTAATAGTAGGCTTGCATTGCATTGTGGTACTGGTAGCTGGAGCGAAAAATTTCTGTCTCTTTCGTTCCCGTTTCGTTACCCACTGATTTTGGTAGGACCGGCTCCTCTCTTTAGAGACAGAAGCCGGCCATAGGGTCTCCTGTCAAAAGTTGGTGGTACGAATGTCCCATCAAAGTGTCTCCAAACTTTGGAATAAAATGTCATTTTAGTGGTTTCTGACAGTTTCTGTTTAAAAATGTCTTGTGATTTAATCTATTCAGAGACGATTGAAACAGACTTCATAAGACAAATTGCCAATTTGCTTTGAGTAAGGGATGCACGTTGCATTATGGCTTGCAAGCAATCAAAGTAAATATATGAACATGTAAATGAAGTAAGGTGAATATATGGCCGTATCTTACTTTCAAAATACCTGACACTTCCTTTTCTTTTTGTCCAATCACAGATATCCTGAAGGAATTTTCTTCTAGAGTCCACGGTGAAACAGCATTTCATGTGAAGTCTACTAGAACCACATAGCACTATGGATGCAACATCAGATGCAGAATTGGCCCGTCTAATGCAGTTAGAATTTGATAGTGAAACAGCTTCAGAGATAGGTGAGAGAGTGTATACATCATACCGGTAATCATTAATTTGTCTGTATAATTCAGTCTTCTTTCAAAGTGTAATATGTAACTCTGCATTGGTATTTTAAAGAAAAAAGGAGAGATACACAGAGAGAGAGAGATAGAACAAATAGAAATAGGAAGAAGTAGAAGAAGGGCCAACAATTTAATTGCTGACTTCATTCATAAGTATTTACCAGTTTGTTCCCAACTTCCTTGCATTTATTGGTCCATTGAAATTGTAAGGCAATGATAAATGGAGGAAAAAGAAAAGATAAAGTGATCACAAAAAACTAAACAATTGTCACTCCCAGGTTCGGGCTCATCTAAAGAAAGAGAACTGAGTTAGATGTGAGGAATTCTTCTGATGTTTTCATCACTCTTTATACAATCTAGCTGACGTTCAGCCAGTATCATCCACCGACAGGCGTACATCAGGAATCAAACCCATTGGCATTGTAGATCAGAGATGGGAGCTCATCGACCCCATCCCAGACGTGAGAGCCCTGTTCTTACAATTCAACGATCAGTTCTTCTGGGGTCGGCTGGCAGGGGTAGAGGTCAGATGGAGTCCTAGGATGACATTGTGAGTTACTCTTCCAAAGGTCATTTGTAATGGATGGTGTTGCTTTGGATCCATACCTCTGTATACTGACATACATCCAGAAGTTTTCATGAATTCTGCAAGTAGTCCACATTCACTAAAGTTTCATTACACAGTATAATAAAAGTTTCACATTGAAATTGAGCAAAGTGCAACAGTTTCTTTCTGCTAAAAATGGTTGTTCATTTTGCAAAACTATTAAGTTGTGAAACTTGTCTGTTTCGAATTAGGTGTATCAATCAACCATAAAGTCTCCTACTGTTATTTGAAAATCATGACTCATCATAAAACACCTGCTTGCTTGGTATTTTGTCATTTGATGCCAAAATTATTAATTGAGATAAATTATAATTTCTTTTTCATTGATTGAAATAGGGAAATCCCTTTTTTTCTCTTTTGGCTTTAGGCTTTTAAACTTACCATTTCTTGAACTCTTCATAGGTCTTTCTGAATTTTTCATTTTGGACAATCTCCCCCGTAAAGAACTAGAACCCAGCAGAAAGTGTTTTTTTTTGCTGAACTATATGGATCACTCTAAGCTAAGATTTTTTCTTTCTACCTTATGCCAAGGTAACATCATGAAGATAACATCCATGTAATAGAATGTCATTTTAATGCCACAATTTGTACATGTACAGGACATTACGCATTTTTGTGAGAACCGCAAATGACTCAATTTTTATGGAAAATTTGTACAACCCAATGTTCCCATCACATTCAAGAAAGGGAAGAAATGTACTGTTAAATTTGTTTTCATGTGACGACACAGATGTGCTGGAGTATGCTGCTATGAAGGATACGGTGGTCTCTGCTCCGTTCGTCTCAGCCAGCCTTTGTTGAAACTCAGACCAAGAAAGGATCTTGTTGAAACTTTATTGGTAAAACAATTTGATACTTGTACCCTGAGTTCTATTTACTAATATGCCATTAATATTTGATAGTCTTTTTTCAATGTAGTGAAATAAACCAGAGCAGTGCTGCCTCACATCTCTTACCCGTTTTTCTTGGTTATGCAGCATTACTTTATAAGCATGTTGAATGTTCAACCCATTCCCATGAGAGTTTTTACAGAGTTTCACAGTAATTTGAGCCGTTTCTTCAGCAAACAAAATAATGAATGAACACAAGTGAGAATATATTGTAACAAAATCAACAAGAGAGAATTTTGATCCCTAATTATTTTTAAGGGGATACCATAAATTGTAATTTTTGTTAAAAAAAAAAAATATGTGTACACTATCTTCTGTCTTGTTCTAAAATCTTGAAGACAAATTTGTTGATAAGAATCTGTACAATAAATAAAATAAAATCCACACATTCTAATAATGTAATACAAAATGTGAAGAGTGCCTGATTACTTTCAATGTTATGTCTTGTCTTTCTAGCATGAGATGATCCATGCCTATCTGTTTGTCACACAAAATAACAAGGTAATGGGAAAAAGAATCTAAAGTTTTTATCTTTAAAAAATCAAATTGAATGTTAGTATTGAAGACAGTGATAAATGTTAAATAATAAATGATGATGATTATGGTGAAGATGATGATGATGATGATGATGATGATGATGATGATGATGATGATGGATGACCCAACATTTGTTTAAGTTACAATTTATCCAGGTTTTATTTCCTCAAAGGTACAGGGTTAGAGTTAGGGTTGCAATTTGGTCTTGGGTTAGGTGTAAGGATAGGGTTAGGTATAGTGTTAAAACAAAACAAACAAAGCCTGTCTGCACTAGTTTGGCCAGGAGGAATTAGACCTCTCTGGTGGTCAATGATCTCATCAAATCAGCTCTCAATTAACATAAGCAAAAAGGGACCAACGGGTAATGCTTAGGCATTGTTTGCTATATAGAGGGCGTAAGTAGCTACAAATAGTGCAGTCCTGCTTTAAGTCCAGGGATGAAGTGAAGAATTTGGTAAGTGTAAGGAATTAAAGATAGCATTTGTCGCAGGAGTAAGTGCCGTACAAATGATGGTGGTGGTGTTGTTGGTTGTAATGATTGTGACGATGGAGCTTTGTGATGATCATGAAGGTGATAATGATGACAGTGATGATCTTACTGGTAACATTTCTTAAAGAAATGAACAATATTTTCTTTTCTTCTTTCTCATAGGACCATGATGGCCACGGACCTGAATTTTGTAAACACATGGATAGAATCAATACAGCTACTGGTACTCATATTAGTGTAAGTATACCATCTTCTGTATAACTACTTACAAAATGACTGGTTAAAGTTTTTTAGAGAAGAAATTTGTAACTATTGTGTATAAATTCTATTGTGAAAAAATAAACTGTTCTAAACACAAGATGGCGCTGTTGTTACCAAAGAAATATTAATGTTTATGTAGGATCACTGAGGAATCAAAAGTGATATAATATATATATATATATACTTTCTGCAGTTACCCAAGACCACCTTTGATTGAAAGGTAAATTACAGATATGGTCTTAAAGGGATCGTTTAACAATGTTAAATCTGAGATGCACAGCCCTACATGTTATCAGTGTCTGTGATGTGGTGTTATATTGAAGCCCTAAAAAAATTGCGCTTCAAAATATCAAGAAGTGCCTCAAAAAAGTAAAAACCATTTGAGTGACCGGTTTAACCATACTCGTTTTCCCCAATAGACTGTAGTGTTATGAAAACCGTTTGGCAAATGCAAAATTTGATTTTGATTTTCAATCATAAATATCTTGATAATCAGACAGACGATCGACTTGTAAAAGTCATGGGGTTCCTTACTGACCTAAAGGTTTATAATTTGCAGCATAAAATCAAGGAGTTCTTTAAAGGATCTAAGATAAAATTACCGGATCCCTTTAAGTTAGAGGTTTTTTGAAAATGTACATTTATACTAAAGAATGTAAACACCACAGGCACAATCAAATTCTTCTTTCAAAAATCCACACCAGATACTAAGCATCAGACTAGTCTGTGTCAGTGACTAATCTGTTCTTTTCCCCCTCTCTTTGGAAACACATTGTCTCCTTTTGAAACTTACCCATTTTTCGAAAAAAAATGTAGATTTACCAATGGGGATATCCGATAGAACTTGATGTAGAAAATGAGATCCCTAGATGTTCACTAGCAGTTCAATTTATCAATCAAAACATGATTGATAAGAACTTATCAAGGGGTCTGGCTGGATGGGGGCAAGATTGAATTAAATGTTAATGGAATCAAACTACAAAATTGCATTTAATGTTCAAGACTACATATAGATGATATGCGCCAGATGATTATCATTGAAAATGTGTGATAGTTGAGTGACAAGCAAGAACAGACAAGGGTATCATTTTTTTTAGTCCTGACCTAAATGCAAATGGTTTCAATGGGCAAATCAGAGTTGCACAAAATAAATGTCTTGCAATTGATCCATGCATAGATAGAGTGTGTCAGAGCTTTGTGATATACATGTATGTTTATTTTTAAAGAAACTGAATGAAGTTACATGATATTTGCAATTTTTTTAATTACCAATTTAGAACCAGAAAAATTACATGTCTAATATAAGAAGTATATTTAAAGCCCTTAGATTAAGTTAATCCAGCTTCATTTTTGGGGGGAATATGATTAAGCACCTCCAAATAAGATAATTGACCCTTGTTGCTTCTATTTTACAGATCTACCACACCTTTCATGATGAGGTGGAATCTTACCGCCAACACTGGTGGCGCTGTGACGGTCCTTGCCAGAAGCGCAAACCCTACTTTGGCTACGTGAAGCGAACGATGAACAGGGTCCCCTCCCATAGAGACCCATGGTGGGGTGAACATCAGCGCTCCTGTGGAGGGTCTTACACCAAGATCAAGGAGCCAGAGGGGTACGGAAAGAAGAAGGGTGGAAAGAAGGGTCAAGAAGGAGAAGTAAGCAAGGAGCTTACAGATATCAAAGGTATGATGGTCGAAGAGAACCTCAGATTCGGGAGCACTGGCTTTCTCAATTTCTGTCCATTCAGTTTTATTTATATGTATACTTTCTTGTTGGTGTTTGTGAATGTACAAGTTTTCATGTACACCATAGAATACAGACAATTTTCTGGCTTAATTGAAAGAGTAAGATATTGAAAGAGTTGAAATTTGAAGGTCACAGGTGCATCTCAGTGCATCACAAGCCCTTGCATAAGACATACTCTTGCATCAGACATACGTGCTATATCACCTAGTTTCTCTGGACTTAGATATGTAGTATCCCCTGTATGCTTCACATGGACTTGTTTTTTTTAGATGTTGTGTGAATTAATCGATCAATCAATTGGAATATAGTCCAGTGAGTAATGAAAATAAAAAAGAGAAGGAGAAGGTCTATTGAACTATGAGCTTTGTTATTCAAAGAGGACATAATGGCATAACATTTATATTTAAATAAATACAAAGGGATGTCTAAGTTTAAATCCAAAATGTGCTCAGATCCTTTTTTCTATCTTTGTATTAATGACAGATGAGCCAGGGAAGCAAGGGACAGACATCAGGAATTTTATCGCCTTCTCTGGAAAAGGGCAGTCCCTTGGAAAACCTGCAACATCAACTCCTCCAGCATCATCATCATCGTCATCATCATCATCATCATCATCCTCAAAAGGAATTCCTCTACCAAGACTCCCAACTTCAAAAAGTTCCTCCTCCTCAGGCTCTGCATCCAGTTCTGCCACAAGTAACACATTTGGAGGACAGCTGAAAGAGCGGACGAAATCGTCAGACAGTAAAGATATATCTTCTTTCTTTACTAAGAAAGGGTCAGATAAGCCTGCTAACACAACCAACACTTCTACAAATAACTCTGGCCCTCCACATCACACCAACACGTCTACATCGGTAGGTGGTTTTCAAAAGAAGCCTAGGTTCACTCCTGTTGTGGCAACGGCTGGTGGTCGTGTTGTGAATGATACTGATGATTCTGATCGTACCAAAGCGTCTAAATCGGTAGGTGGTTTTCAAAAGAAGCCTAGATTCACTCCCGTTGTGGCAACGGCTAGTGGTCGTGTTTTGAATGATACTACTCACTCTGAAACATCTGGTGGGAAATCACGAGATTCTGGTCAAACGACTAGGGGAAAGGGATCAGATTCTACTGTTCCCAGTAGGACTGGGAGGTTTATACCAGTTGTATCTGCTGTGGGAAGGAAAGAAGGGGATCATGCCGCGAAGAATCCAGTCGATTTATCGTCTAAGGGATGGGAATCGGATTCTAATGTTCACAGTAGGACTGGACGGTTTATACAAGTTGTTTCTGCTGTGGGAAGGAAAGAAGGGGATCATGTAGTGAAGAATCCAACCGAATCGTCGTCTTTTAGCAAAAGTTCAATTGGGACAGATACCATAGGACATAGCAGGGAACAAAACAAGCCCTCTTCATCATCAGGCACAAAGACAATATCATCAACAAGGAGAGTTGATGGAGAAAGGACTCCTGTCAATAACGATCAGGTAGTAAGAACTCGAGAGGGGATAGGTAGGGGATCAAGCGAGGGAAACAAGAAGAAACGAGCCAGACTTGCGGATTTGCAAGCCATCTTCGATAGCGATTCCGATGATGATGATGAAGCGACAAACAGGTCATCAAAGTGTCCAAGATATTCTCATGAAGATAGCATTGAGGATGATAACGATGCAATTCTCGTCGAGGATGAATTGACTAGGAGAACAAGTGCTGGTTCAAACAAGGAAAACAGTCCAACACGCCACCAAAACTCAGCAAGTGAGCGAGGAGATATCTATATCCACGGAGATAGCGATGATGATGATGATGTGGTTGCCAAGCCAACCAGTAGTGGATTCACCACTGGGATATGGAAAGATTTAAGCCACCTGTCTTCCGGAAGTTCTGGTAACCAGATTTCAGGGAACAGGCGATTTGGCAGAGTTACTCCCCCTTTATGGGGAAAATCAAAAGGGAAAACAATCCGTGGAAGCAAGGTTGGCCAAACGCCTCCTCAGTCATCATTCTGTGAGCATCCCTGGCAGACGGCTGCACGGGAAAGCGACAAGAAGGCATCAGCAGCGGTCTCCAGGGTAACTGGTGTGGGTGGGGTCATCAACCTGACTGATGAGGATGTTAGACCAGTGGAGCAGGTTGGACCTAAGACAGTACCGTGTCCTGTGTGCAACCTTCAGATAGAAGAGAAAAAGATCAACTCTCATCTTGACACGTGTCTCACATTCAACTGTGACACCTTATTTTCTCCTTGAAAATTGTTCAACTCCTGAAAAAAAGTATTCAAAATATTGTGCCTTGTGATGTCTTATCTTTTTACATCATGTACATTTAGCTGTTCCAAATTTCCTCTGTATACTGCTCACATGTATGTCAAGTCTTCCTTAGATTAGACTCTGTTTAGAATGGCCTTCTATACTCTAAAGCCAGAAAGTTTAGCATGCATGAAACGTCATAAATTTTGTGAGTGGTCAAGGTTCCTAACAGTTTCATACCCCAAAATCAGTAAGTCACATTTACATTTAAACATTTTGGCAAAGTCATGAACATTTCTGGCCACAAAAATGGCTGTCATTAAACTAGAAGCAAAAGTTTTATGTTGTGAGAGTTTATAGTTTTAAAGTAGTTGATGATGATTTAGAGATGAGAAGTCGTCTCAAATAATAACTCTGTACAAAATCTCCAATGTATCAAACCAAAGAATGTAGACTGATTTTGAAGCAACCAGCTCACCTGAACTTTATACCTTGGCAGCTACAAAAATAGCAATATAAAGCTAAGCTAAAACAAGTTATTGATATTTTAAATTGAGCAGATTTACAGCAGGACTCCACACTAACTTTTTAGTATGGGGTCTGGATTGTAATCTTTAGAGTCTGTTTTTAGAGAGTATTTAATCACTTACTGTATTCATAATCTGCTGTCCTTATTTCAAACAATTTTGAGATGCTTTTCCATGTATGTAGTTATCTCCTTTTTTGTCCGCCTTAAATCTAGAATATGTGTAATAAAAAGTGTAAGAAATATATAATCTCGAAAAAAATTGTTGCAAGACTTTAATTTCAGAAAGAAATGTCATAACCATTCGTTGACCCTAGATTAAATATATTTTCAGATTTACAGTACTATCGATAACATTACTGAACAGACAAATAGATGAATAAGAGAGAGAATATGTCGGCTAAAAGCTATATCTTTTAGTGAATCAAAATGAGATCATCTAGTCTAGATTATATGTAGTAATTTGTAGTTTACTGTAATAAACAATTTGTTATACTTGTCTATCCTGGTTCTTTATTAACTGTCTAATTCTCTTGAATAAGCGATACACAATACCATGTTAAAGATACTTTTCAACTTATGTTGCATTGCAGTATTTCAAATTATTGAAATGAGTGTTTTGGAGTGATTGAATGATAGCGATTACCATGTGTTTAGAGGATATGTGATTTAATCCACACACACACCTCATTTTTAAATACCTATTGGACAAATTTACTGGTAGAAAATACATGTACACTGTGTAAACTTGCTACAAAAGCCTTCAGCCTCCAGATTTATTTTAAAAAAGATACACCGTATTTCTTTCACACATTGGTTTATATTTAGGGGTTATCTTGCCATAATGTAATACACCATTTCTTGTTAAAAAATATATATAATAATGTGAGTAACAAGTAATATTTATAATGTGATCGAGGAATAAATGATTGTATTGTGCAGAACACATAATTATGTGCTTTTTAAGTTTTTATCATAATCACCATGTACATTCATGTCAAAAGAGAAATATATTTCATATGGAAAAATAAATCAGTTATTTGTTTAAAGAATTGACAACCAGTATCAATACTTTGAAATTTTTGATAAAGAATGAGGATGGGAAAGATTGGATATATATATATATATATATATGAAAAGTCAATGTCCTACAAGTTTTCCTTGTTTGTCTATGGAATATGAGATTTTATCGGGGGAGTGTAGTTTTGATGTTTGCTATGAATTCATTTCTTTGTGTAGGAGGAGACGGAGGACATTAACTTCAATTCATGTTATTGACTTTGGATAGAAAAATCAATTCATGTTATTGATTTAGATAGGAAAAATACAATCTTTCACTACAGTAATGATGTACGCTTGCCTCATGAATAGTAAAGAACTTACTTCGGAGTGCGCACACATCGGACAAATTTATGGCAATGACATCAATGGAGTGGTTTAGCTCTGGGAAACTACATGATTGTATATGTTTCTTTTATTTCTCACAATCCATGTAGAACCTTACCCCCCCCCCCCTCTTCATCCCTGGATGATTCTTCTGCCTAATCTTTAGTATCTTGTTCTATCCATCTGTATATCCATCTTTCTATCTATCTTATATATTTGTCTCTATTCCTCTTTTTGTCCTTTTTTTTAAAACCTATCATTCTTCTTTTCTCCGTTCATTCTTTCCTTCTTTGTTTGTTTGTTTCTATTCCTTTCTTCCTTTCTCTCTCTTATCTATCTATACTTCATCCATATATCTCTGAATATTTTCTCCTCTCCTACACATTTCTCTTCTTTTCACTATAACTGTCATATTTGTTTCGTGAACTTTTATACTATCCCAGGCGCTCTATCAGTCTTTCTCTGGAAATGATATCATACTCTTTCCTCAGCCCCTCATTTGATTTCTTTTCTTCTCTTTCTTTTCTTTCTTTTCATTCTTTTTCTTTTCTTTTCTTTTCCTTTTTTCCCCCTCCTTTCTTTTCTTCTTTTTTCTCTTTCTTTCTTCTCTTCTCTTCTCTTTCCTTTCTTTTCTTCTCTTTTCTTTCTTTTTCTTTCCCTCCCATTTTTCCCCTTTCCCTTTTTTCATTTTCCCCGATGGCAGCGCAATTTGACACAACGATTATAATTACATTTAGAAGCACGAGTTGTGATGTCATTCAAATTCATGACCAGAAAAAGTTGACGTTCGGCGTGACAACAACATTACACAAAAATGGAAAAGCACATGCTCTATAATAATTTTGTGAACTAATTGATTCAATCATTTATTTATCCGATTACCCTGTCGAAGGTGACCATTAAACTGCCAAGATTTCTGAGATTCAGATGGCGTTCGTCCACATTTCCAGACTTGAATGATCTCTAAAATTTCGTTTTGTTTGAACGAAGCGAATTTGGGGTCCTACAAGGGTTTGTAAAAGGTTGCAAAAGGTTCGTAAAAGGTTGCAAAAAAGTTCGCAAATAGTTTTTCTTTGCGAATTTATTTTTTCCACAAACAGTTGCAAGTGTTTGCAAAACAGTCGTCAGCCTTTGCAAACGGTTGTAAGACGGTTTCGCTGAGGTTCTTTTTGATTCGCCAATGCTAGCGACCACGTGACGTGACCATATGGTTCCTATATAAAAATCGACCCATTGAGTACCAGGAGTTAGCAAAATGTCCCAAGTATTCACAAATAGTGGCAAAGGATTTGCAAATAGTTGCTTATTTTCGCAAAAACTGTCGCTAACATTTGCTTACAGTCGCTAATATAATAGTCGCCAACTGCCTATCGCAAATACTTTCGCAAATATTCGCTCAAATGTTGCTGATTGTCGCTGGGGGCCTGAAGATTTGCCCCACCCCTCACGCCAAAGCAAAGTCTCTGCTCCCAGTTATCCCTTACACAAACGTATATGAAGGCTTGATTTTTCAATTTGCCTATTATCTTATCTCTCCCTCCTCCAATTTACATGACGATCGAGAGAGGAGAGCCAATGGCACTTCGCTATTCAGCCTCCAACATTACTGAAAATACTCTTACATGAACAGGGGGTAATAATAGTTGCGGCATCCAAGCACTTAAGTTTTGAACAGCTGAAAGCTTGGAGCTATAGTTATCCGGAGTAGCTCGGCTTGGTTTTCATATTTCTTTTCTCCTCTTGTAAATTTTGTTCTTCATAGAGACCCATCTTATTCGTGACCTCACGGCTAAATCTTAACCGATGAATAATTGAAACATTGCGATAATTTACATGTGTTTCCAAATTTCAAACGTCTCATCTTTTTCCTCATTTTTCTCTCTCTCTCTCTCTTTCCATCTCTTTCTTTATCTTTCCTCCCTCCCTCTCTCTTTCTTACTCATCTCTTCATTTCTACCTTAACACATACAAATTCTTTCTTTTTTCTACCCTCCCTCTCCTTCTCTCTTTACTTCTCTCCCTCTCTCTCTATCCCTCCCTCTCTCTCTCCCCCTTTCTCCCTCTCTCTCCCCCTTTCTCCCTCTATATCCCACACTTTTCTCTCCCTATTTTTCATAATTCTTTATATCTCTCCCCCCCCCCCCCTCCTCCTTTTTTTACCCCCCTCTCTCTCTCTCCCGCATCGAAGCGATATCTATCTGTTGCTGGAGGGTTATTCTCGTTAAGAATGATTTCATTTCAATAAATTCTTATTGCTCTGGATTTGATCTTCTGCTTCGCCAATCTCCATTTCGAGTTCTTGCCATGCAGGTAGTACAGTCAAACATAGCCCAGGATAGCTTGCAGGGATGCCTGGATTTTCCATTTCAGTATATCTTTTATTAGGATTACCAGTTTAGTTTTACTTTATATGGATGAACCATTACATTTCTTGTAGCCTCATTGAATTGGCATCGTCGATAATTATAACACGGGATGCCTACGGGTGTGCGAGGGGTTGATTTGAAAAGTTTTATTAAAACAAAAATTGCAAATAAAAGAAAAATGAATATTTTCTCATGCTGGTCACTACACTACTCGAACCCCTTCAGTTCTGGATATTGAATATCAAGTAAGATAAGTAATATAAAGGGGGAGGGGTGTATTAAAGGGTTATCCATTTTTACCGGTGCTGATTTCTTACTCCAAAATGTTATCAACGAGAACAACTGATTTTCAGGTGCCTTTTGGGGTAAAAATTGCTGCAGATAGGAGGGGAGGGGGGGGGGGGGGGTTACTTAGCAATTAGGAGTCACATTTCTAAGGGACTTTTAATGCTTACTGAAGGAATGCCAAATTGTGGTTTCCTTGTATGAGGGGAGAGGGCACCACATATATCCGCCCCTTGATATTGGACCCTGTAAGGTGCTGAGGGTGGGATATTGTGAGTATACAGGGGTTATATTTTTAGATGAGTAAATCAAATTCATGAATATTGGTAAGTTGTGCAATAAAATTAGATATCTTAAATCATAATACAGGTAGGGTGATATAACAGAGGGTATTTAAATGTGTATGAAAAATTCCGAAATTTTATTTTAGCTTTTTGATGTAGCTAAGGCATATTTCTGTGAAGCGAATAGATAGTCTGAAAAACTTGTTAAATTACCACCAAACAAACATATCAAATAAAAAATAAAAAAAAATGACAATAAGTATTTTCTCATCTTTCACATTCTAGTCAATAGTTTTAGAGATCATAGACAATAAGATTGTGACCACAATTTTCATTAGAGATAGAATGGGAAATGATTTAATTGACAATTTACAAACATCAATTCAACCACTTTTCTAATAATTCGCACTTATTGATAAATCCCACTCAGAAAGAACAAAAAAAAATAAAAAATAAAATAATCAATGTACGTGACTTTCAACTCAATTTCAATTTTAATATCGCTTTTAATCACTCTTTATTATATTAAGTCCATTTTCCTACGACTCCCTTCAATTGGTTTTGTGTTATCATCTCCCAGCTCAAAGTAAATATACACAAGAGAGACAACAGTGATGACGCGACCTTTCTACAGGTAATAATGAAAGGTGAAGAATGCGGAAACTGGGATAGTTTGTTTTTAAGGGCGTGATTGTTAATTGACTCTCATATTAAGATGGCCTATCTGTACCGTGATCGACGACTCGGTCTGAAATAATTTTGTTGGTATAAAATAAACACTAGATTCCTGCATTATTCCAGTGACGTACAATGTATAGGGGGGGGGGGGGGTGGTGAGGTATTTGGCGGGATCCCTTTGCGCTGGAGACCCACTACAGCTAGAAGGATTGTGTAATTGACCGGGGGAGGGGGGGGGGGGGGGCTTCAATTTGGGGTTGGGGGCGAGTCATTTAACCACGTAACAATTGCTATTGCCTACTGCTCACACGTACCATTAACATGCGTAGAATTGATCTACTCATAGGGGAGGGGAAGGAGGGGGGGGGGGGGAGTGTCTTGGCGGGGTCTTAATTTTCCCTCATGTTTTGTTGCCGTCCCCCTTTCCTTTTTCCAATTCTTTCTATCATCTAATTCAGTTGCCGTTCAACGGGGAAGGGGTGGTGGGGTGTACGTGCCCCATGTGACAGCGCCTCTTTGCGTCATTGGGTGAAGAGTTTTTCCAACTTAAGATTTGGCAGGAATTTGAATGGCTTTGGGTCACCATTGACACTTGACATTTAGAATACAGATGCAGTAGAAGTGAAATGTTTTTCTGTAAAAGCAACTATCTTGACCGAGATTCTTTGAGTTTTGTATGACGTAAACAAATGACAACTCTCCATTTTCTACCCTGTTTACGATACTCCTTTCCCCAGTTTTCATAACATTGATTATGTCACGTGAAGTAATGATGATTGCTTAAAAAGAACACGGGTTTAAATCCGTCTGTCATTTTCCATTTTAGCGATGATGTGCTGTTAATGCTTGCCTGGCTTTTAGATGCTATTTAAAACTGAAATGTGCAATGATCTTTGTTTTTCATGGGTGATGAATCCTTACAAAAAGTCTTCATTAATTAAGATGCCATTTATAACAAAATAATACTTTTGAAAATCGTCAATGAAAACTAAGCTTACTAGCTGGTACACCACTCCGTACACCACGACCCCGATTGAGAGTGGACGAAGCTGTCGAGGCTAAAATGCACAAGGGAGATATCTTCACTTTACTTGACGCGGTGCCAAAAAGCCCTTGATAATAATTGCACCATAGCTACCATCAATATGAATTTATTTTCTACTATGCCAACATCCTACTTCCTCGACGTCGTTCTCGACGTTGACGACCACGACGATGACTACTTACCAACCTATATACCTACCTACCTACTACAACTATACATGCAAACTACTACAAAATAATATCTACTAATAATGTCGTACGTGTTCCCATTATATACTTAAAACATAATACCGGTATATGAGGTCTTATAAGGTGCTAAAGATAATTTAACTTATTGGAAATTTGTCTAGACAGAGGATTACTCATACCTCTGTAAAAAAAAAATCAAGCAAATTCCGGGGTACTATACTATGAATGAACCACGCCCACTCATGAAGTTAATAAAGTGCCACGCCCACTACCCTATTATTACTTGTGGTAACTTCCTGTCCCGTTTGAGAACGAGGCCCGAACCATGCACTTGTTTTTCGTATCTGCATGTTTTGCGCAACTGCAGAGATAATGGGTGATATTCTCGAAAGCGGCCTAAGTTAAACCTGGCCTAACTTAGTCCGTGGATTAGTAAGGCCAGGCTTAACTAAGGCCGCTTTCGAGAATACCACCCAATGATTTTAATTTGTTGTTAACTTGTGTCACTGTTTTTAGATTTCATTTTATTCGCTTTTTCTCTCTCTCTCTCTCTCCTCTACTTTTCTACCAACTAAATGATGGTGCATTTCTCCTATCATCTCTGCCCTCCCCTCTCTCAGTCTCTCTTGTCTGTCTGTCTTTTTCTTTTTTGTTTTTAACCCAGGGTAGCCACATTATAAATACTGCTCTTCCTGCTGGCCTTGCTATTTAAGTACCCATTGACACCTGGGTGGAGAGTGGTAAATGTGGATAAATGTTTTGCCAAAGGACATTAGTGCCGGCTGGAGATCGAACCTCAACCCTTGAATTGGGAGTCAATTGAATGAAACACTATATCTAATCAGGAGACCTCCACATAATGTATACCTCTTTATATTAGTGTATTTCTAAAATCATTCTGATGATGTTTGTTTGATGTGGTATGTACTTATTTTTAGTGTTCTTCATTCCAAATTAATAGAACGAAACTTCTGCGTTTATACTTTCTAAGATCATTTTATCTTGAATATTGTTTCGATAATATTATAATCTTCTTTTTCCTCTCCTTATTACTATTTTCCTTTCCCCATATTTATCTTCCATTCAATAAAAAAATAGCTCAACCGATTGCAGCGCCACTACTCACCTTTCTCTCTTTCTCATCCGCTCTCTCTCTCTCTCTCTTCATCTCTCCTTGAGCACTTTCTCTCTCTCCTTTACCTCTCTCTCACCCTCTCTACGTGTATTCCCCCTACCGCTCAACTCGCTCCTACCTCCTCCATTTGTATCTCCTTCATTCCACCAGGTTCTTTCACATTCTCTTTCTGTGGCGGAGTGGAAGTTTCAGAATTACCCGACCCCCTCCCGAAACGTATGAAAATGAAATTCCGATTACTGTCACAGAAAGAGAATGAAAAAGGAACTGTTAGAAACTTGCAAAGAGAGAAATAGGGAGATAGTCGAGTTGACTGACGGGAGGAAAACATTACGGGTGTATGTGCGTGTGTGTGTGTGTGTGTGTGGGGGGGGGGGGGGTCACTTCAAACCCTATGCTTCCTCTTGTATCCATCCATGTCTTTTGTGATCTCATGCATCTCCTGATCTCCATTTTTTGGAGTATGTCCAGAATTTTGTAACATAAGTTTTACATTATTTCAAAATTCCTTGATAAAATGAAATACGTTCTCCCTATTATATAAAGCGGAGTTGATATGTGATATTCCTTTTTTGTAATGACGAAACGTTCTTTTGAATGCTTGTACTAGAAGCCAAATGATCTAGATAACTGCAAACGTCATTGATGCCTTTCATTTTGTTTTTACCAACCAAGAGAAATATGAAAGCGAGGAGAATAGCTGCCCTATTTTTCCTTTGTTGACATCCCTGACGAGAGAACGAAACGTCGCACTTCGCCTGACACGCAAAACACACGTCGCACTCACAGCCCAGCGAAGGTGAATGTACGCTTGTCTGCTGCACGAAATATTGTATAAATCCTCACACCGACTCGGGAGAGAAAAAAAAAAATCATAAATTTCTTGGCATTTCTGATACTTGTTGTTTGATCTTTACTCTACTTCGCCCATCTTGTGACTGAAATAGCTGACGTCGTTGCCGTCTGCGTAGTGGTGTATTATCTAAAAATCTGGATCATATTTAATCCTCGACGTCCCGAGCAAGCTGAGCAGAAGATCGGGTGGATCGTGGATTGTTTACACGTGGACTAACTAATAGAGCGGACACGAATTGTGCGGGAGATTCGTAACCAATCTGTTTCGTGGCACTGGCAGCACTACCACCTTATTTTGGATAATATAATTTTGCCACCATACATTTTTTGTCTATTGTAGCCCTACAATACTGGATTTTATAGTCGCTTCTGCAGTCGTCTAACAAGGAAGGTTGCTGCGATTGTTGGAGCAGGTTTCGAGTATATCAGGACGCCCAAAGTCATGGCTGAAGCAGACGGAAGCGCTCCTCTGTCCGACGACTACGATCATTGCGAGGAGGAGGAGGAGGCCGAGGCTGGTCCGAGCACCTCCGCTGATGCTGCTGGTGGTGGTGGTGAGATCAGAGAACCCGGTAGGTCGTGTCTGCAGACGGAACAGAGGACGAGTATGTTGAAAGAAGAAGGAAATAATGGGGAGAAGAAGACCCACCGGGTCACCATCAAAGACACAAATCCCACCTACCACAGGTCGGCTTCCTCCAAACCCAAGGATGTGATTATAAGCGTGAGGGAAAAACACGGATCGTTTCGTGCTGCTGTGCCCTGTATGCCCACACCTGTAGCTCTTGTCTGCTGTCTGCTCAATATTGTTGCCCCAGGCACAGGTGAGTTATTTTTATTGGCAGACAATCTTCTTCTTTTTTCTAAGTTCTTCCTGAAAACATTCCATCATGTTTTTATATTTCTATATGAACAAATTTATTGTAACCAGAGTGTAGGCTATATGATATGACCCAACTTGTCAAGAAGAAAAATATGGAAGAGATTAACGTTTCAATGAGCTAGTATACAAAATTATAAAGCAGACATAAAATGAAAATTCTGGAAAGAACATGAAGTCAGAAAGACAGAAATAACACTGAAAAAATTAGACAAGCTGCTATCTTCTTGTCGGTAGAGCACGCCTGATTTTTAATCGTAATTTTCGGCTTAGGATTAGCATTGTGAGGAATGGACTCAGAAGCAGTGGAATATTAATGTTGGATAGCCTACATGTGGAATTCAAATGTGATTGCAGGCGCAAATCGGATCCATACCATATCGGGCTCATGCGCAACTGAACAGTTTTTTGGGGGGTCATTGGTAAATCAACACACCCAATCATGTTCAAAGTGGTGGTAGCGATGCAAACCCAAAACTGAGAGGACCTAAAATGTGAATGTACAGAATAACATTGCTTTTCACTCTCACAGCGACTACTAAATAGACATAACGTGCGTCGAACAATGAAAGAATATATCCACCCACTATTTGCTTTGACCTTGCTTGCCTCCAGTACCATTCTCTAAATAGAACTAAAAATGGGTGTGGTCGTAACGACCTACATTGAGTATATCGCCACCTACCGGGGATTCCCCCATTGTTCATACATGACCCAACGTGGTCCCCTCGGGACATCGCAAATTAACAGGGACGGAAGTGGTGGTGTGTGTGTGTGTGTGTGGGGGGGGGGGGGGGTGGTGCACAGGGTAGCGGCCCTTCATCCTTCTAAAACATGAACATCTTTTTTTCCTTTCGACGACCTCCTGGATCGTTCGGTCTCACTTCAAAACGCATAATTTCATGTTTTTTTTAATGAACAGGACATTTTTAGGAGAAGGGAAATTATGAAAAATGAAAGGATATTGTTAAACACACGAAACATAAGGGAGACAATGTCTTTCACGAGATGAAGATATTGATTTACAGTGTAGTGAGTAGTGACGCTCCCAGGCTCCCTAATATAGGCATACCTTTTAAAATCGTACACAGTTTACTTCAGATATTCTTGTTTTGATCGCATCTTATTTTGCCGTATATCTCACGTACTAACGTTAACGACCATCCAGGTTTGACCGTAACAAGTACATCATAATACTTCCTTGATGGAAATCATTCTGTTGCAAGACTAGGCCTACTATTAGCCTTTTTTGTAACATGATCCATAATGTTGACAGGAAAGAGCATTTATCTCAACCGCAGACTGATTATTATACATTAACAACTAAATTATTAATACCCCTCGTACATTTATTAGACAGATGTATAAATTGCAAAACAAATCTAGGCAATAAATACAGTATAATACAGCATTGGCATTTTATGTGCTGATGGGAAGTTCACACGGAACACAGCTATCTAGCCCATTCAAAACCTATCATACATGTTTACTATATCCACAGTCGAGATCTAGCATCTGCTCATGTTTACATAAAGACAACATGCTTTAAACCCTGTATCGTATTCTATTTCTGTACTCGTATCTTGAGAACTATACATGTATCATCTTCCCATCTGGAACAACGATGAGGCCTGAAGTCTGATCTGATATTAAGCCCCTATCAATGCTCGGGCTTTAACCAAGGAGATACTATAGCTGGTATCTCCTTGCTTTAACCCATTGAAAACTGCATGAGACCGGTTGTAACGCATTATAGGGGGCACATGCAGTATGGTCAGTAAGAAGGGGGCAGTATTATGATTTCCCGCAACGTTTTCTCATTGGGAATTTGATGTCGGGAATCGTACCATTTTTCCTGAGCAAATCCCCTCCATGTATTTTTGTAATCACACCTGTCGTCCCATGGGACTCCTTAACCATACATGGATACTTATAGCCTTAGAAAAACAAAATCATTAACATAATGTTATTCTCTGCCTTCCCTGAAATAATGGATATTCGTTTGTTCCATGTAGTATTGTTCTGTCAGATAATGTGACCATATTGTTTTAGCACTCGCGCTTGAGTTATCCCCCTTCATTAATTCATGAAGAGCCCATCATACATCGCGTTCCGCTTGCATTACATTGCTGAACATTACTAACCCATTCCCGATCATGTTACACTATCCATGCACTATCCATCTCTGAAACCTTTCAAGCCAGGTTCCGACTCCATTTTATATCCGTGTAAAATGATTTCCTTTTCGTTTGGCGGTAAAGGAGAAAAAATGACACTTTGCCAATATTTACTCGGTTTTGCATATCCATTGAGAGAGAGAACAAATCGATTTTATTTCAACGTGAATAAAGTATGTTCTTGCAACGTTGAGCCATATTTCTGAATGTTTTTTTTCTACTTTTTTCCTCAATAATTTCAGCCATGTGGTAGTTTTCATAAGCTGTCTTGTCACCTAACCCATGTTTAGGGCATGCCTGAAATGTGGTTCTTTCAATAACACGATATGTTCTTTAATCAAAACGGTTACTATTTCAGTTTTCATTGTAAAACCAGGATAGTTATGTGAGTTATTTCATTGCCCTGGTAATACAAGGCAGTGAAGTCTGGGTGGACAGCATAATTATCTGCACATAATATTGATAATATCATAGACTTCATCTTTCTTTCGGTTGTATATCTACACCGTAAATAGAACACATTCTCCTCCCTCCTCCCCACACCGACTTTCTGTCTCTCTTCCGCTCCCCCTCCGCTTCTCCTCCGCTCCTCCTCCGCTCCTCCTCCGCTCCTCCTCCGCTTCTCCTCCGCTCCTCCTCCGCTCCTCCTCCGCTCCTCCCTCCGCTCCTCCCTCCCTCCTTTTTCCTTTTCTCTCTGACTTCTAAATATAATATAATCCTCCTCTTCCCCCACCTCTCTGTCTGTCTGTATACATCCTCCCCTCACCCACCCATCCCCCCTCTCTCTTTCTCTCTCCTCCCCATCTCTTCTCAGCTTCCACCCCTTCATCTCTCTTGCTACATTGTTCCACCCTAAACGCAATACATCCTCCCCCTCCCACCCACCTATCTCTCTCTCCCCTCCCCCTCTCTTCTCTGCCTCCACCCCTTCATCTCTCTTGCTACATTGTTCCACCCTAAACGCAATACACCCTCCCCATCCCATCTCTCTCTCTCTCTCTCTCTCTTCCCCCTCTCTTCTCTGCCTCCATCCCTTCATCTCTCTTGCTACATTGTTCCACCCTAAACGCAATACACCCTCCCCATCCCATCTCTCTCTCTCTCTCTCTCTCTCTCTCTTCCCCCTCTCTTCTCTGCCTCCATCCCTTCACCTCTCTTGCTACATTGCTCCATCCTAAATAGAAGGCATCCTCCTCCTCCTCCACCACCCTCTGTCTCTGTCTCTCAATTAGTATTATCCTCACCAGCCCCTCGTTTCTAGGTCATGGTAGATGTATACCTGGCGCGTGATGATTCGCGGCAGCAAACGAGATAATGCGATAATAACTGGATAATGACATTAGAATTATAATCATCATCCGGTTACTTGGAATAAGAATTTTAAAGAGAACAGTCAGAACGTAAAAGTTAGTAAACCTCTATTTTTTTTTTCTTTTCTTGATGGAGTTAAACACTTTTCTTTTGTCTAATATTTTGGGTAGTCCGAATAAAAAACAGGCCTATTATTGTGCAACGCGTAATATGTGTACTTTTTTAATTTCATTTTTAGATTTCATATCTTATAGCTTTCTATGATAAGAGTTGATGCTAAAGAAACATGCCTACTTGGAAAGCAACGGTGTTTAACTCATTTGGTAACATTAAATATAATTGGAAAAATGTGGAAAAAGAAACAACCTATATGTATACATGAGAATCATCATCTTTACGCCATTGTAAGAAATAACATTTTAGATCAATCTTTGCTTGGTGTAGATTGCCTATCTTTCATTTTAAACCATCACTTTCCTCTTGGAGTGTTCTAAATAATATGATGATTGATAAGGAATACGATTAGATTGTGACCGTTTTGACACGTGCATCTATCACCGCACCTGCATGTAGCGCGAATTAATCAAATATTGATGTGGAAATCTGTATACATTTTCCGCGAAAAGTGATCCCCCCTTTCTATCATGTTTTTTTCCCCCTATACAAATCAGTTGAACAGAACTCTGACACCTAGGGAGGTGTACATTCAAAATGAAAATTATACATACATGTTTGTGTTTACTTGCTGTAAAGAAAGAAAAAAAATATCAATGATAAAACAAAAGTTTCAATGCTTTTTGTTGTTCCCTTTTTGTTCAAAAGGGGATAGTGTGTAATACTGTGTTGTGTTATTATAAATACCATTGCAAAGAATTCAGGGTCAAGTTGTATTCAAAAGCCAATTTCAACGGTCTAAGAGGGTTTTTTTTTTTTTTTTTTTTTAATTGTTTACATTGACATGTTACATAATTCGAACTTTTTATGAGCGATGAATCACGATCACAGGGCGGTTGGATTGCCAACGAGTTTATTTTTGAGATTCCTTTTTGATCCCGGACTATACAGCAAATAAAGAGCGTGTGAATGAGGAATATAATTCGGTTTGTGATGAGGGGCGGATTTGCAAGTCACGAGAAACCATAAGTAAATAACTACAAATACTTAAATTAATGACAATAGTCTTTTTTTTCATGTTGGAAGTTCACCATATTGGCACATTATCACTTTAATCAGACCTTAGTTCGAGTTTTGTTATTATGTTTCCCCAAGTTGGGAGTTCATTCGCGATTCGATTAATAGACGCAGTGGAAAAATAATGTTGTATGTATATGAATAATGGACATGATGTATCATGATCTGCGCTTTTCCAAATAATGGCTTGGCAGCATCGCACGGGCGAATGATTTTCATTTACCAAGTGCATCGGTTCACCGCGAGCTAAAAGACAACTATCCCCTACCTCGTGTCGAAGAAAAATATGTCCTCTGTTAGAAATTCCTGTCCTTTTCAATTTTTATGTATGCAATGGCCCATAGTTTCTTGGTTTAAAATTTCCGTGATACGTATATAATGTGATATCGACCAAAACTTTTTCAGAGGGGGTAGACATGAGAAAACCACGGTGAGACGGGTCCAGAGGTCTTTCTTGTTTTGAGATACTTTCCGACAGCGTTTTGAATGTATTACATTAACTTGAGAGACTATTAACCCTCCCCGCCTTGTTAATGCCAACTTTGGAATAAAAAGTAGCATCCAATTATCAATAATAATCATCTAGATACCGATCGTCTCAATATGGGACTGGTATCCCGAGCGCGTAGCAGTATTCGAGTAGACATGCCAGCTCACTGGCGTACATCAGAGCGTGTATATTTTATTTGTAGCTTGGCTGGCTAGAGGCAGCCCAGGTAATGGCAGGTGACACCATACAGTGTCACTGTCACCTTTTATTTGCCCTGGCGAAAATGATTCCCTTACGGTCGGAGATTAAAGTACCGCAACGAGATGGATACACCCATCCTATTATCTCCGATGGCTCAATGGCTTCTCCGTGTTTGCATTATAGGCGTAGATGATTAGGTACCTTTATTTCCGGGGGGAGGGGTGGGGGTGAGGCTGGTAGTAGTTTGGAGGGATGTGAATAGCAGGCATTATGTGATGATCATGATTAACTGATGCACATTACACTATGCTCTGCATTATAATAGCCAGCCAGTCAGCCAGACACGCAAAAAGTTGGGTTTAAATATTGACAAGCTATCAAAGTAATTTCGGATGTTGACTGTTTTACTATATAGGATGAGGTTGGCCTACACCTTTCCACAAGTTCATCTAAAAGAGAATTAAAACCTTGTTAGCGTCGAATCTCAAAATAATTTTTACGTATTTTAGAATTTGTTGGCCTACAATATTTATAAAGATTTCACACTGACAATGGCATATAACAAGATGCGTGGAATTCAGTTCTCTTCATTAGCCGCATCATCAACATCATCTTCATCTGCACCTTCACAATCTTCCTCCTAATGCTTCTCTTTATCATTTACATCGATTATCAACCATGTAACAGTGTTGTTATTGTCATTATCATCATCGTCGTCATCATCAAGATCAGCATAGTAATTATCATCATTATCAATGTCATTGTACATGTAGTTCGCGTTAGTGTCATCATCATCATCATTAAATAGGTTAACAACAACATCACCAAGAAATTCGTCTTTGGTACATTTTGTAGGCTGCATGCAGCTTACCCATGACTTTCATGCTCCGGGGTCGGCCGTGCGTGGCAAGTTAAAGTAGTATCGCGTTTCACGATTGGGCTTGCGACCTTAGATGAGAGAGGTGAAAATCAAACGGTTCTATCTGAAACCTCTAAATTGACTTGGGATGTGGGACCGTGAACGTGGCCATGGGGCTTGGCATGGTGACGTTACGTGACCTACCTTTTGATCTACCCCTGCATCCTGCAACCCTTACTTCTCTGTTGTGGAGGAGGAGAGATGCAGAATATACATGTATGGTGCATATCACACTTGGCATTGAAGGTCAATATACGAATGCCCAGATTCTTGCCAATGATGTAACCAGAAACATGCCACAAACCTGAAGTTTATACTTAGTGAAGAGTCGAGGAAAAGGAAAAAAATTGACCTTTGGAAACATGAAAATTAATAAAAAAGTTTTAATATGAATTTGTTTGATTTTGTCTCGTGTAAGAACTTGAGTGACATGAATTGTAGACGGACCAGAAGTGTAACAGATTTTTGGAATTTTTGTAAAATGTATATTGGCTTAAAAGTAAATTATCAGTCAAAGTGGGTAATGATCCCGATTCAACTCTGTTTTTAAGATGACAGGTAAATTCTGAAATATTTTTCAATGGCGTGATCAAATTTTGATTTGTTGAAAAGAAAATAATTGAATTATGATTATCATATGAGTTGTACAGTATTGATTAGATTGGACGTGACGTTCAAGAAGATATGAAGATTACTACAATAAATTGAAAATTGTTTTAATTAACTACAATTGAAAAACATGTTATTGTTTATTGATTTCTGAGATGCTTCATGCATTGTAATAACCCCGCAGCCCCTAATGCTTGGCACTCTTCAGAATACACAATGAAGCAGAAGATTTTTAATTTCTCCTGGAGGGAGCGATGTTTAAATGTCTTAGTTCTCAAACTCTATTTATGCTAAGACATCTGCGGTGGCGCTAATGATTTATAATGTGAGATTGGTAAGCCAGAAAATAAGAGGCACGGAGAGAATGATGTAGTTCAGGCTTTTAATATCAAGAGTTTAATAAATCATGCATGTAATCCAATGTTACATTATGTTACGTGGTAGATTTTCAAGAGATTATTTGATGCGACTTCGACCCCACCCCCCCCCCCCCAAGACTAGCAAATTTTGGGGCCACAGTACTGAGCAAGTTTATTTCCTTTTGATGATTGAAAATAACCATGATAATAACTAGAAGACTACTATGGTCTTCCCATTACCGTTTTTTAAACTAAAATTCATGACTAATTCTAGAAATGGTCGGATATTTATGTTCGGTATTGTTTCGGAATGTGTGAGAAATACTAGCTGAGATCGGCATGCCGTTTGGGAAGAAGAACGAACATAATCTCACGCACGCGGGTCATAGTTTTAGCCACCACGGACCATTTTAGTTGCCAACGTCTCGTCACAGCCACTCGCTCTTCGACGTGATGGAAAACAAAAATCATGATCATCTCTGAAAGTAAAAAAAAAAGAAGCTTTTAACATCGTCATGCAGAGAAAAAACAGAGCCTGTCAGATAAACGGGATGTCAAGGTGCTGTAATACCATACGACAGCGTTGTTGACTAACATCTTTCCATGTTGGCAGGGGGTTGGACAGAATTGAGCAGAGGTGTGTTAATCGGACACCACATGTTTGGCTAAAGTTTGAAATGAATTATAATGGCTTAGTATTCGATGGCATGTCCATATTGGTAAGGAATGAGGTTCCTGTCGTTCGAGTCATGTGAAATATTCAAAGATTATTGGCTCCTGAGGAGGGAAAGCATCACAGAAGCATCGCCAGAGGGAGAAAGAGAGAGAGAGAGGGTGAGAAGGGGGAGGGGAGAAGGGGGAGGGGGAGAGAGATAAAGAGAGAGAGAGAGGGAGAGAGTGGGAAATTTCACCGATAAAAATAAAATGCATACAATCATGTTCCCCCTTTCCCCCCAATATTGCATGATTTTACCATTTTGTAGTTGTAGGGTGCATATAGAAGAAAAAATAACAACACTGAAAGTATCTTCTTCACCGTATGATTTTGATGTAGTTTTATATGCACATACCAGAATATTTGTGAAATTTTAGCTAGTTTATTCCTCTTTTTATTTGTTCCAAGATTAAACTCTTTTCTTTTTATCTCCAAAAGTAGCAAATCCCACGTTCTAACGTAGACATTTTAAAGAAACAAATATTAATTAGAGACCTGCAGCTAAAAGCAAATTTCACGCTCTGTCGAATGTGACTTTATGGAAAAAAGGGGAAATTTTTAATTAAACGGATCGATGGGGTTGATTGAAAAGTAAACAATAAACCCTTTAGGGCAGATGCAATGACAATTAAAATGCGAAGTAAAAGCTCTATGATCGTTTCGTCCTCTTTACGTAATGTATGCTAAGTGACGAGGTAGCAATAAAAGGCAGTGAAACTACTGATCTTTTTAGATAATCAAAAACACTTGGATGTTTTGTGTTTAAATTGTTATTCATTTCGTTGCGAAGAGTGTTCTCTCTCTCTTTTTCACGAATGGGAAACTCTTTGATTTTTCTTGCGAACTGTTCGTCTTAAGAATGATAACTTAATAACAATTCCACTTTTTTTGCTTTTTAAGAAAAGAAATTATCGATTTGATAGACACAATAGACTGAGGAGGGTGTGTATATACGCGTATTTATTACCATTTCGAGGACACGGGTTTGATAAAATATATATTCTTTAAGAAAAAAAGACGTAAATTCGTGAAATTTGTTTTTAACGAAAAATTGAAGAACTCCTCCGAAGGGAAATCAATGATATGCCAATTTCGTTTGATGATCGATCGCGATTGCAAAAATCTAATAACTTTCTTATCCTACATTTGATTTCCCGGAAAATTTCACTGACACTGATCTGTTTCTCTCGTTTTCTACTGTTTATAGTTTGTTAAAAGCAACTTGATACCTGGATGGTGTTTCCCTAGACCTTTTAACTTAAAGATATAGGACATCCGTAGTAAACAAACGTGCTGTCCTGTTGAGTGTTGTTGCTCTGTCACGGATTGTACCATGTTAACTGCTAAATGAAAATATGGATAGAAACGAAGAATCAAATCAATGAACAGAGGTTATGTAGATAAAATGAAATTGATTTTGTCCCCCATGTAACGATAGACTTGATCCACGCTTATTATTCTGAGTATAACAATATTACAAACCCGTATCTACGTTCACAACTTCACAAGTATAAAATTATTCAATTACTTATGAAAAAAGGTTGTGGGGGCTGGGGTGATAACAGAAGACCTTTGTTGCCCACTAATCAATTAGTTACCTTCTGTACAACCCTCGGGCTTTAATTTGAAGAGTGACACCCCCGAACAACAGGTGTTTGGAGCATCCCTGTCAGGTATCCAGATAAAAGCACTTCTACATCCTTTTCTCACAAGGAGGAGGATGAGGGGTGCTATTTGCGTGTGTGTGTGCCTGTGTGGGATGGGGATGGGGTCAAGTAATGCGATTTGCTTGTTTCAGTCTCGTATAGAACCCGCCACTCGTGTGTTTGGTGTATAACATCCAGAAACGAACTTTGGTAGAAAGAATTACTCGAATCCCTTCTGTTGCATCCTAAACCATGCAGAAGAAGGATGAAGAAGATGATGTGGGGGAAGGGCTATGGATGGGGTTGGAGACGGAAAATGGTGTGGTTCAAACTTCTAAGTAGTCCAACTATCCCGTTCCAATTTTGTAGATGCAACCTGCGTCTCATTTTCATCCAAGATATAGTTTCTTTATTTTGTGTGTAATGTAAAGAATAATCCCACCAAAATAGCCGGATAATTTGGCCGAAAGCGCTGTATCTATGAAACGATTCAATGGAGATGTATTCTTAAACAGGTTTGATGTCTGGTATGTGGAAGTAATGTTTCAGGTTTGTCTTAGAAAGTTATGGTTTGGAATCATTACCTACGTGCAATATAATGTAGTCCGTATGTTGCCGAGTGCCCCTGTTTTACCCCCTCTCCCCCATGGTTTGTCTATTTGCAATGACGAACTTCGTCATTGCCTTGTTTTCGTTCACATTCTGCCCCATTAATATTCTCCTTATCGTCCAGAAATCCCATTCGTTTTGCACGTAGTGCTTGTCCTTCCTAGTTAGGTGCTTTCCTCATGTCCTTTCCCTTTCAAATTTCATAGGCATAGTCTCTAACATCTCATCAAGGTCACTACATTCTTCGATTTTGGAAATCACTCATGCATGACCGTCCAGGCGCCATTTTGTCCGTTTCTGGTCCATTTTAAGGCCTTTATATCTTCCTTCCTATCTCCACTATCCTAGATCCTACAAACTTCTAACAAATTCCTCTAGATAGTCTGAGAGATGTTCTTTCATCTGCGACAAATGACTTGACCTTCAAAATGCCATCTTCATACTCGAAATTCAAATTTAAAACCGACTCCGTCAAAAATCTCTCAAGTTCTTGAAAAATGGACCCCTAAATAATCTAAAACTGCCATAACTTTCTCATATAAATTCCGTTTTGTATTTAAATCTCACAGTATCTTTATCTCATAATTGCACATAGCCATGCCAAATTTCACGCTCCAATGGCTTTGCACAACATAAATAGCGCCCTCTAAAGTTCTGGGAATTGGCCTTCTCTCTGTGGCCGTATCTCCATAATGGCTTGGCAAACCCGTACCCTTTTGTGGATTTAGATACTTGAAGATATGCCCTTTCCAGCCATATACAAAATTATATACCCTATCACTGACCAAATTTGAGAAAATTGCCCTCCAAATTCGCCATTTTCAAGAAAATTCCGAAATAACTTCAACTTGCTCTAAAATGGCGATCTTTATACCTACATCAATGAAACTTGGCAGACATATGTATCCATTTACGTGACAACGGTTTACCAAGTTTGGTAAAATTCGAATATGTCAGCGCAAAGTAATCGCCAAAAATGATGAATTTACTATGCATTACGTAATAGCGCGTTTAATGCGTGCAATACATTGCGCGCAGATAACAATGGTGTCAAACAGACCGCAATAAAGTGCCCTTTCGAATGATACCAAGTATAGTATATGTTCACATAGAAAATTGTGAGTAAAGCGCATTTGAACAAAGGTCACTATACGAATTCCGCCAAGTTTCCGCCCGAATCGAACACGTATCGGCTAGGACGTCATTTTTTCAGACTGCTTTTCGCCCCTTAAATGTCCTTTTTTTTCCTTAAAAATTTGCAGTGGCATACCGAGTTCCAATACGCAGGGCACCTCCTGGCCGGATTTTTGAAATTGGTCAAGGGGGCCATTTAAGACGCCAGTTTGCTCTATAAATCTATTTTACATCACGTGTTTCGATAGGATTATCATAGAAAAAAAGAGAGTGGTTTACAATAACAACCATGAAATTCTCTTTCTAATGATACCAAATACGGCTCATAAAGAGACATAAAGAGAGAGAGAAAAAACAATTTAACTCCGGTCATAATACGGATCCTGTACGTTTTTCGCCCATTCATTACACGCATTGTCTATGGGGCATATCGGGTTCACGCTTTTGGCCCCCAGAACGATGTTTATTGCAATGACGAACATGCACCAAATCCCCTTGGTTTTTGCACGCAGTGCTTGCGAGCCCTTTCTAGGTTCTTTCCCCTATCCCAATTTCTTTCAAACTTCGTAGGCATAGTACCATTCCATCAAGGTCACTGTTGAGGCCTTTCTTTCGCCCACCTATCTCCAATATCACAGAAGCTACAGACTTCGTGCAAATTGCTCTGGATAGTCCGAGAGAAGCTCTTTCGTTTGACACGTAGAAACATGGCGTCATTGCACGCACATCGTTGTGACACGATTGCATTTCTAGTTTTCTTTCTGTTTGTTCTCCATGCTCTCTCTTCTCTGTGTGTCTCTTTCTGCCCCCCTCTCTCTCTCTCTCAGCCACTTAACAACTGGGTCTTTTCTTTCTCCGTTATCTGTTTCTATTTATTTAATCTTCTGCTTGTGCTCTTTCTTCGTGCAATCCCGTCTATTTTCGATCCGTTCCGGGCATTTTTGTATCATCCCGCCGGGGATCACAAGTGCTTACGAAATTGCATTTTCTGACTACTTCACGTTGTTGAGAATCGTTGACCTAGCCTACAGCAGTTGCCTAAGACTTTGGAAGGAGAAAGAAAAGCTAATTTCTCACATTTTTAGCATTCTTGCCCTGGGCAGATGCGTCATTCATTGAATTCCATTAACGAGAGGAATACAAACGCACTCTCATCGCAAAGGGGAAAAAACATAGCCTACAAGCAATTTTTTAAAAATGAATTAGAAATATTTAAGTAAATGGCTCGGGGCCCGTCATTCTAGGTGAACCAACCTTTATGGCTAGTTGAAGGGCGATGTCGTATAGTAAACATCAATTACCTATAACATCCTGCCTACTATTCTGAGCTTAAGAATGACGAAGTAACCATACCGTTATAATCATAATATAATCATCAGAATATTTAACTACTGGCGATATATTTGGAGCGATAACCTAATGATATTATGATGATAATAATAATAATGTAAGTCATTGGCCAAGAGTCACGTGATCCATCATGAATATTATATTATTTTCTTTGACATAGAACCTGGGAAGGCGATAATTTTTTTTCTCGGAAAGTTTGGCGCCAGCGTCTTCACAGATATTGTTAAAAAAGTATAATAAATGAGCTTACATTATTTTGTATGTAGATATAGTGTTCTGTAATTATGTAGAAAAAACATCATGGCAAAGATGGATATTAAAAAGAAATTTAAATCTGATCTTATAATGTAGACAATCGCAACATTTTTGTTGTTTATTCCTAACTCGTAGTAGATAGAAAGTGTTAGTTTTGCTGTACATGATGGCGCACATCTTTGTACCCTACCTCTTTAAATTCATCCCGTCATGTAGAAGCAAATTTCTGTAATCTATATAACTTTGTACATGTATACGTGTTGACATGGTAATGGGTTAATTTGGTGACTCAGTGCAGATGCCGACTGTGGGTAAAAAGCGTTCATTGACACTGAGAGACGACGTGGGACACGATAATTTTGCATGCATGCAGCTCGGTGGTTTCCCGCCAATCTAATGTTGTGCTATTTACCATAACGCGCGGCTAGAAAGCTGAAGAAAAAAAAGGCCCAATTTTGTTCTCATTTCCAAATAATACTATTATTACCAACACATCGTTGCATTAATGCATTGGGCGTGCTTTTATTACATTTCATTAAGTTTGCAACTGTGCTTCGAAATACGTATTGTATTTTGTGATCGGTAATGTACAATTATATTATCATGGTCCGGCTTCGTCTATTGATTAATTGTATTAAACGGGATATATTTCAAGGTAAAATAATTTTGGTCAGAATAATTGAATTAGTAACCAGGTTTTTTGCAAACAATTCATACTCATATCGCTTTGTTGAAAGTAAAAATTCAGCATTTTAAACCCTATTGTCCAGCTTGCTGTGGATTCTTACACTGCCTACAGAGAATATAGGCCTATAGACTATGTCATGTACATCCACCCATTCCTAGAGCCACATTTATCTCTTTCACTCTATCTTGATTCTTGACTGATGACTACTGCCTTTTTTTTCCTGATGGAAGTGTTGGTTGTTAATGGATTCTTCAGATCTCTTTTAGAAGGCTATACGATGAGGTACTAATTACGAAAATAGAAAAACGCGTGTTAAGGATCTACAGTAGATATTAACATGGTCTGCATGCATATCTAACATTGCCTGGATATACAAGAGAGGAAGAAAGAAATAAAGAGAGAGCGAGGGAGATAGAGGTACAATTTAGAGTGAGAGAGACAGAGAGAGAGAGAGAGAGAGAAAGAGAGAGAGAAAATGGGGGGGGGGGGGAGGCGAGAGAACAGTATTATTTGAATTGCAAAATTAAAGTACTTTTTAGGAACATAGAGTTGGTGGCACATCATTTTATTAAATGAATTTATTGATATTGTCTGGCATGTCTGATGATGTCTGATGAGATTATACTTTTAACGACATTTTGCTCAAGTATTCCAAATACAAGAGGTCGATGTGTCCGTAGTATTTCTTCTCTCTTGTGTCCTTGTTTTACTCTCACTGGCATTCGCCTTGTGCCTTATCACAACTTTGATATTTTGTCTTTCCATAAATCTCCGCATGTACGCACACTTCCCCATTCCAGTATAGAGGTGCTCTGGTATATTCGATATTATGTCTCCAGACTGCGAACCACAAGGTACGGGGTTCGAATCCCTGCCGCTGCACTTCCGTTCTTTGGCAAGCCAGTAATCTACATTGACCACACTGGGGCCGGGTGTAGTAAGTGGGTACGTCACCTGGTAGGATGTATTCCTTAAATGCACAGGGCGCGACGATACTGGAGTTGAAGCCAAGGCAATATTTTATTGATATAATGGGTCTTGCAAAAAGACGTTTTCATGATATGATAATTCTCTATACCAGAGCGGAATGTTATTATTATTGTATCCTCTGCCTCCTTCTCCTTGTAACATAATTCCCCTCTCTTTCTCTCTTTTTAAAATTCTACTTTTCTCTCTATGGCATCGATCCTTTGCTTCCATAATACCCCCTCCCTTTCAGATGTCTGCACGAACACACTAACAACAAAACATAACAAATGAAATGACACAAAACCGATACAAACATGATTTACTACTCCATGCCATAATAATGAGTAATGATTCGTTTTTATAAACGTGCATTGATAAGCCTGAAAGAAAGAGGGGGGGGGGGGGACTTTGCAAAGAATCTAATACAATATTATTGATAAAGCATGGAATGTAGAGCTACTCATTCGAAATGTTTCACAATATTATCACATTGCTTTTGTAACACTCAATTTTTTCCGCGTCAAGTTATTGACGTGTTTTTCTCACAAAGTCATAACAATATTCTTAAAGGGTAAAAGCGTTATACCTGCCACACCCTTATTTTATAAAGACGTTTTCCCATTTTTGGAACATGGGAATCATTGAGTCCCTTCTATTCAAACTGTAATAATCATTCAGTGGTCATAAAACCTATTTGAAAAGATCAATGGCTGTGAATTACAGGCTGATAATATTTTTTAAGATGCGCTCCACCTTCTTAACTGGTCTCTCTCTCTCGTTTTCTCTTCTCTCTGTCGTTGATTAATTTTGTTATGGTATTGCATTAACATACAAAGTGAAATTAATCTCTGACGAATCAGAAATCCATGCGCATTTTTCTTTCTTCTTCTCAAGGAAATGAACCCGGGCACGGAAGCAGATAACCGTCTGTTTATTTGGCATGTTATCTGCAGAAGGCATCAATCAAAAGTGGAAGAGGAGCAATCTTGCGAGATTTTTTCCTTATGGAAACTAGGATGCGACAAGCGATGTAATGAAAGTAAAGAATAATGTGCTGAAAGATAGGCAAATAGAGCGCGGGTAGAGATAGTCTGGTGTGTCATTGGGGACACAGCGCTTTAAGCCTAATGAGGCAAGCTGAAATATTGAATTTATCAAGCGTGAGTATAATATCTCACGGCTTCAGTCATTAATAGTGTTGTACAATTAAACAGCTCATGGGTCTTTCTTGGACTAGTAAAAACTATAAATAATATAAATAATACTTAACTTCCATACAGGTTTCCGGCAATTTTTTTGGTTATAAAATAATTATAATATGTGGAACCGTTATACAAAATGATATTTACATAATAATGGTTGCATTCAAGCTTGGAGATTTAGGAGAACGGAAATATGATACGGTTTAATATAGGGTTTGAACATTTCCTTTTTTGCGGGGGGGGGGGGGGTGCGGGTAGGAAGAGGTGTATGGTGTAGAGAGGGACTGGGACGGGGGGGGGGTAAGCTAAACCAAATTCTTAATTTTGGGATACGACGAAGTTTACCTTATTTTAGATATCATTTTTTCTTCAAGGAGATGATTAACACCTAGGCTTATATAAATAAACACTCATTTATTTTCAAAATTCTTCCCAGTTTAAACCTCCCCATATGCACACCCATCCCATTTTCTCTCTTCTTGTTAGTATTGTGTAAACGAATTGTGCCTGCGCGAAGAAGAGCAAGATTTACCGAGTGTTATGACGTCGCCTCGTCATAAATCTCCATTCCTCTTGTAAAGGCGCACCATAGCGATCCAGCGGTGACGTCATTCACAGAAAATCCAACAAATGAACTATATTGTCATCCTGATTTGGAAACATGACATTTAAGTGATGATGGCAAAAAATAGAATCATATTGTTGTCAGTCAGGAATCAGGATAAAAAAAATAAGGAATGGACGTCTTTTTTAGTTTCTTGCACCTACTTGCCTTTGGGGAATGAAAGATGAAAATAAAAATAGGTCGGATTTCAGCCATTACGCGGAGACCATGCATGAATTCATTTGCAATTTTATATCCATAAGAATAAAGTGAAGTACCAAGTGCTGCTCTTGTATGAATTATGAAGGTTTTTAGTGAAATATGAGGCTAGATTTGTATTAAACATGCACACTGTGTGCAAGCTCCTTAATTATTCTGTAAGAATGTCTGTACTTTCTAAGACAAATGAATAATCGAGATAATTCCAATTATGAAATGAAAATGAAAAAAATTGTGTTCACATTGACATGATATATTTGTTTGTTTGTTTTTATTCTTACCGAGTTATAATAATTTATATGGGATGAAGAGTTGACCCTTGACAATCTTTAAATCCGTGCGATAACTCGACCCACTTTATCCTGGACTAATTTTTTTTATTTTTTTATTTGTTATTATTTTAATGAATACCGATGTAATTTGGGTTTATTCACTCCGTATAAGAATCTAACACAAATCATAATAATGATGATGATGATGATGATGATTGCCAAAGGACGTTAGTGCCGGGCTGAGATTCGAACCTTCAAGTATGTCAACCCCTTGGATTGAGAGTCAAGTGAAAGAATCACTATACCACGACACCTCCACGCAAAGAAAGCACAAACTTAAGTCTTTAATAAAGCACAATCATGCAGGTTTAGCGAAAAGTAAGTTTTTCCGTTAAGACCGTTACCACCGACCAAGAATCGTCTTTAACAAAAAGTGATCCCGTGATATATCACTATGTCTATATGACTTTTTTACCTGGACGAACATTTTCTGCTTATAATGTTCAAGATCCATGAATATGCAATGCACTTAGCACCAACACGCCTAATCAGAACATGTTCTTTTTGTGTTCAGTAACTTCGAGCATTCGTACCTCTGCGCATGCGTACATGGATCTGCGGTCTTATATAAAGTGACAGTTTAAGTGTATTTTCGTTTATTTCTGTCTTGCTGTTTGCAAAGGGGTGACACCACATCCAAAAAGGATAGTCATTAATGGAGTATAATAGGAAATTGCCTTGTTTTCAGTAGCTCTACTATGATTATCACATACAGCCATGTACAGTGTGTAGCTGGGTAACTTCTACATCAGTGTCTATTACAATTGGCATGTTGGAAGGTCGTCGTCGATAAACGGGAAACTCTACGCAGACGACAAATCAAATCAAAGATTGAGTGGTTTTAATTTCACAACGCTGTTTTTTCCCAGTAGAGTCAAAGATATGTGAGACCCAACCGTTTACACAAACTTCAACAAGTTTCTTCGGTTTGCATAAACAAAGGTCAAGATCAAAACTCGAACAAACACCCTCCCTCATTATGTTTGTCAACATTAATTCCTGTAGTGATTGTGCCGTGTCATTCTTCTATAAACCTGTACATCGCCACCCCTCCCCCGACACACCGTCTATCACCACCCCTCCCACGACACAAGGCCCATCACCACCCCATCCTTTATAACATCATCTATCTCCACCCCACCCCCATTCATCCCACGGTAATTCTACAGAAAGTCATCTCCACTCACCACACGACACAATATTGTAATGGTGCATGGGTGAAATTCTGCAATCAGATCACAGTGAGCATCAACATACCACTTCTCAACTTTCTTGTCCATTTCCCTGTTCTCTTTCTCTCGTGAATTGCCTTGCAATGCTCATCTAAATTTCAAACTCACTCCAGGTCCCTGGTAAAAGTCTAACCTTGAACATGAAACCAGTGAATAGATTCCTCCGGGTTTAAGCCGAAACCCAATACAAGATCGTGAAGAATCGACGCCTAAATTCATCAGACATGACTGTCAAAATCACATTATTAGCAATGTCGCTTTGGCTGACGAATATACATTGCAGACGTGCAGTACGACATTTTGGCAGGGTCGTATCGTAAGAAAATAATATTTGTTTAAAGGACCTGTTCGAAATTGAGAGATTGTATGCAATTGTTTTTCCTTTGAATCATTTAAAAGATATTACAGGCGTCATATTGTTAACAAATATATTATTTTATGATAGTGAAATTTCGAGCACCGTCATAGTGTAATAAACACAAGTTTTTTTTTAAAAATCGTATACAAACTTCATTTTGCATGAGAAAACTATGCAAACAGCCAAAATTATATATAACACAATGCTCTATAATTTCGATCTATGTATTTATTTATTTATTTGAGATGATAGACATATGGATATGACTCCTGACCTTTTCTAAGTAGAATAATCAATCAAACTTGGCAAATTATTTTCTCTTTTTTTTTACCCCATGGGTCGATGCACTTTTCAGGACGAACTATTTCAATAAATTAAATTTGTTAGGGGTGAACGTCTGTCTGGAAACGGAGAACTGCGAGGATACACCATTTGTTTAGGATTAGTGGTATTTCGTTTTGAGTATTATAAACATTATTGGAGTTTAAAGAAATCTATCTTCTATCAAGTTGCTTTAAAATGCATAGTTGAACATTTCTTTGTGTTTCCCAACGTAGATAGTTTTTATTTTCTAGAGGAGACCACAGCCCCTTTGCACCCCCCCCCCCTCCCCGCTCCCCGGGATCGGGCGGTTCAGTTTGATTGCCTTAGCATAACAATATGATCTTTGATCAATAACATCAATGGTTGCCGATGTTTTATGGTTGCATGCATGAATAAGAGACCCTTCATTAAGTGCAGCTATATCGTTTTTCTAATATGGCAGCACAAACTTACACAAACGAACGATGTAATGGCGGTTGAAGGAATACAATACAGGATCTGACTGATGGTAATGAGCGGGTAGGAAATTGATATATCGTAATGGAAATTACAATGTAATTACACGTTTATTTCATCAGACCCAACCAGCATGATTATTATTAGGGAAAGCCCCACGCCGCAAACACATTTGATGGGAATATGTATGACGTGTTCTGCTCTTTAGTTCTGGCCATCATGGTCTTGCAGCTGATATTATCATAACAATACCTTCAAACAAACGTCGTTTGTCTTCTTCTTCTTGAGAAATGGGGGCATTGATCGTCATTCGGTATATTCATCCAATGTTTTTACAGCACAGTATTGTCTGGAAGCTCTGAACTGGGTGTAGGAAAGCAATATTATCCTTTTTTAGTCAGGCACATTATTAATTATTAATACATTTTTTTGTAAAAGTCGTTTCAGGAAGCATATGAAAAGATATTTGTTTATTGACCTCAGAACAGGAATCAAAATACTCGACATGTCAATAGGACCATACTTGGCTCTAGTCTATATCAAGCTATCAGTTTGCTAGGGGGAAGGGATGGGGTGGAGATGGTGTATATATTGTAACGGGTGATGTATTCTTCCAGAAATAAAAAGAAAATCATGTAAACACTCTGTATATTATTATGAACACATTCACTATGCATTATGCAAATGTTTTTAATATAAACATACTCTGCTTTTACTGGACTCTTTTAAGTCTTATGTACTAATTTAATCGCGATGATTCCATTCAATGAACGGATTGTCGCTCATCCTCAATATGTATAATCAGACCTTACCGGGTCATAAACGCATTAGAGCTTGTAAATCGACAACTAAAAGTGTATTTCATAATGTATAAGATTCGTGTGCTATCTCTCTGACAATATCTGAATCAGATTGCTGAGATATGGCGGGGTTGCTATGAAGTTGCAGATTGTTTGAGAGAGATACCGAGAGATGAAATTAGGGAGTGATAGTAGTAGTATGTCGTCGTCGTCGTGGTAGTAGTAGTACTAGTAGGGCCTTTCGTTTGTGTGGACGAGAACGGCGTTCCCGTCCTCTAACGATGCGAATTGGCTGCAGTCAACCCGTCCTGTTCACTATACATAACCCTTTTCGTTCGCAGTCGACGCCCGTTCTCTAATCCATGACGTACATGTAATGCCCCCCCCCCCCCGCGCGCTTATTCACTTCTTATGTTATTCTTCGTTTATTATTCTATCTTTGTATTTTCTATCTTTCGTCATGTTATTCTTCTTTTTTTTATCTTTCATCTTCTCTTCTATCTTTCCATTGTCTATTCTTTATCATTTCCCATTCAAGTGATGAAACCACTTGACTACAACATCTCTACCTGAAATATACTCGATAATGGTAAAAGAAAGAGAAATGGGAGAGAAAATTTTTATTTATCAGAAAAAAAGTTTTAAAGTCATTATTCTGCTTTCGAGATAAAAACAAAACAAAAACACATTATTATTGGTAAAATGTTCATTATCAGATTATGATGATGTATCCACAGGCAGTTTCCATTCGCTTCGTGATTGTCTAGCTGCCTGGCTCGCCATAATCTGTACACATTACGTTAATTGTGTTTGTTTATGATAGCGCAATCCGTGTAGACCATTCATCAAATGTGTCATGTTAGAATGAAGTATTTTATGGACATAGTAATTGTCTTCACTCTTTATTCTCATGATGTCCATAGTTCGTCTAATTTCCTGTGGCAATGTTGAATTTGCTTTCTCTCCCCTCTCCACCCGTCTCTCCCTTACCCTCTCTCACTCTCCTTCCCTTTCTCGTCATAAATGTATTTTTCTATTTGTCTTTCGATTGTCACGCTGTAATTTGAGTTTTCTTCGCCCAATTCTCTGCCCACTTTGTTTGACATGACACTTATCAATATCATAATTTATTGAATAAAAACATAAATTTGTAGTAAAATGGATTTGTATCACTATAAGATTATATGGCAGTCTCCACGCTATCTTCGAATATCATATCACTTGCGCGCTTTTGCAAAACGATGACAGCTACAATGTATGTTTGCTAATTGATGTCACTTAAGTGGCATTTAGATAATCGCTTGTGATGACCATCGTCATTATAATCGCTGTCCAGCGATTGAAATCAATTATCTCTCGGATAGATGGGTCGATGTAACTCTAGGACCCGTCAAATTATAGGCTGTCTCTTTGCTCTTATCGAATACATTTGACACTCGACAAACCCCTGTATTATACAAAAAAGACATCAACCTGTTCTAGTATATAATTTTTAATGGGATGGTTGAGTTTTGATAAACATGGAAAATGATTTTGTGATCTTTCCCATTTTTTGTATGTCAGTTTGGAAAGAAAATCATAGTAGAAATATCCCATGAAAATATTCCTCTTTAAATGCCCTAATATTCAAAATATGACGAGAAATGGGAAACTGTTTGGACCAAAATTTCACCCCTTTTTCTGTATGCAGTGCATTCTTAGGAGCAAGTTTAGGTCACTTTTTTTTTCTTCACAATCATTCCAGAACCTCAATGTGTGTGCATCAGTTCCTATGCACTCGATAATCAATCTTTCCCTATACAATGGCTGCCAGACAGTTTCTTTTCTAATTCCATTGCATGATGAGAACTTCACTTTTATCTTTAAAACGCTGTCAACACACAAGGCGGTTTAATATACAACCATGATTCAACCAAAGTATAACAGGCCTATTTGGCAGCTAAGTACACGAGAGCATAACATGTAAATGACGCTGAAGCACTCACGGGACAGTCGAAAACAAACAGGGAAATTTAATCAAACACGGTATCAGTTGTTGATGGCTTGAAGATATTACTCACCCATGCTGGCTAATGGTATAACGAGGACTCTCCGTACGTGGCTTGGACGAAATAGAAGTATAAGCGCAAGGCACTCGCGGCGGAGTTGGCGCACAATAAATGGCTGTGGTAGTTAAGGGAATACACATTTTGTAGTGAACCAAGGAGAAAGCGGAATTATTTAGGTATAGTGTCGAACATTTGCAGACTGTTTCCTTTGAGTGAAAAGGTGTTCGAATCCTCTCAAAAAGTCCTGACATATTACAATCGTAGTTTGTAGCTTGAAATTAAAGAGAAACGTTTAGATTCCTAAGAGGCACATTAATTTTGAGCATATTAATGTTGTATATTCGGACCCTTTAAAGGTCTCATGTAAAATAGAATGGTAGTAATTTGATTTGTTAAATGTTGAGATAAAACAAAAATGATAACGAATTAAAATAAAAAAACGTCAAAAGAGATGAACAATTTCATCCGTACAAAATATTGTTGCTAACGGACAGACAATCCAGTATATGTGCCGCAAATCTAATAAGAGTTATAAGCATTGATAAAAACAATAACCCCCCAAAACGAAACAAAACAACAAACAATGAAACAAACAATATATATTGGATATTGTCTTGTCGTTTACTAGCATTTCTTCAAAACACACCAAGTCCCTATAGCAAACCTTGAGTGCATTTAATTCAGCATCAGTCTTCAAAATTCACATTATGCGGCCAGTTTTCCATGGGACGCGAAATAATTTTAGGCCAGAAGCGTGTGTTTAGTTAATGCTTAATGAATTGTATCTGGAGGTTAATTTAAGTCACATTAAACCGAATGCATCGAAGAAAATACACAATACTGCGAATAGATGGAATAATTTTGTGAATGCATAGTGGAAAACAGTGCTAGAGGGCTCAGCCATCCTGCCAAGATAATTGATTGAATTTTGTCTATTACCCTTCCAGTTGGAAAGAATAATGAGTCCTTAATGACGATAATGAGTGGTAATGAGAAAGAGCATCCTTTCTACGTCTATTGGCTTGATAAAGTCGACTTGGTAATGAGGCAATTTAGAAGCTGGAACAAAAGGACAGAATTCCGCTTTTACCAAGGAAACAACCATGGCTCCTCGAATCTGTTTGATTTGTGTTGGTGTGGTATTGAACGTCGTTGGATTACAAATGGTGCTTTATTTTCATTTAGATTTTATTATTTGCATCTCTTCCTATAAATTGGTAACAAAATGCATCCATTTTACTTAATACCCCCTTCACATACACGGATTTGTCTTACGAGTCCTTACGGATTGCCAACTCGTAGTCAATCGCAAGCATCCGTAAATAACTCGCTGGTATCCGTAAATAACTCGTCAGAACTCGCAACAACTCGTAGGCACTCTTGAGGATCCGTGAAAGGAGAGGTAATTTTTTTGACATGTCAAAAATCTTCTTGCGAGTGTCCACGGATTGATTTGTCCGTAAATAGCTCGTAAATAGCTCGTATCAATCCGTTACCATCCGTAAACCGCTCGCAACAACACGTACCCATCCGTAAACTGCTCGCAAGAATCCGTTAATGACTCGTAACAGATTTTTGTAACGATTCGTTACGGTTAGTTTACGATTTGTTTACGGATTATTTACGGATTATTGCGAGCAGTTTAAGGATGGTTGCGTGTGCTTACGTGTCGTTTACGATTTTATTCGGGTCATTTTACGATGGCTTTACGGATTGATACGGGTTATTAAGAGCATTTTACGTGTAGTTACGAGTACTTTACGAATAGATACGTATACTTTACGTATGCTTACGAACTGTTTACGATTTGGGGAAAGGTATAAAAGCTGCAAATTCGAACACTTTATTTTCAGTTTTTATTTTTTGACTAAAAATCGTAAGGACTCGTACATACTCGTAACTTACACGTAACTATTCGTAAAAACACGTAAACAGGTCGTAACTAACACGTTAGTTGCTCGTAGTTATCCGTGACAACTCGTAACAAATCGTGGACTCTTGCCGTAAATACATCGTAATAACTCGTAATAATCCGTAATAAACCGCAAACAGCTCGTAATAACTCTTAAACCGGTCGTAAAAGTGGTCAAATCGTAAGGATCCGTGAAAGATCCGTGAATTTGTGCGATCCGTAAGGACTCGTAAGAATAATCCGTGTATGTGAAGGGGGTATAACCGTCCATTCCTAAGATCCGTATAACAAACGACCAAGGACATTCAATTCTTTCTCAAATCTCGGGGCAAATATCGGTTTGCAATAAGACAGATCTGTACGAGTCACGAAATTGAACAACACATTTGGGAAGCTCGTTCCAGAATTCATCACGGAATAATTTTTATTTATGAAACCCATCTTCTCTTTCTTCGCAGATCTGTGCAGTCTGACTGTCTCTCTGTCTCTCTGTTTCTCTCTTACTGTCTCTTCGTCTTTCTGTTTCTCTGTTTCTCTCTTACTCTCATCGCATGGCCACGTAAATTTCATCCCCGTCTCTCTCACTCTCATTCTTTTACTCTCCTTCGATCTGTTTTGATCTATTATCTTCCTAACGGTCTCTCTGTCATTCTATCTATCTCCAAAAAATGTCATCACGCAAATTTATGAAACTCATTTTCTTTCTAAGAGCTGTGCACTCACTCACACAACACACACACGCGCTCTCTCTCATTCTTTCTCTCTCCCTCATTTTTGCATTATTCTGCTTGTCCTCTCTCTCTTTCTGTCTCCCACCCTTCTCCAGTCTCTCTCTTAATTATATGTCTATCGTGCTTTCCGTTTCTGTTTTCATGTTTACTTTCAAACTATATTCTAACTGTGCTTATTTTGTACGAAAGATTGCCTTATCCACCATGTCTCTCATCAACCCCTCACTCGTTATGCTCCCCCCCCCCGCACCATGTTTGCTCTCGTGGTGCGAAAGTATTATAAGGTCTGCAGATGATTTATGAGTGATAGAAAATGCTGAAGTGAGAATAAAAGTGTTGAGAGAGGGGAAGACAGGGCCATAATATAGAAGTAGAGTTGGAAGGTGAGAAAGAGAGAGAGAGAGAGAGAGAGATATATATATAAGGGGGAGTGGATGGGTTGTTAATTTGTGAATAAAGATGAGAGGTCCCATGTCAATAATAGTCATCTACTAAAATTTAAATTAAAAAAAAACACCACAATTTTCTAAAAGTTGGTTTAAGGTATGCACCGAAATGCTTTCATCATTATAAAAGCATGATTTAAAAAAGATATTAACACGATAAATGAAACAGTGGCTGTTGATAACCGATCAGATTCATAAAAAAAAAATTATGGCTTATTCATGCCCGTTTTAAAAAGCAAGGAATGCAGATATTGAGACCAATAATTAAAACCAATATGTTGTCATCACACAGATGGAAAGGGGTAGACTTGTTCCTCGTCAGTTGTATCATAATATCCCACGGAAAAGGTGCATGCCACTTGGGCTAACAGGTCATCGCTACCCCACGCGTCTGGTCAAGCCTCATGAATTTATGCTGAACCGCCTGCAGTCATGATCAATACCTCTTTCTTTAATGAGAGCCAGTTCATTATCGAGTGGCTTCCAAAAATAAAGAGGTGGATTCCCGCGCTCGCTGGCGCGCCAATTTTGGTGATGACCTCATAATGGCGGGTTCACTGGCCCTCTGATGTAAGCTCTCATGTTGCACTATGTGCTGATGTAAACATGAGAGCCAAAATTAATATTGAGGTTCCTGGTTGACGTTGAACGTCATGATGCGTTCAGGGGTTGGTAGGTCAGCTACACCTGCTAGAGAGAGGAAAGAGAGGGGAGAGAGGGGGACGGGGAGAGGAGTGGGAAATGTTATTAGTAATAATGTAACTAAGGGAATAATAGGGAACGCCATAAACGCTGAGTATAAAGAAAGGTATAGGGAGGGAGGGGAGTGGCAAATAGAGGTTGAATGTGGTAAAACGAGATGAGAAAATCAAAATCAAAGCGATTATGAAGTAAATTGGAATTATTGGCGGGGGAGAAAACAGGCGACACAGAGTTGGTAGGAAGAAAGAACAAAATGGTGAAATAAAGAAATGAAGAGCAGAGGACTATTGGAAAAAGAGATTGAAAGATGCCTATTCACGCTTAATCAATTTGTTTACGTAACTTAAATCAATCACCAGATTGCCATGCGATATCCCTAGTCAGAATATCTGCAAAATGGCCATACAATATTGATTTGACCTGCAAAATTACAATAATAAATAATAATAATTAAGACCAATTGATTTTTATAATTTATACATCAGTTCTGTCTCACATCATCTTCATAGATTTTTTTTGTGTATGACGCCAACTGTCAGTTCGATAAATAGCCGTACAAACGAGTGTTAGATTACTTAATTACGTTGTTATGAGTTATTAATCTTGATTATTGGTTTTCAAGGAAAGGTCGATGGCCACATGTTCGCTTAGAACGTAGAGGGCGTTTCACCTATGGCCCAATCTTCAAAGCCCCCCCCCCCAGCACCTTAAAAAAAAAAGTGTTTTTGTGTCTGTATCTACCTCCACACAGAGTCATCTGAACATTTTTGTACGTATGCAAATTGAGAAAGTAATGGTACGAGATGGACTTAATACCAAGATTTTTAAAAGGCCTTCTTTAAAATACGGGAGAAAATCTTGATTCTTGTTCAAGATTGTTCATTTTTATGCCAAACTTGTCTTTTTTATATATAGGTCACTGTTACTTTTTCCCAGTTTTTAGAATTCCTTCCCAGAAATGTGATAAAATACAACATTTATTGTCCCCTTGCTGAACAATAAATTATGATAATATACCTGTACTGGCCACCGGCCTCCCGATAAATACCACCTGTCTACAGAGGTCGTCCATATTGCATCCCTCTAGAAGGAAGTGTGTTTGAAATAGTAGGTCCATGGTTAAAGAAACCTGTCTAGGAAGGCCACCTGTCTACAGTGGCCACTTCTTGCATTTCCCTTTTATAGAATGCCTACATAGATTTGACTGTACCTTATATAAGTTCGTGCTGATAAAAATTGTTCTAAAAAGAAGTATAATCTTATTTGATCTTAATTTATGTTGAACCTTTCCCCTCTTTTCCCGTAACTCCTCCCCTCTTCTTCCGTAACTTTTCACGCAAAAAATGTCGTCCATACTTCCTTACGATGTGTTTCTTCCAGTTTGAGATTTTACCCGTTTAGAATGTCGTCCCCCTTATAGATTGTTCGGTCGGCATGGATCAAAATGATGTGGCGTATATAAAAGATCCGTAATTTATCCTTTTGTATCAAATCTCGTCTGTCATATCTCCTGGTTTATTAAATCAATATCGAAACGTTTCCATACATCCGTCGACAGCTGCTACCGTACAAACTGCTATCATTTAAATTATTGATTGAGCAATTCTGACCCAGATATTCATACAAATTCCGATGTACAAGTTCTATGAAAAGAGGGCTTTCATTTATTTAGTTCAAGAACTGTAATCACAGCTATAGTGGGAATCCCAGAAAGTATAGATGTAAAAGAATGAAAGGAAGAAATAAACGAATAAAGAAAAAAAGAAAGAAAGGATGGACGAAAGAAGAACAACAACTTAATACAGACTGAAAGCACTCCATCCTGCAATTGCTAGGAGGATTGCATGAGATTAGGGTGAACCCTAACCAGGGTCCCGTCTTACAAGGAGTTGATATCAATCGCAACTTATTTGCGATTGATATCAATCACAGCTATGTACATAAGAGATAGGAAACAGCAAACTTGCGATTGACTGGAGGACTTGCGATTGATTTGGATCAATCGCAAGTCTTTGTAAGACAGGGCCCAGAACACCATAACCGGTCTGTACAGAATGAGGGGAGAGTTCAGGAACGAAGAGAAACATACACATATGAAATTAGATTTACTTTCTTTTAATCGATGAAAAATGGTAGGTTATGTTAATTGGAATAACGTTCCGAGAGAAACGCATTCTGAGATGAATGCAGTATAATATAAATGAAGGTATCCGAAGCTGTTTTCATGATGCATTGGGCAATCGGAAATGATCTGAAAGGGCGATGCCTGGGCCGTCACTGAAGCATAGAATTGTTGCCCTAATTATGATGATGGGATGATTACTGCCATTGTACATCCACAGACATGACATAATGACTTAATTAAATGCGTGAAATACTGTTGAACGCTGCCTCGATCATGTTTATATACATGTATGATATGATTAAACTCTTGTATTTTATGCCCCAGTCACAACAACGATACCGACTTCAGACCGACTTCAGACCGCAGGCGCGGATCCAGGATTTCTTAGGGGAGGGGGCCCAACTTTCTTCGTTTTTTTTTGCTCCCGAAAATTTGAAAATCGCGCCGGCCGAAAAGTCGCTCAGTGGGGGGGGGGGGGGGGGGGGGGGGGGGGGGGGGGGGGTAGTGAACACATTTTTTTTTTTTTTTTTTGGTCCTCGAAATTTTTTCGATTTGCACCCCCCCCCCCCCTTGAGCGCCAGGGGGGGGGCCCAACCCCCCAAAAAGGTAAAAATCACGTGATTTTACATGATTTTTTTCTCAAGGGGGGGGGGGGGGCCCCGGCCCCCCGGCCCCCCCCCCCCTGGATCCGCCACTGTCAGACCGACAACAGAAAGACAAAATTAATGACCGAATTAGAAATCACGTTTTGAGTCAGATTTGCTAGGGTTTGACATATTCAGGGATATTCGTACATGTTTTCAATTTATTTCAATGGACAATTGTTTTTCGTATAAAATTTCTTATTTACATCATGACCTTAAATTACCACTCTACTCATGGTCGATGCTAAGGATACACGCAGTTGTCATGGTTACAGACAGTCATATCCTGAACTATGTCTTCCAGCTTACATCCATACGTCGTTCCTATTTATCAGCATTTGCTTTGAATATGGGTGGATTGCAATGTTGATAACGATTTATGTAAATTTGTCCAGACAAACACTAGTGTTTTACAATATAAAAAGCAACTTCGTTAAGCAACATCGAAAGCGACCGATTGAAATACATGTGTACATTGTGGTTTGTTTTGTTACTCTTGTTTTTTCTGATCAAATCAATATGCATTTTATTTTCCATTTGCATGTTAATGATCGTCTGCAATTTAATTTTATTGGTTATATCTGAATTCTTCTGTACTACAGGAAAAAGTCACTCGCTAATTGTATTCCATCTTCTTTAAAATAAATATATTGTATTGTATATTGTATACTCAGTCATATTTGTCATGATTGTGATGATTAGATGCAATTTTCGATTACATTCTGTAATAATTATATGTGATTATGGTGATCAGATTTCTAGGATGCTTTGTCACCATGCTATGATCTGTTTGTGTAAACACTCTGAAAATTAGATACAGACCTACAATTAAAAATTATTTAAAAAAAATCGTTATAATTATGGAGAAATACATTTAGCAGAACGGCCACACTCTTAACCGTTTGCTGCTCATGTTAATCTCCTATGATTGATTAATGTTAATAACCGTCGGGTTTTCAGCGCGTGCCATACATTAGTTGCCATGACAATGTGGAGATCCTGAAGGCCCATTTATATAGTACGCCTTGCCGAAATGATGTCAAAATGTGGCTTCGGGAATTGCTCTAATTGGGCTTCTTTGTATGGTCTGCACGCCGCCTGTGCTCCCATTTACGCGACACGTGTCACGACTGCCCAAATAACAATTTGATATCGCCCACATTACATTTTAACACAAAAGTAACAGCTTTACTGATGCAGCATTCATATTGTCCTTGCTTGTTTAACAAACAAAAAAGTGTTTAGCCGTTACTTTCCCTCCCTTTTGCGCCATTACTCGCTGAGTACAAACCTCAGGAATTGAAGAATGTTCCTATTGAAGGGGAAGTCCATCCTGATATTTAGTTGGTTTAAATTAGGCTAGTTTAAATAGAAGTAGAAGAAGGAGAGAAACATGTAAGTCAAAGATTGAGCAATATCCGATTAGATATAGGAAAGGTATACATTCTGCTTGTGATTTTGATTCATTACACGTATAATACTTTGCATGTGCGTTGGGGTTTGTTGAATGTTATAATACTTGAGAACTATTTACAGAGACTAAACAGACATAGCCAGACAGCCTAACATGAATGATATCAGGAGAGAAAGAGAGAGAGAGAGAGAGAGAGAGAGACTAAGGAGAGAGGGAGAGGGAGAGAGAGAAAGAGAGTTGGAAGGGGGAGAGAAGTATAAAACAAATGTAATGTTGTGCAAATTTGCGAGACACTTTCAGTGTCAATAGTGCTACTCATGATAATATCAAGAGGGTAAAGTCGAACAAGACGGTACGCTCTCTTTTCAAGTGCGTCGCCATGGTTTCAAGACGGGGATAAATGTAAAAATTCCACAAGATGTACTGCATGATTCAACTTTTATTTCTCCGAGAAACGCAAATATTGAACATGGAACATCGAAGTTATGACAATATAGTCGCTCCAGTGATTTCATTAAATCGCACGAACACGCCCTATGCGTGAGCCCTGCTCTGAGCTGATCGTGCCATTGCTAACATTCACAAAATTCGAATCAATCTTAATTTAAATCTTCTCACTATTTGCTCCTCTGTCTGTATTTCTAAATTTTGCTATGAGTGCACCGTGCACGATGTGCTGTGTGTCCTCAAGCATTTACAAGATAAAGCCGAGTTGTGGTTGAGATATTACAAGTTGTGAAAGAAACTCTTGAAGCAATTAAGAATGATTGAGAAGAATTTGTGTATACCGTGAGCTTCTAGATTCATCAAAACGATGAGAAAATCAATCAGTTTTGTTGAAAAGTACTATTGCGATAATGCATTAACATCATTAGCATGAGACACATGATCATTCAATGGGAGGGGGGGGGGGGGGGGCTGGTCTATGACGAGGAACTGTATTTTATCGCTCTCGGTTCCATTTTACCTCATATTTATTGAAAAGAGGAGGCAACACGTATAGAGTTAAAATCCAAAGGCCAGATAAAAGTGTACGTCCTCGGTTGAAAAGCATTCGTCCTCGGTTGAATAGCATTAGACTCTTAATTGTAATTTGATCACATGGAATTTTGATAATTAAGTAACTGTAAAACAAATTATCCGGGTTATCATCTGTGGGTATTTACACTTTTCACTAATTTTCATTATAATGAAAGCGAGTGTAATGGGAATATAATTCAATTTCTCTGGAAATAATAACAGAGCTTCACCATAATTCCAACGAACGTCTTGTATCTAATGTGCAACACATCCCAACTACTTTAATCTGTAATGACTTTGTCTTTTAATAGTTAAATAAATTATCAATTACAAACTTAAACTCCTTAATTCATTATGGCAAACTATCGGAATGCACACCTCTTAACTGTTTAAGTAACCAGGTACCCTGATCAACAACATAATTTTCCCTTATTTTCCATGTTGCCATGGCAACATTAAGAGGTGTTGATTACGGCCGCGTTTTTCCTTAGCGGCTTTGCTTGGCGCATTAATGTCCCGATGCCCCATGACAATGTATCTTGGCTGGCGAACAAAGTGGATGATGATTTTGTAAACGAGCCCCCTACGATCGCGTGTCCCTGCCGGAATACATACTCTCACTCTCTCGCCGCCCTTCTCTGGCCCGTCCATTCGTCTCTCTGACCTGGATTCTCTAGATTCCTCTTACCCAAACCGTGCTCCTGCCTTGTCTCTTAAATATTCTAAAAGCATCCGTCTTTGTATATGTATGACGAGAGCAGAAAACGCGATATCTTTGGATTGAGATGAAGCAGAACATGTGAAGAAGAAGAGGCTTTACAAACAAACAAAAAAGAAGACCACAAAAAAACAAAGACGTCCGCATTACTCGCCTGCCATGTCACAGCATCCAGCGATAAAATTGATTTCAACAAATATGATCTGCACTGTCGCATTAGATGACGTACCCACAACAGACCTTGCATGAACTAAATATCTGAGTAGACATGTGGCATACTGTAGCTTAGGAGAACCTTGCCAGCATGCTTTTATTCATATTGTGTGTCTTTAGCTTGAGCTTTCCTTACCTTTGCAAAGCGAATGGTTCGATACACCGTTCAGTCGAATGTGTTGTTCGACTGGGGAAGAATATCAAAGTCCTCAAAGAAAAATACGCTGCAGTATATTCATGATATGATTAAAATTACTTACATGGAATACATTTAATTTTGATACACAGATGTCGAATCGTAAGTCTATGAGAATGGGCCAATTTCATCTTATTACCCTTACTTCGGTTTTCCTGTAATAGTTAGTTTAATATGTGTTTATGTACGGGGGAGGTAAATTTCTTTGGAAGCTAGCCAGATACACTTACGCCCCTATCAATGTATGGATACGCCACTGCAATTAATTTACAATCAGCTCCTTCACACAAATTGTCAATTGACAATTTGAGAATATTTAGTGTATTTTGTATTCAAATGTATACGATCACATAACGTATCTCCCTACCGTCATTTATTCAACTTTTCAAAGGAATTTACCCTCAAATTACTGAAGCAATATAGATATTGCTTCAGAAAATATTTTTTACGCATTTAAGTGTATACTTCCTGATCACCCTCCACCATCTTTGGTTACGGATACACAAATGTGCTGGTAACACTCTGCTGAAATAATTGTATCTTTACATATTCAGGGGCAGATTTTGAAGCCTTAGTTTTGCAAATACATGTGTACGTGAAACATGCTTTCTCGGCAGTCAGGTAAAACAATACTCAACCATTAGACGTATATGGTATGTCATAATCCAAATATCTGACCCGCAAACAACAACAACAACATAAAAAAACACCAGCGAAATCTATATATTGCAAACATTAAGGTGATAAAGAGGAAAACATAGGTGGGGTATTATTTAAGATGATTATAAATAGGTCAACGGCAACATTGAAGTTCAACTTCCCCATCACTTATCACGTACCTGAGATGAATATTAAGGATATACATTTTTGTGAAAGATGAACCCTCGCCGGGAGATACCTCGCATGTGACGTGCTAACTTTTGATATCTATTTCTTCATCTTCGGATACCATTTCAATATTTTGCCAGGGTGGATATAATGTCATGGGAGTCCCGGCGGTTCCAATCTGTATGTGCCCTCTCGTCTGTTGTCCTATCTGCAAAAATAGTTGCAGTTTATTAAAATTTGTAAATGTAGAGGGATGTGATTATACTCATCGTCACCCAAAATAGTCCCCAGTTATTTCGGGTCACAATATTGTTACGGGTTTGTCACTCACGAAATGGAAAAGAATACAGTTTATAGCCTCGAGGCGCGAAACAAAGTTCCAATGTCTCGCTTCAAAATGATGATGGTTGTTTTTCATATTTTGTCCTGATTGTCAGTGCCATATTGAGCAGTAGACACGGTAGACTAAGGCGTTTATTGGCTCGCTGTTAATATGCAGTTGTGGTTTACTCTAAGATGATCCTTGCAATCCACCATGTTTTGTATGTTTGTTTTTTTTTTAAAATCGGGGATATAGGGTATATAATCTACTTGACCATGTATCCTTGGAATTTCAGCACGGACATTTGCCCCTGGGACAGTGACTCCGGACAACCATACACACTCATTACTTTATTATAGGTATTTAGGGTTAGTCTTTAAAGGGGTATAGTGGCTTGATAATAGTTATCCAGGGGTAGCGTGTAGTTGTCCGGGTATAGTGTATACTAGTTGTCCGGGGGTAGTGTGTAGTTGTCCGTGGATAGTGTATAGTTGTCTAGGTAGTGTTGTTGTCCGGGTAGCCTAGACGTCGTGATACACAATATAAAGGGGCAAGTCAAAACTATTTTGTCCCATACGATACTGACCACACCTTAGATATCATCATACATATCTGATGGTCGTATCGAGCTGGTAGCCTTTGAATCAGACAAAACATCGAATGTAAATTATTTCAGTTCACAATTCCATGATGTAATTCAATAATAATTAGAAATGTTTGAGACATACCTTTGGCTTTCCCAAAGACAATATACACTGTTTATACAATACATCCGTGAAGTTGGAATAATATTTTCTTATCTCTTTTCATGAAATGATTGTGACAATATGATTTATTCGTGATAGATAAAATGTATGTATTCTCAAAACTTTATTGATCAATCTAAAAGAGTCATGGTGATTTATCAATAAAGTTCTAAGAAGATATAAACTCTACCTGTCAGGAATACAAAAAATATTGAGACAATCAATTCATGAAAACAGATTAGGAAAAATGATTCCGACTGTATAAAGGCAACAGTGATATACAGTAAACCGCCCAGTCTGTCACTCTATCTGTCTATCCCCGACCACATGCCATCGATGCTTCCTGCCATATTTTATTTCCAAGCGTTCTATTTTATGGTGTAGATAAGATTCCTCGACTCCCACTCCTCTCATTAAAATATCGTACGGCTATCATTCTTACATTACATTCTCTCTCGCCAAATAGGTTAGTATTATCATCTGATTTTTTCTTTTCTTTCGCATCTATAAACATTGTCTGCCTCTCTTTATGTTCGGTTTTATATTCGCCATTGCTGCGGCAGAATATTTTCATTTTTTCTATTTTTTACGTGATATCATTGCTCTTTTCACAATCTGTATCCCCAAAGTAATATATTTATTCTTTAAAACAAACAAATCTGTTCAGATTTCTTAAAAGCTTAAAAGCTGTAAAAATCCCACATTCTCACTCTCCGTCTCTATTACTATTCCCGTCGGGGTTGTAGGCCCATAGCTGTATGTCGTTCCCTCTCAATCTCTATCTGTAACCTCTTTTCTTTTTCTCCCTTCATCCTTATCCAAACTTGGGAATTTCCCTTTCTCATTCCCTTCGTCTCATTTACAAGGCCGAAAAGCACTTCCAGAAAAAGCCACAATGCACTTGTAAGGATGCAAGACACTCTTAGTATTTTCTGTAGAGAATTGTGAGAGGATTAGAGAAGGGGTTAATATTCTGAAGTGGTCTCTTGGCATCTTGCAAGATTGGGGATGTTATGGTACTGCACAAGCCCTAGAAATGTGTTTCCCTAACTGCAGTCTCTAGTTATTGTTTCGTCTGACCTTTTCCTTTTTTCCTGATCATATGACTTACGGGGTCGTCCATGGATTTATTACTTTTTACCAATACTTGTTTTTTTTCCGATTTAAAAGTTCTTCTCACTACGGTGAGGTGGAAATGATAAGCATACATCTAAAAGGATCCCCCTCTATAAGAGGAACATAATATGTATCCCTATTTAAGGTCATATCCTCTTATCCAGTGATATGACATCGTAACGGTAAAAAGGCTAATGGCTTTACTATTTCACAAGATAATAACTTACTATCTACTGTAGATCTAGCTTAGGTCTCAACATCGTTGTAACCTTATTACTTAATTTCATAACAATAGTTGTTGATACCTTATTTCATACCCTAATTCTTTTTTTTTTGTGTGTGTATGTGTGTGTGCGTGTGCGCGCGTGTGTGTGCGTGGAGGGGATGGTATTGTTTAATATCTTCTGAAGATAGGCCTTTATCTTAGGTTTCAACACTTCTGTTACCATACAACTTTATTAGCTATTGATTTCATATCCTAATTGATTACTGTTTCTTGTGGGTTCGTGTGCGTGTGGTGTGTGTGTGAACCATTTGGGGAAATCATTTTAGTATTTGACAATACTACCCTGCAAAAAACACCCACATATAAGTTAGTATGGAGAGTTGTGGGGTGGGAGTTTGCGCGTGTATGTGTTTTCTTATTGTATTTAGATTAGAAATACAAATACGTATAGGCCTGGATGCCAAAATTGGCATGCCATATTAATATTGCAAAGATTGTGTGCTATAATTAGTAAACCCCGTGCAGATGAGCATGATATCCCGGATGCAGGGAATAGTCTTAACTCGATAACAACACTTGATGTACCTTGACAGAAAATAAAAAAGAAGGTTGAGGAGGAACAAGGAAAGATAATGAAGCGAAACGAAAAGCAACTTTTATTACATTAAAACAAATTTTTCTTTTACGGTCGTCTATCGGTCATTTAGGTATTAGACAAATTTTCAGGAACATTTCTTGGACGAAATTTGACGTTATACTGGAAGTCATTGTGTTACGGTGATATCTCGCCCGTTATTAAATTGTAATTTGGAGAAGCCGAGATATGGTAGAAACATGATATCAAAATAATTTAAATCTTCCTCCTTCACTGTTTGTAATGTTTTTCTGTGGTTGAGTAAAACTTTCTTATCACTTTCAGAGTTCGAAAAAGGAAACGAATAGATATCTCCATTAGGTTATGTAGAAACGTCGGTCGAAGATGTTTGCTTAACATCACCACCATTGCCTCGGGTTTGTGCTCTCCATTTCAGTTGGATAGGTGTTTCTAATTACTTGTATCCAGAAAGAGAAAAGACGAAGTAATGATTTCTATTTTCTGTCTGTGCCTCGAGGTCCACACCGTGCTATTTACGACAGCACGTTCATAACGGACGGGGCATGTAGATTTTTTTTTTACCCGTCTCTCCTTCTCTGCTTGTTTGTCTGTCTGTCTCTTGTTCTCTGTCTCCCTTTTCTCTATTTCGTTTGATCTTCATCTCTCTGTCCGTATCTCTCTTTCTTTCTAAGTCTCACTACCTCTCAAATACATACTCTCGCTCTCTCTCTCTCTATCCATCTATATCTCTCTTCATATCTCTGTCTGTCTGTCTCTCTGCCTCTCTCTCTTAGTGGATGTGGAAAGGAATGTGACGGTATTCTAGTGGGACTACTCGATGGATGTGAGATGCATCAGTCAATGCTTTAGGTCTTGGAAAAAAGATGACAGCTCTGTATTTAAGTTGATGGCTTCTTCTTAAACAAAAGCATCTCAAGACCCTAAAATACATCCGAGGCTTTCGTAAGGCTAGCCTTCTCTGCGCAAGCTGGGACACAGCTGTTGTATGGCAATTTAATAAAATACATTTTCTTGAGCCAAGCCTTGAGCGAGCTGGACTTGGAATGAACATCTTATTCTGCAGTAATGGGCTTTGTAAAATTTAGTCTACAGTCTATATAGTTGAGATTTTATTGTTGATGTGCGCCCTTAAACAAATTTCCCCCGACAAAGCAACCATAATAGTAGACAAGATAAATTTCATCAGTAGAGATATTTTCTGAGCGTCTGTATTAAATCCCACTCCTTATTCTGGGAAATTTATGGTTATGCTGTAATTGGTCTTTCAATTTAATTGCTAAAAATAGACAGATGTTTCCTTTAGCACACATCACCAACATTTATTCGTGGAAATAGGAAGGTAAATCGATACTTACCTTTTACCAAATAACCGTTTCATTGTTTCCTTCATAATTTGAGCTGATAACGAGCGGGTGGACACAACCTCTTGCCTCTTATTGTCTTTAAATATCACTATCATTCTTTTTCTTTAACAAAATATTTTGCTATAACTGGCCTTCATCTTATTACACGGATAAACACAGCTGCTTTGTTTTGTATTCAATTTATGTCTGCTAGGTTCAACCAGAGGCCATGTCAGGTGCCGGGTATCGATTTCCACATCGACCTTCCCTTGGTGATCGGGATGACCGCCATGTTCGTATTACATTGATGCTCATCTATTAAACATTTACTACGACTCGTCACGCGTAATGGGTTTCGGCGTTTCAGAATGACTGAAAAGAAATGGGATGGAGAAAGATGAAGAAAGAGGGAGAAAGTCACACAGTGAGATAGATGGACAGCAAAGAGAAAGGGAGAGAGAGAGATAAAGAAAGAAATAAGTAAGGACATTCTTTATGAGCCCATTTCCTCACTCTAGCTCGGCAAGCGAATTTTTAAAAATATTACATGTTGCTATTACCTGCAGGAACCGCTGGGTTTCGTTTTCGCAAAGTACCTCATGTTGTCATACGGTCTTTCGACATAGCAACCATTCCGTCCCCAATGGCATGGGCTTGCGGACGGGATGCAAACCAAAGATCCGGCTGTTAGGAGGAAGAAAGAACCAACTTGAATCCCTTATGATAGTTTTTATCAGGACAGGCATCGCAATTCCTGTTACAGATATTTTATTTTAAAGGTAAATAGTACCGTCGTAAGGTCGCAAAAATCTCAAGCGGTGAAAGAAGAAGAAAACAAACTATTTCCAAATAATCTAAAAAATAGTCTATTTACGTATCAGTTTCTCAAGCCGTAATTGGTCAGGTTCAATGTCTCTCAATGTATGACCACTCGTACACCCGAATGTCAATCAAAACAATTTTAGGTGGGCCCTGAAACTCTAGTCTTGTCTATCATCAATAATACACCTTGACCTATGTGTATGTATGTAGAAACTGATGAGAAAGTGTTTAGTAACAAGGCGCCGTGTGTATATGCGTAGCCTTTGGTAGACGGTCAAACGTTAAGTCACGTGACTGGCCTTGTTTTTCTCCTCTTTCGGTCATAATCATCGTTTCTCTCTTGTTTTGCCACCGATCAGGAGAGCCAGATAGTCGTGCTGTTATTTGTGGGTCGCTGAAGGGGCAAGAGCGGTGAGTCCGCCCGAGCTGACACTTGAGTCCTCCAATTCCCGACAACAACTCGATAATTTGAAAACCCAAGAAGGCTGATGTAATCTCGAATGAAATTATGACTGGGTCCTCCAAGGAAGACTGGAATACCGTGACGCTCCTAATCACCTGATGTCTATTCCGTAGAGAACAAAGCTTGTCTAGTATTCCTTTAAAATATTCCAAAATGACACCTTCACGGGGAAAAAGGACGAATTTGAGACAGGAGTTTAAACTACGGGTGTCCATTATCAGCGTGAGTGATTCGATTTGGGGTCAGTTTGATGCTAGTTTGTTATTTCACGTTTTTCTTCTTCGAAGTATTGCATAGGACTCACTTCTATATTGGCTCTTTTTAAAGGCAGTCGATTGGATTTGTATTTGATTGTACTCTGTTTTTAGAAATTAGGGGAAATACAGTCTGAAGGAAAGAATTAAATTCTGCCTTCGTGATTTTAATCAATCATTATCAATAAGGTTTGCTGTTTGAAATAGTGATGTTTCACAGCATTATAACTTGAAATGGAACTCAAGCAAGACAATAGAACTATTAAATTATAAAAAGAGAAAAGTTTAATCAGAGGCGGTGCTATATACCATTTCTATAATATCAGTATTGCTAAATTTTGCTGAGGCTAAATGAATATCTTTATTTTTCTTATAATCACTCATTGCACGTTTGCTTGTATCCAAAAGAAAATGCCGTGTGCTCTGCTACGATAAATTGTTTTCCCCCTTCGAAATAGAACTAAATTATGGTAGTTGTTATGACTAGTAAATTTTCACTTTTGCTGGATGGTGTAATTCCGCATCATGGCAAGTACGTCTGTAGTAATTAACTTTAATGATATATTAAGTTAACGTCACTCCAGCTGTCAGCAGAAGAAAGACCTTTGCATTCGTTTTTAATGTTAGGCATGACATAGTAGAAACACCAGATGAGAATTTATTTGCTCATTATGACCTGTCTAGAAATCAAGAATGCATCGGACTGCATCCGCGTCTATGGCAACCAGAATCATGAGGTCGTAACAGGTTATTTTTTTGTACACCTCTTAACGAGTAAAGAGTCTTTCGGTCGCCCTTAGGGATAGATAAATCATCTGATTGGTGCGATAAGCATCAGTATTAGCATCAATGGGATGCTTAATTGCGAGTGGAAAGATGGTAATACACCCAGCCTTATTTGAAATTGACATGCATTGTTTGATTTTCTAAAATAGAATTATCAGGAACCGCCAGTCCATTAATTACATTATTCAAAAGCGTACGCGCAGTTATAGTCTTTTCAGAATATTTACATCAGAATGATGAATATCGTGACTGAGCTGAGTCACTTTTATATGTGACTGCAAATTTTCTCTTCTTCTAAAATGCTGTACTGAGTGAGTTGGAAGATAAACAAACAGCTATTTGTTCTTATTTGTGCTTATAGCCCCAGTCATTTTTGGGGATTTAATGCATTTTGAAATACGGATCACGATTTTCATGTTTAATCAGATTGTGGAATTTGTGTCGACATCAAAACGTAGTTTTGACTGTTTTGAGTCTAGTCATTACTGCTCAAGGCCTTTAATGAGGTATTTAACCCTTTTCTTACGGGAACCTGGTGGTCCCTGTGCTAATCCTATGGGACCTTTAAATTTCAGTAGTCAACGGGTTAATTGGGGAAATACAAATGCACCGACACCCCATAAAAATGCTATACGTAGGCTACACAGTTCGAACACCTGCTTGATAAGCACCAATGACATGCTAGCGAGATGGGCTTCTAATTACAGAGGCTGGTATATCCTCAATGCATTGAGTGTTTTGCATTATAGAGTGCACTGCCCTCGGGCTAGCAAGGCCTTATCGGTCAGGTGTAACGTGCCATGGGAATGCAGAGGGGGGGGGGGGGAGGGGGTGGGTGAGGGAGGAGCAGATGTATGCATCACTGAAGGAAGGGCTTCGAAGAGGGCGCACGTGAAAGAAAGATGGTGAGACATGTGTTTGAAAAGGGGAAGTAACAGAACGATTAAGTTATCACTTTGAAATCTTTGAAACAGATTTTAAAAAGAGAATCGTTTTAATATATATGATCTCGTTAACCGAACACAAAATAAATAGCGTTCTAAGATAAAACTTCAATTCTAAATTTTTAAAAAGGAAAGACGCTCCATGAATCAAATAATAAGGAGAGATACTATTAAAATAGTTCTGCATCGGTGAGAATGGAGGGAAATTATACCAGAACGCAGTCAGCATTTAATGAAGTTTTTAGATGTGCTGGCATACACATCCAATAAACGAAACCAAAATGGAGGCTGAATTTAGTGGGAAAGATTTTTGGAAGTTCTGAGAATAAAATGGAGGTTCTATGAAGATAACGGAAGAAAAACAGAAATGGAAAGAAAGAAATGAACATGACAATGACTAGAAAATGTAAAGAGGATTAAATTTTTAAATTTGTTTTGGCATGGACTTGACGAGAATCTCTGTAGTATACACGAAGAAACCTGGTAACATTTTGAGTCAGCTTATAAGATGGAGAATCTGTAGCGGAAAATTGTTTATCAGATAAAGATGTGAAGTATTAATTTTGACACTTCGTGTGAAATGGAGCAGCCTCTTTGTGGTATCCAAACTTAGATTATTACAAAAAAGACAAGTGCATTCATTTGCTTAATGAAAAGAATTTTTCAATTAAGGCTTTGTAAAATTGTTATTTCATATTTTGATGATATCAAAAGGGGAACCATAGTTTTATGATATCATTCATAATAATAAAAATAACTGTTACTAATGCTGCTACTACTACTTCTACTACTACTACTACTACTACTCTGAAAATAAAAAGTAAATGAAGCATATTTGTGTGTTTGCATACACATTTAACTTGACCACAATTCTAATTAGAAATTTACAAAATCTACTTTTGAATACAAAATCTTGTTTATGGTATCAAAGTAAGTCTAACATTTTGATCATACAAACCATTATCGCAGACTAGAAATTTGGTCATCGGTTGGTTTTTTCAGTTTCAATCACGCTGATTATTCATTCCAATCAAAAGTGGGAAGGTATATTTAGGTCTAGAAAGTTCTGAAGTGGCACTCCGCACTTAAATTAAGAACCCGAAATCGGTGTCTGTCAAGTCCTCACGCTCTACGTGTAAGCAAATACGCAATGTGGTCGTTAACTTAATGCACGTTAAATAAAGAAATAGAACAAAAATCTATGTTATCATAACAGCAATTCTACGCCGTCGCTTTGCCAGGCTACTTATACTTGTGATTTTGTCGCTTCCACCCCATCCCGCTCTCTCTGTGTCGGTCTGTCTCCCTCGCTCCCTCTCTCCCACTCTCTCACGCACACGCACGTTTGCACGGACACACAAACGCACACACTCTATATCCCTCCATCTTTTATGTCTCACTCCTATTCATATCTCTGCTTCTTTCTCTCCCTCTCTGTGCAGCTTTCATATCTCCCTCCCTCTTTCTTTTCGTTCTTAATCAAACTATGATATCAGGTTTTTGGAAAGTCAGAAAATTGAGTATGAAGTGATAGTTATATTATGCACAGAAACAAATAGAAAAACTCGTCGCCGCACCAAGCAGCCAATTATATTTTTAGTATGCCACTATCGTGATCCCAAGTTTTATTTGAACTTTTTATTTGAATTCTTTCAAAATTATTTCTGCTTTCATCCAAATAAATTTGTAGCCAATATTAGCTTGCTCTTTCAAATCGAGGCCTAGAGAAATACATCATGGGACATAATTGTATCATTGAAATTAAAAGCTCCAACGAACTCTAAAATTTGTTGGGATATACGAAGGACTTCGTGCAACGTTGTATCTTTGACAACCATAAATTATTATTTGTGTCTTGAAACAATTTACGTATACAATGTGCGTAGTTCTATAAAGGTATACTAGTGCCTAGACTAGTTAACCATACAATGAACCATTAATGATGATGAAGATGATAACGATGATGATAATAACTATAACAAAAAAATGGCAACTACATATAAATTAAAAAAATATAAAAAAATGGCAACTACTACTACTACAAATAATCGTCATAAACTTTAAGAGAGTTTTTTTGGCAATGTTTGTGCTTCACTCTTATATTTCATAATTGGAAAATCGAAGACTTAAGGCTAAACATTTTGATGACAGGGAAGTAATGACAGGGAATTATTTCCGCTCTCACCCTCTTAAGAAAATCACCAAATCCATGCAATGATCATAAAACGTTCGTACGTAACGGAAGTTGCCTTGCCCGGTGGCAAAACGAAGTGCTTTAACACTCTTTAAAGTTAACAGCCAATAAGAAGATGTCATCATAATTAAAAAAGGACTTTTCCTTCGTAAAAAATGGTTTGTACTTTGAAAAGTACAATCAAGCTAAAAACTAAGCATCCGATCCTGCAGCTTTGCCGATGCTTTAAGACGGATCCCTTTTAGTGTCTGAATAATGATCTAGATGGAATATGGAAACGACAAGCCGTTGATGGATCATTATTGATCAGGGCAGGCTAAAACTAATGTTGATGATGATCGACTATATAAGGCATTTGCGGGGTAAAATTGATACAAACAGGATTAAGACAAATGACGAAAAGGGACTATATACCCGTTATTGGCTGAGCGTTTTTCGAGAGCTAGAGTACACGTTCTATTTTTCTCGAGCTACTTACGTTTCCTCTTCGAGACTATTCTGTTTTGGGGATGGGAAAGATACACCTCTTATTAGCCACACTCCTTTTACCTCAAGCCACATGCCCACCGATGTGCATCCTTCAAGTGCTGGTGCATTCGTAGTTTCCAAATTTAATGCAATTCATGCATTTGAATCGATATGTGTGAAAAAGTAGAGATAAAATGAAATGCGCTCGCCCATGCCATGCCTCTCAATGGCATGAAATCAATCATAGTGTCACCTCTTGAAATTGGTCCGATGATCGATCACCTCTGCTCTCTGCTCACCTCAGTGTGGGTTATTGCTTCAGCGCCATGCATGGAAACGGGATAGATATAACTGCATCCATTCCCCTGCTCTTGTTTTACTCCTCCCCTGCTCTTGTTTTACCCCTCCCAGCAGATGCTGATTGGTATTGGTGGTAATGCCTGTTGGTGGAATATGGGTATGGTACTCTGAAAATGGAGGAGATGAAACACTGTGAAATTACTGTGAAATTTGTCTTTAGTTTGAACGTCATCTGTCATGTTTGTAGTACCTTCGGAAAAATCATGGATTGATTGCAACAACATTTTTGAACCCTTATACTATTCATCATTCACGTCATATCCCCATGCACAAGCCAAAAACCTCTACAACACGACCGCAACTATTTTCGAAAAATCAACCCTAGGCAATTTCTATTTCTTTGTTCGTTACCAAAGAAATGTGCGAACATGACCATGACATATTACGTAATCCAAACATGATTTATATGGGATATACAATCGGGTATTGAAATGGCCGTCCAGATGATTTTTTCGAAAGACGTTCCAATGGGTGCAATCATTTTCAACACAGTTCTGTGCCATTGATCAATGACCATGGATCCACGCGCTGTTAAACCGGTGCGGTGGCGTATCCAGTGTGGGATAGTAGTGTACGCCTGCCTCCTTTCCCTACGTTTGTATGCTAAGGGGGAAAAAAGACTTCAAAGAAAAAGTATTGTATGGTTGTAGTGGGTCTTCGGGGTACATCTTTTGCCGCCCTCGTTTGTAAATGAAATTGTACCGCTGACCTACGCAGCGACTACCACCATCGGCTGCAGAAAATAGATTAGGGTATGATACATGGTAGGATTTATTCCATGTTTCAACCTATTCCCTCGAGATCTAAATTATAGATGCTAAAGTAGCCTCCAGAATAGGAGATCATTCAAACAGTATGCATCCATTGCCGCCAAATTCCCTGCCATGCATGGATAAGACTGGTATTAAGCTATCTTATTGTCAGTTGCTCTCTCTCCCTAATCTCGAGATACATACCCCTCTCTCTCTTGGCCGTCACGTTGTCTCTGTCACCGTTTCTCTCTCCCTATTGCTCTCCCTCTCTCTCTCTCTCTCTCTCTCTCTCTCTACCCCCTCTCTCTTTCCCTTTCTCTATCCCTCTACATCTCTCTCTCCATCTCTTTTTCTCTATGTATAATGATGTATTGCCTCTCTCCCTTTTTTTTTGTTGCCATGACTTCTTTTTCTATCTCCCTCAGCTTTCTTTCTCTGTCCCCTCGTTTCTCTCTCTCTCTATCTCTTTCTTTCTCTCTTCCCTCATTTCTATCTCTGTCTCTCTTTCTCTCCCTTCTCTTTCGCAGTTTTACCCCGGGATACCCTGCATCATCCCAATCTCCCCTCGGTTAAGTGATGCTATATTTATCCTCCGTCTAACCATCGTAATCCGTCATCTGAGCCTCGTTTGTCCGCTTCATCTCGGGAGATCTTCCTCCAATCAAACACCCCATTTCTTTTTCTTTTCTCCAAAATATATGATCGGAATATGATGAGGGGCCTGGGATTTCTATCCTGGAACAGCTTATATCGTGTCAGTTATACTTAGGCTTGAGTTAGTCAACCAGTTGGATAATGATCATGTACAAGTCACGTTTCTCATCAGACAATGAGGAATCTAGTAATATGTTTCTTCCGATTTCATGATTTTATGACATCGTATCAATCTTGGTTAAAGTATATTTGTTGCAAAATTAAGACAATCACCAGTATTTCGAAAACACAGAACATTTACAAACATGATAACACAGATTTGTTTTTAAAATAAAGCATACAATATATATATATTTTTTCATCAATCTCTTTCTCTCCTTCTCTTTCTCTCTCTCTCTCTCTCTCTCCCTCTCTCTTTCTCTCTATCTCTCTCTCTCTCATGTTCCTCAATCTTTTACTCCGCCCCCTCTCTATTCAAAATTTCATGCTGAAGCTTTCCATCAGTTTACTTCCTTTTCCCAAAGACTCTCTCACTATAATCTGATAATTAGTGATTAAATTAAAGATTATTGCTTTATGTAACATAATTATGAAAAAAGAAGGGGAAGAAGCCGACCTTCCGTTTGCATTGCAATTTTTGTGTTTAGATAACGAACGTCGGATAATATTATTCAATGTTGCGGCATAATGATTTAATTAATGAAACACAAATGCAACCTCTCTATCCAACAAGATCATTTCTCAGAAAATATTATTTTAAAGAATCCGAAGTCCTGAGTTCGGTGACTTCAAGACAGTGGTTAAATATTGCTGGTTAACTTTCAATAATACATAATCTTATTACCACTTATTGATTAATGATTTATTTATTTTTTACTTCCCACGCGCAGGATCACGTCATGTCCACATTGTTTTTTTAATTGTATGTTTTTCGATTTTTTTTTTTTTTAATGACACACTCTGTTATCATTTGTTTACGAAAAATATTTTGACATTTATTGACCGATGCTGCAATAACCTGTACCAAATAAGAGCACCATAAAAATGATATCAACGAGGCTTACAATTTTTTCCTTTTTGCATTTTTGCCCTGATTTTACAGGAACTCTTATCACGGCCTTTGCCTGTTTCTGCTGTGGCTATCCGGAGGTTCGTCCTGTGTTGGCGTTTTTCTGGAATCTTCTTGCCGCCATACTTCAGATGCTCACATTCGTCTTTATAGTGGGTTGGATATGGAGCATTATATGGGGCATGACCTTCATGTCACTAGCCTGTAAGTATGACATTTTGTAAAGGTCAAGTATAGGGAATGACCTTTCCTGTGAAGGGCAAGTATATGTCCTTGGACATGACTATAATGTCACTAGCTTGTATGCCATTTTGGAAAGGTCAAGTGTAGGTTAGAAGGGTCGACCTTAATGTCACTAGCTAGTCAGTATGCCATTGGACGAAGGTCAAGTAAAGGGTATAAAAGAGGTGTGACCTTTTCTGTAAAAGATAAAGTGTATAGATTATGACCTTCATGTCACTAGCATGTAAGTATGACATTTTGTAAAAGTCACGTATAGGTTATAGAGAGAATGACCCTTTTTGTGAAGGTCAAGTATATGTTCTTGGGACATGACTATCATGTAACTAGCTTGTATGCCATTTTAGGAAGGTCAAGTATAGGTTAGAAGGGGTGACCCTGGGCAGTATGCCACTGGACGAATGTCAAGTAAAGGGTATAAAAAGGGCGTGACTTTTGCTGTAAAAGATAAAGTGTAGATTATAAGGGGTATGACCTTCACGTCACTAGCCTGTAAGTATGCCATTTGATAAAGGTCAAATATAGTTTATAGAGGAAATGACCATTTCTGTGAATGCAAGTATATTATAGGTTTTGGGGACATGACCTTCATATCACTAGCTTGTTAGTATGCCATTCTACAAATGTCTAATTACATAGGGCATTATTTTTTAGGAAAATGATTTAAGACAAAAAGAATAATTTCTTTGGAAGAAAAAAAAGGAAGAGGAGGAAAGAAAATGAAATGGGAAAGAACTTAAGAACTCAAGCTTTAGGTTATGCAAATCTTGTAATTGTGTTACTTTCTAAAGTGAATCCTTTCACATATAAACATTTATCCACACATCCGCACAACGCACACTCATCCTCATACGCGTGCGCACCCACACGCACACATACATACCAACATACAAGAATGTTTAGTAATGAGTGACGATGTTAACAACACAGAACTTGAGAGTTTTTGAAATCGTAATTACGTTTCAAGTGAATGGGACGAAGCAGCCTTCCGAGAAGCAATCAAGTTCTTCTGCATTTGAGCTGTTAACTCATTAATCTTTTTTTGAAATGTCGAGATGCAATTGTGACTAAGTTCCATGAAAACCCATATCTGGTTTGGATGTGCATTTTTTTTATTAGTGGTAGCTTACACGATTAAAACAAAAGAAAGCGCTCTCACCAAGCAAAATAGATTAAAATGATTGTTTCACATAAAATAGATTAACACAAAGATCAAAAAGATATCTTGTAAACGTCTGTTAGATGATTAAAATGAATTTTCCTACGGGAGTTTCCCAAGGGGCAGTATACTGTTGCCAGTGGATAATTTTATCCAAAGGCTATCTTGGGCAAAAGTCTGGGCTTTTTATCCGGGAAACCGGTAGAATGTCAAGTAAATATTATGTATGTGTTTTTCTTACATGATAGAACATTTAATTCATTCCGTTTCTTTTGGAAGATAGTTCCACACCTAGAACTCCAGTTCACCTTTAAACGTGTGCTTCTCTGAAGGTTGAAAAGTTAACGATAAATACCATAACATTGACATTTACAATCATCACTTGTCAACATTTTAATTGATTGTTACTAATTAAGAACGGCCGTCAGATGAACACTGCTGACATCAAGTATCTAATGTTCATCGAGTTAGTCATTGATATTGGAATCAAAATACGGTCTCACCGTTATTATTTGAAATTTTTACACTGAAATTGTAATTTGTGGTGAGCAAAAATGGGTGACGAACAAAGTTAAAAAACAAAACAGGCAGTGCAGGAGAATATTATTGGTTTTATATTGAAATTATTTTCTTGTCAGGGATTCTTGCCCCGGTTCACTGTAAGTGTTTTATAGAGAGGGGGCGATTTTTTTTTTTTTTTTTTTTTTAATATAAAACTTTAATTCTTGAGACCTCAAACTGCTCTATTTTTCATCGTGGAAGGAAACACTTTAGATGTTTTTAATTTCGATGAGGAATTAGAAGGAAATTAAGCTTTTGCCTTCCGTGGATCACTTTTAGCACCCACCATTTGAACATATAATTTCCCCTTAACAATCGTGCAAAAAGGGGGGGGGGGGGGGAGATAACAATAAATAAAGTCATTCATAATTTATGTTTGATCGAGAACATGCAATTTTATGCGCATGTATGTACATGCCTAGCGTTGTGGTAAATTATGTGGTTAGCAAAGAAAAAAAAATACAGTTGTATTCAAGTCAAAATGTTTACTATACCGAGTCTGTATTATTGTGTGGTTCTGGGGAGAATTGTAATTGGGTTACTGAAAAAATAACAGCACAGCGATATTTTTTTGATATAAAATAAATTGCATTAGAAATTTAAAATGAATTTGCAAAATTAATTGATTTGATTATATTTTGATGTTTCCTTTGGGAAATCCTTCATTAAATTTGTAAGTTATTTTTAAAAATACCTTTTTTTCCTTCTCGATTTGAACTAAAAAACACATGCAAGCTCTGCAAAACAATTTTCTTGCCAAAGGATTGTGAACAAAACTCTTTATACTTTTTATCAAATCCAATCTTTCTAAACAGAATATGATATGGCTAAGATTACACTCGCTGACACACCTAAAAGCTTTTTAAACCAACAGATTTCTCTACTTTTTCTTGCCAAGAAGTTTGGAAAATCCTTATTCCGAAAATGTACCCTTACTGACCAAACTGGTTGTAATAATAATATTTCTGAATATAGTCACGTACAACATTAGACTGAGAAGTACCCTGCTTTCCACTTTCAATAGTCAAGGGCTCTAAGTGGAAATGCTAATGGATGGTCATGTTCTCTCACAGCACTACCCCAGATGAGCATACAGCTATTTTACGTAACATGTTTTGCCTTGCGTTTTTAGTGTTTCATTCACTGGCATTGAGACCTGACATGTTTGGGGTTCAAATCTTGACCGATGTGTTAGAGCTCCCAGGTGTAGTAATAGATACTTGGTAGACTCTTTTCTGAAACGAAATATTAAAACGGTGTACATTAAATCAGGATAATTATCCGGTATTTGAAATTCGTTATAATATATGTATGTTGACTATCATATTTTGATTCTATCCACGTGAAAACCTGAAATAATACTCAATCCTCTTATAATTATATCAGAACATGAATACCGAATCTCTCTTTTTCTCCTGTTTCTTTTCCTCTCCCCCAGCTGAGTATGCCTACGTAAGACAGATTCGACTCGGGAAGCACCATGCAGCCGTATTGAGGAGTGATTCGGCGAGATCGGCGTGAAAGCCACCCATCCTGTAAAACTGCTTCAAAGGCACCCAGAGAGCATACACCACTAGGCCCCGTTTTCACAGATAACGGAACGGTTCAGTGTGCCGTACGTGGAATCAAGTGCTTTTTGCATCTCAACATTTCGATATCTCACCGAGATGCGTCGTTTACTATAATAAGAATTAAAAACAATTATGAAAGGTTGTAGAAATTGGATGGATGTCGGCTCTTGGGGAAAACAAAAAATATTGTTGTTTTGGGAATGAAGCGACGTCATGATGTTATGATGAGGAGGAAGCGAATATCTCGTTTTTGTAATGAGAGAAAGGGGATTGGTTCGCATGACAAGAAGAATGACTTTGGGATGAGCTGAATTTCTTGACGCTTTTCACGAAGAGAGCAAACATAGGGGCCCCACTTGACGAATAACACATAATATCGCCCTTGCCAGTGAGTTAATGTTCAGGCTATCATTCTGGCAGGCTCTTGAAAAAAAAACAAGAGATACATGAGGAAAAACCCAAGCTGTGCAAAGCTGACGTAGATGATGAGTACGATAAGAGCAGTAATTGACGTTTTAGAATCTCGGCCGGAGTGAAGTGAGAATATAAAAGATGTCTTATATTTTATATGGAGGGAGTAAACAAAAATGGCGGTGTATCGCATTGCTGTACACATGAGATTTGAGCGTCATAGGATCTGTGCAAATCCAGTGGAATTATCTTTTCTTAGCGAACCAAAATACCGTCTCCCATTTTCAGCCGGGTTCCGTCCGGGAGGATTCTCGATTCCCATCCGCGATTTGTAATCGATCGCCAAAAAAGCTTACACATGGGGCCAAGGGAAAAAGAAAATTTAATGTGTTTTCAAATGGAAATTGGTTTCATGCACCTCCCGGTAACGAAATGTTGTAATATAATGACAGCCTCTATCGGGTTGCTAAGATTAAGTTAGATAGAAAACAGGCAATCATCTATTTCCTTTCTGGTAAAGTAATGGAACAAGCAAGTTTACAAAATTATAAGTTTTCATGAACAGATTCGTTGTTTATTTAATTTGCTTTGCCGCTATAAATGTGTTTTATTTGAAATGATTACATTACATTTGTTGCTAAACGAGGGTTTGCTTCATGGTTTCAGTGGTTGATTACTCTAAAGAATACTCCGAGAATATTTGGACATGTTTACAATCTTGAAATCATTACGCATACTTTTTGAAATGTGAAGTTTCATATCATGAATGCTTTGTCTCTTCGCGTACTGTTATCATTAACTTAATGTAATTGCCGTGATATAATTCGCAAAAATCAACAAAGATAATAAGTAAACAACATCGGCTTTTGTGTTAAAAACTTCTATTTGAATGTTGTTATCATACCGCTGAACTATTTGTACATGAATTGTAATGATTGACGACTCTATGCCATTTTGAATGGGTCTATATGTTTTTTGTAATTCACGAAGCCCGGATGTCAGTATTATGATCTTCACGACACGAGAGTGGATTTCGTACTATTGTTAGTGGCCTGTTTTTGTAACTTAGAAACAGTGTGTGTGATTATGCTAGATAGGGACAGTTGCCTAATAGTTTCAGAGGCTCAGCGTTCTTTTCTTCTTTTTTTTTTTTTGAGGCTCAGCGTTCTACCAAAGGGACTTTGCAAACATGAAAATAAACCTGCAACAATGCTTTTATTTTGTGGAAGAAAACAAATCTCGCTTCGGCAGTACACTGGATGATTGAATGGGAAAATTGAACGTGATCATAGAGGATCTTATATGCTGTCTGCTGTGTGTGTTGTTTAACTGTTAGTTTGGAAACGATCTCTGCCTCTTCTCCATCTCCCTATAGTACAATCACTTTCATTACAAATTAAGCTGCCCTCAGTACTAGTAAGCATAAGTGGAGGTGTTGCGATATAGTGGTTCATTCACTTGACTTTTCAAGGGTTGCGGGTTCGAACCCCAGCCTGGCACTTACATCCATAGGTAAGACATTAATCCACGTCTGCCACTCTCCACCCAATCGTAAATGGGGACTTGGTAATCGCTTGGCTAATAATAATTGCAGGGCCCTCGAGAAGAACCGTATTAATACTGATGAGGCTACCCGGGGTAAATAAAACCAAATCATTAGTAATATTTGCGTTAAACACGAACTACTGTATCTTCTTCATTATGACTGATTGTTATCCATTATTCACCCCCGGGTAACCTATCCCAAAATGACAGTTACACTTGGCTATATCGGTAAGGAATCTCTTATTGTAATTGTATGACCTCCTTTTTATCTTTTCTGAGGATGGAGAGCATTAATATCACGAAATAGATTATTAGTACCTCGTTTAGCCCTGGTTTAAGCCTGAAATAGCTTGTTAAAAGCGTACAGCGAAAAAAAGAATTGACAGCGTCTTAATATTATCAGCTTATGGACATGCAAATGAACATGAAAAGAGAGATTAATTATACTCAGATTGCTTGAAGAGATTTATAAAAATGTTCAGGTTTGTCGCATTTAATCTAACAATCCCTAATAGATGAATGATGAAGTATTCAGTTTGCCCAACGATTTTCACTTTTCATTTATCAAGGGACCCTTTTTTTCTTCAAGACGTGAAAAGCAACAGTATCGGCGTATCATATTTCTGAGCTGTTGAATTCCAGATTCTCAAAATTCTATGAGGCTTCAGCTTCATTGTAATGGATAAACGAGTCATTGATATTATGCTTTATCGAGAAGCATTCACAGAGATTCTCGACGTCTTTTTAAAAATCCCTATATACTTCGCCCAGATAATAGGCATTGGCGCGCTTTGTGCTTTGCAGATGATATTAAATGGTCTAAATCGATGAAATATATGATTTTATTATGATCCATGGTTATTTGATATCACTTTGTATAGGCGAATGAAATGAAGAAAAAAAAGTAGAGCAAATATTTGAACTACCTTCTCATGGTAGACACAGCTGGTGTAATTTCCTGCATTTATAGTGCATTGCAATGTGACGGTTGATAGACGTTTTAAAAGGTGGCTTTTAAATTCAATTTCCATGCGATGAAACAAAATGGAAATGATCATTTTATAGGACTACTATACTTTTACCACTCTTGCTACTGCTTCTGTAATCGCTACGACAGCTACTATCCCCCCCCCCGCCTCCTTATACAATAATTCCTCCTCCTCCCCCTTCCCCTTCCCGCTCTTTCTCCTCCTCTTCCTCTCTTCCTCTTTCTGCTTTACTCTACATACTGATTTGCTACTTAGTATTGTACTATATACTTACACTGATACTACCACAGCTACTTCTGCTAACTTCTATTAATATTACTACAATACTACTATGGGGTCGTGTGTATGGACGCTTTACTAAAATAAAGCCGTTGCATTTGCCTAAAATACATAAAAATAGTACTAACCCTCATAAATATTTGTCGTTTATAATTTGTTCTAATATAATCCTTCATTAAAACTATGCTCCTGTTATGATAATACATAAATGCGTTTACTTCTGCGCTGCTCCTCATGCTTACAACAACAATAACAACTGCTACTTCTCTACTACTACTGCCTCTCCTGCTTGACTACTCTACTGGTACTACAAATACGACTACTACTACCTTATCCACTGACCTTATCGTCCTGTCACAGGGAAACAACACCTCTTGAATGGAGAAGAGGTAATTGAATATATGAAATAAATGTTTTGAATACAAGATCTGATGAAATTTTGTTTCGTGTTCGTGATGTTGATGAGTATTAATAGTATTACATTTTATTCAAAATATGTATATATATACACGTACCGGGACAGAAATTCGACGTGTGTCATGACTTACTCGTGCTTATGGAGTGCCTATTGTTGTTATACAAAAAATGAAGAAGAAAAGAATCACTTGAATGAAATAATTTTACAAGATGTAAGAAACATTGATATATATCTTGAATATATTCCTTATCGATGTAATAACAACGAAGTGGTTTACGGTTTTTCTTCAACTCATGAAAGAATAGTGAATTTATCGTTATTTATTTTTCAAACTAAACGACGATGTAAAAACATGTCTTCTCAGTATCTTGTATGTCTCTTATATTAATGTTCTTCTTTATGATGAGTATAATTGTTGATATTTTACCTTTACTGCTCCTTCTTGAATGTAATTTATTTGTTTCGCTGTGCTCAATATGTATCGTCGTGTATTATGATGCACTTTTTCGCTTTAAAAAAATACACGAAATTGTCATACTTTTTAATTTTCGAAATGGATCGCAGAAATTTGTCACGATGTATTTCCTTCTTTATATCATGCAAAGCTGATGAATTTTGATGGTATAAATACGAATGGGGTAACACAGGGTTGAAGTTACATTCTTTACAGCTCATCGCCCTGTCGGTTTCATCTTTCATTAAACGTGGTTCAAAACATACGGTTAAAGAAATACTTTTGCTTTAAAAAAAAAGTTGTTTCAGGGCATCAGCTCACGTTGTTTCATAGACTTAAAGCTGTCCTATTTATATTCCTAACTATTTCTTTTTCACTATATACGGTTGTTGTTTTCAACACCGTGGTTACTCTTATGTATTCTTTATTCACTCCTAGATTTTATTTACAAAATGATGTTGAATATTTCATGCAGGCATGAAAGCAACTCTGTTGAACGATCCTTTTAGTTTGTTTATTATTATTATAATTAATATTATTATAAAATATTATAATCCATATAATATTCGTAAACCAAATCAAAAAATAATTTTCCCGTTGTCCGATCGTATATTGTACGATGTTATTTCCTTATCAACTACTTGTAGATACAAATTGATATCAATTTATTCATCGTCGTTGTGTAAATATATTATTTATTTCATAGCAAAGAAATGTTCTCTTACTCATCGAAGTTGTTTTATTACATCTTTTCCTCTTCCCTCCCCCTCTCTCTCTATCTCTCTCTATCTCTCTATATCTTGTATTCGTATATAGATCTATAATAGTGAAAATTGTTTGTTATTTACTATGTCAGTATTTGCATTCTAATATAAACTGTTTTAATATTCAAAACCACTACTCCACCTGCATGCGCTGTATACTGAAAATTTCATTGGTTATACGAATGTTTAGTCATTCTTTAACAAAAAAGCATTTTCCCCCTTTCTAATGAACTGTACAATAATTGGGATGTTGGCGATGATATTTGGTTTTAAACATAAGTATCATCGCAATGAACCAGTAAGAAATGGTGAAAATAGTAACCAATGTGAAATGTGGGTTTTCCTTTTGTTATCATTATTTTTATGACATATAGACTTACTGCCTTATGGATTTAAGTTTATTGCTCCAAATTATCGTCAATATCTATCATTGTTTTCAGTTACTTCGTATATGATAATTTATCATATCTCTCCAGATAAGTTATGATCTCGTAATATGCTGATATTTATTTTAATAACAATTAAAAGCTTAATATATAGATTTGTTATCTTTACATACATGTAAATGTGTAAAACCGCACGGAAAATTAATTTTGCCTCAAACGAAATAAATGCTATTTGCAAATAAGAAAACGAAAACCGAATTACACAGTATCTAGGTATGAAACAGTGACAGATCGATAAACGGTTGAAAAATTCAAAAATGAGTGATCTGGATATTGAGCATCTCATTTAACTATCTTTGCGTAAAGATTTAAGATGAATTGTTAGAGCTCTTCAATGCCTTTAACACAAATTAATTGCATGATTAGTCGACTCCATTTGGAAAACTAGAGAATGATCGAGACAAAAATTATGCTTTCTACTTCCAGACATGTGAACAAATTGTGCAGTGCCCTTGTCTCGTTTTATACAAACGTCGAGATATTATTGTCTGACGGTGAGCGCTTTCATAAGCTTTATGGTGCTTTTTCTATCGTGGAAAATGTAACAGATGTGTGTCAAAAGGTGTTTTCTTTCGGTCGTTCACGATGTCATTATATATTTGCTGTATTGAATTAATTCATAACTCACTTTTCAAGAAAAGGAATATGTAATTGTCTTCTGTATACTTCGTTCTGCGTTATAAGAAGAAACAATGAATTTATTTGATTGTTAGTGCGTTAATTTTGCTTTGTAATTTGATATCTGGTCTACAGCTCAACTTGTCAGTAATACATGAAGATATAATAAAAGTTTACAAAATCATGCTGTAAAATTCATTATTGGTGTACTTATGTTGTATTGCAGCGACGGAGATTGGAATCGTTTGATATTGTCACTTTTGTTTGACTGAGAGACTCTAAAGAGAAAGAGAGGGTAGGAGAGAGGGGCAAAGAGATCGAGGCAGATAAATGTCGCAACGAAAAAAAAAAACTAAATGGTATTAATGAAATAAATGGATACATAGATAATCACGACTAAATGAATGAAAACATATTAAAATACACACTTGAATAAACGAATGGATGAAAATATATATGAAAATTAATAAATGAACAAATACATAAATAAATGTATTTCAATGTATTGTATTTATTAACATTTATTTCCTTCTCAACAGTACAATATGAAACACAATGTATATTATACATGATATATGTAACAATTATTTCAACATAAAGTATACAGTAAATAATTCAGATGAATAAAAAACAAATGTAATTACATCTTACCAACAAAAATGAATTAATACATGAAGGCACAAACGAAAAAACAAATAAATACCAATACATGATACATAAATAAATAAGAGATTATAACAAAAAAGAATATAAAATTCCCATTAACATTTTTCTTGGAATCCTGCCCTACCTCCCCAGCTAAGAAGCTACAAATTATTTCCATTCATTTTGAGAAATTGAGAGAGGGGTGGCCCCTCCGCCCCTGCATCAACCTGAAGACGCTGCATCAATATATTGTCACCCTCTATCGAACTAATACACTATACTCTTATTATTGCTAGATCTTTTTTTCGCCACGTGGCCATTTTGTTTAGCGTTCATTTATTTCATAAAGTTTCTGCAAACTCATTTTTCTCTTTGTAAAGTATAACTACGTCACTGAGAAACAAACTCTATCCCGAGGAGAGAAAAGTATCACGGAATTCTTGGCTTTAGATTTTCTTTCTCTTTTAGTGAGAAGATTAAAAAAGGAGTGGTTCGGAATGTTTTTGTAGTGTAGTGAATAAAAATTCGTGCGCTTCAATAAATCTAAATGCGATGCAACTTTGATATGAGTATTGAAATAATTTGCGCGCATGATTTGAATTTCGAAAAAATGAAGGGAAAACAAAATTGAATAAGAAACTTTTTTTTGTAAAGGACAATGAATAACAACATCCAAAGAACATGAATACAAATGAACTATTTAACACCGTCTTAACTGTCATTTTGAGAAAGACGAGGAGTAATTATGATAATCTCTAAGTTGCGCTGCATCGTAAGCCTTCTCCAACGAAAAGTATCAAGAAAATACCTTTTAGGACCATCCATAATGATGAATATTCACTCTAATGCCGTATGTTTCGTACCACTCATCCATTTTCTGATCCTAATGCACCATTAAAATGCAAACTACTCGGATTTAACTATTTTGGTTTCATCTCTGAAACGCATCTCGAGTTTGACATTAAATCATATGGCACAATGGATAATCCTCAGGTTGAAATAGAATACGACAGAGCCAAGATGCCTCTGGGGCATTTGCTTTCTAGAAGTCACTGGAATAAAAACAAAACAAAACAAAAAACCTCTTTCTTTTGGCGAGGTTTCAATATCAAGAAATGACAATTATAATCTTTCTTTGTCAATATTAAAAGGAGCGATCTTGCCGAAGGGTACTCTGATACAGCCTTGAATAAACACTTGTCTCCAATGAGAATGACAATATATTATGTGCATCATTGAATGAAGAGAAGAGAAATCCCCCACCTACTCGTTCCAGTTTTTGTATTGTTTGAATGTAAAAGATACACTATATCTGAAAAAGAAGAAAGAAGAAGACAAAACACGATGATCGTAGAACGTCCTTCGCTTGCGAGGTTTCTTGGAATGAGTGGTGTTTGGTTTTATATTTACTTAAGGTAAAAGTAGGCCTACAAGTTAAACCTTCGATAATAATCCTTGGTTCATTTTCAAACATGGTCACGTCTCCCTCTTTCCTTTTTGCTCTACTACTTTTTTTCTAACAAAATAATGTTCATTTATCACGTCAGTAAGGAAAACTATATACTACATCGAAAAACTATGTACTACATCGGCCTGCTCATTTATTCTGAATGTATGTGTCGTCATTATCATCATCACCCCCCATTACCAGCATCACCATGTTTCATCAACGTGATAATCATCATGTTTTAATTCTGAGCATTCTGGATCAAAAAATAAATAAAGTAGAAAAACGTCATTAAAAGACAATACAAAATGCAGAACACACTTTCTTCACCATCAGCATCAGACCCTCTTCCATATTTAACGTCAGTATTCTTACATACCTCATTCTTTAATCATTTCGAGTACAAGCTCCATACTCCTCGAAGAGCAGGTGGGGGGGGGGGGGGGGGGGCGGCTCTTTTTTCTTCTTCCTCGACGCACATGTTATGGGTTGATTATCTAATATAGCAAGTTTTACGATACGGCCCATACTACGTGTACCTTTAAATGACAACAATTATGATAGTCACATTAACAGTATTTCAAACAAAAGAAAACAAAAATACTGATTATTTCACGTTAAAAATCTTTTATTAAGTACACAAATAGAGTGGTTACAAATATTGCACCAGTTGAATAACATCTTTTTCAATAAATAAATGCAATAATCACATGAGCCATTTTGGAGTTTAAACAATGATCAAAGTAATCTTCAACAATGCCATTACTTTTGCACCTTATGACAGCAAGCCAACATTATCAGCAAGGATAAGTATATATGCCAGAGGTTTACCAGTACACAAAATACTTCACCATGTTCACCACATGTATTGAGTTGTCAAACCCGAGTTTACATCAAAAAGACGGACATCAAAAACTAAACAGGCGAGCAAAAAAAAAAAGGGGGAAAATACCTTAAATCTTAAAGTCCAATGTTTTCATGATTATTATTAAATTGGTAGTGGACACAATTTTTTTTTTTTTTTTGGTCCTCGAAAATTTAAAAATTTGCACCCCCCCCCCCTTTGGCGCCAGGGGTGGGGGGGGGGGGGGGCCCATCTCCCAAAAAAGGTAAAAATCACGTGTTTTTAAACGTTTTTTTCCCAGGGCCCCCACCTCCACCCTGGATCCGCCACTGTAATAGGTAATAGGTGGTGGTTATTATACCTGACTGCTAAAAAAGCATAAATGCTTGTAAGGAAGCAACCAGACGGCCGACGGCTTTAGGTCCTCTCCGAGGGATCTGGTAATGAGAAATAATGCCTTACCAAAGGGCACTAGCGCATCGACTTGGTTTCAAACCCGGGTCACCGGATCACGAGACCACTGCTCTACCGACTGAGCTATCGGGCCTCCTCATGAAACACACGAAGTGAAACGATACATATACAAAAGAAAGATATTAATTCAGTTTACGAAAACTGATATTTCATATCAAGATATTCCAGATTATCTTCCACTTCTGAGCATACACAAAGCACGATAGAATTGATGGACATAAGTAGACAGTTTGATTTACATATCAAATTGCCACAGAAAACAAAAGGAAATAAATATACCCTCCCCATAAAAACTATTTAGCGAGATAAGAATTAAGAAAATATGATCAAATGTAGAAACACATTTGATAACTTCATTATCATGTAAAAGAAGCTATAAAAATCCAACCCTGAATATAATCATCTTCTATTCGTTGAATGATATCTTGCGATGTAAACATATTTCAGATTAGCATAATAAATATTCATACAATTGTAGTTATTTTGGCAATGACAGATAGACAATTTTCATAATTTGATTTTTGTATGTATCAAAATATCAAAAAAATCACATTCTTAAAGTACAACACAAGAAGAAATGAGATGAAATTCCATGAACAATAATTTCAAATAAACATAAAACCATTTGATACAGTAATACCAAAATACACGTTCAGACACACAAAGAGTCTTCTTTTAAAAATAAAGATGTATCATCATAATTGCACATTTTTTTACCATGATCAATCTTTCCGTAGAATAGTACATTTTGTGTAACACATTGAAATTTGAAAGTAGCATTAACTATGTTTTTTTCTTCTTATTAAATAGACACAACACAAATGCAAATTAACTTATGAACCTATGTACAAAATCTACCTCATAAATCTACAGAACACCTAAATTTATTTTGGATGTTGCACAGGAAATCAGATAATACATGTATGTGTGTAAGTAGTTCTTTTTATGCCAGCATTTAAAAAATATTTCTGAGGATGACCGAGGGACATAGACATTATTTTTGTGAGAAGTATTAACCAAAACTAACACAGCATACCCACGAAACATGTTTGCAAATGCATGGCCAGCTCACAAATCTACAGCCATCAGAAAACATACACCCAGTCATTCCAAGTTAAACAAAGATGTTAGATCAAAGAAGACTCGATAATTTATAAGTGGGTATACATGACGACATAATACAAGTAAAATGTATAAATCTTTGAAATTATCATTGTATTCACAGATTTGTGCATAGTAACTCTGCTTGTACGAACCAGAAAAAACAAACAAAGTTAAGATAAGTAAGCAACTGTCAGAGCATCTGTCACAATAGCAAAATGAAGGCAAACATGTCAGTCAACACCAATAAGAAATGGCATTCAAAGATAAAAATACTCACAACAAAGTCAACTGACTGAGCTACTAAAGACATTAAATGTTGCATGCTGACATAAGGGATTTGCCATTACTTGCCAAAATTAAAGTTATCGCAGATGCTATTTGAATTCTAACACAGAGTTGGAATTGCACAAAATGAGTAGATTTTGTTGTAAAGGTGTAATTCAATACAAAGACACACAAAAAGACTATAAAAACATTTAAATACATTTTTTCTCATGAGCAAAGATGGCTTCTTCAATCTTTAAGATCATGAACCACTCTTTAATCTTCAAGCCTCAAACAAATGCCTAAAGAACATCTTCAATTGGCAAACATACATGTACTTCTTGTACATACATTTAGCTTCATATCGATTGTCTACCTTTATCCTTCATTATTCTGAGCTTTCAATCATTGCTGCTAACAACACTGTGGTATCCATCTTCAGCATCCCCTACTATCATTGTTGTCGTTGAAGTAATTTTACCATCCTGCATAACATTGTTTGGGCACAACCAGTTCTATGGACTTACGTAAACTCTCCATCTCTGATGTTTTTCACATCAACAATACTAATAAACCCTGTCAACATCATCATCCTTCCTAATCAGCAACCAAGGTTCCCTTTAGCCCTCACCTTTCCCAAACTCACCCCACCTTCATCACGCCCATCTTTACCAAAGACAAATAATCAAGCCCCTGTAGTCCAAATTCCGTCCTACTACCCACGATTCCCTTTCAACACTCAATCATCGTGATTGCTGCATCGGATGTTTTGATGTCTGCACAATCGTCATCATCATCATCATCATCAGTCATTAACCTGGTGGGGGTGGGGGACATTCCATGTCACCGGCTGACAGCGGATGTTGTAGTACGGAGAGCAGATCTGCTGGTAGAGGGGTACGCGATGAAAGATACCAATGTTTGCAAACACCAGCTCCGAGCTGTAGTACGTGAAGAAGGGTCCTTCGCAACACGAGCACTGCCGCACGTTCTGCAACATTTCTGTTATAAATTACAAGATAGGCAAAAGTGAGATGATGTTTGGCTACCAGTTTTGTGAGTTTCATTGGTGTAACATAAGAAATGTTGAGTGCCATACAGCTTCTTTGTGCTTAATTACAGTTACAGGGGTGATAGTGAGCACTAAAAAAAAAAGTTATATAAAAATTCCCCTCAACCACGCCCCCCCTTGAGTGAACAAAAATGGCATCTAACAACATTGAGTAAGAAAATTGGGAAAAAATAGGGAAAAATCTGGAAAATAGAAATAAAATCGGGAAGAAAAAAAATTAAACAAAATCTGAGAAAAAAAATAATAAAAAATAAGGGAAAACAAATCGGGAACAAACAAAAATCAGGAAATAATACCAACTAGATGGAACTTCGACTGCGCGCAGTCGAAAATGATGCCTCCGTCAAAGAGCAATATTACAAACCAAAACAGAAGAAATTTTTCAAATTCAAGTTCAATTGAAATCTATTAACAGGTTCTCAGAATATCGTGATTACAAGCAATTTCTCATATACATAAATGACCCTTTGATCTTTGACCTCATGACCCTAAAATCTACTCAGTTCATTGGCTCTGCAAGATGTCCTGAGTTAAATAGTAATCCATCTGTCAGTTCTAATGAGAATGCGTTCACAAGCTATTTTTGCATACATAATGAGCCCATGACCTTTGACCTCATGACCCAAGAATCTACTCAGTTCATTGGCTTTGCACGATACATACATGGTCTAAGTTTGGCAGGAATCCATCAATCGGTTCTTCAGATAACGCGATCACAAGCCGTTTTTGCATACATAATGAGCCCTGTGACCTTTGAACTCGTGACCCCAAAATCTAATCAGTTCATTGGCTCTGCAAGATACATACATGACCAAAGTTTGGCAGGAATCCATCAATCGGTTCTTGAGATAACGCGATCACGAGCTGTTTTTGCATACATAATGAGCCCTGTGACCTTTGACCTTTGACCTCGTGACCCCAAAATCTAATCAATTCATTGGCTCTGCAAGATACATACATGACCAAAGTTTGGAAGGAATCCATCAATAGGTTCTTGAGATAACGCGATCACGAGCTGTTTTGCATACATACTGAGCCCTGTGACCTTTGACCTTTGACCTCGTGACCCCAAAATCTAATCAGTTCATTGGCTCTGCAAGATACATACATGACCAAAGTTTGGCAGGAATCCATCAATCGGTTCTTGAGATAACGCGATCACGAGCTGTTTTGCATACATGAGCCTTGTGACCTTTGACCTTTGACCTCGTGACCCCAAAATCTAATCAATTCATTGGCTCTGCAAGATACATACATGACCAAAGTTTGGAAGGAATCCATCAATAGGTTCTTGAGATAACGCGATCACGAGCTGTTTTGCATACATAATGAGCCCTGTGACCTTTGACCTTTGACCTCGTGATCCCAAAATCTAATCAGTTCATTGGCTCTGCAAGATACATACATGACCAAAGTTTGGAAGGAATCCATCAACTGGTTCTTCAGATAACGCGATCACGAGAACGGGACGTACGGACGTACGTACGGACGGACGTACGGACGGACGGACGTACGGACGGACGGACAACCCGAAAACATAATGCCTCCGGATACTTCGTAACGGAGGCATAAAAATCGGGAAACCGATTTAAATTGGGTAATTATCAGGCCTGAGTTACTACAAATCTCCTGACCATATTATCCAGATACAAAAATACCTCAAACTAGATGGAACTTCGACTGCGCGCAGTCGAAATGATGCCTCCGTCATAGAGCAATTTTACAAACCAAAACAGAAGAAATTGTTCAAATTCAAGTTCAATTGTAATCCATTAACAGGTTCTCAGAATATCGTGATTACAAGCAATTTCTCATATACATATATGACCCTTTGATCTTTGACCACATGACCCTAACATCTACTCAGTTCATTGGCTCTGCAAGATGTCCCGAGTTAAATAGTAATCCATCTGTCAGTTCTAATGAGAATGGTTCACAAGCTATTTTTGCATACATAATGAGCCCATGACCTTTGACCTTTGACCTCATGACCCAAGAATCTACTCAGTTCATTGGCTCTGCAAGATACATACATGATCTAAGTTTGGGAGGAATCCATCAATCTGTTCTAATGATAATGCGATCACAAGCTATTTTTGCATGCATAATGAGCTGCATGACCTTTGACCTTGACCTCATGACCCCAAAATTTAATCAGTTCATCGGCTCTGCAAGTAACATACATGACCTAAGTTTGGCAGGAATCCATCAATCGGTTCTTGAGATAACGCGATCACGAGCTGTTTCAGCATACATAATGAGCCCTGTGACCTTTGACCTTTGACCTCGTGACCCCCAAATCTAATCAGTTCATCGTCTCTGCAAGATACATACATGACCTAAGTTTGGCAGGAATCCATCGATCGGTTCTTTAGATAACGCGATCACGAGCTGTTTTTGCATACATAATGAGCCCTGTGACCTTTGACCTTTGACCTCGTGACCCCAAAATCTAATCAGTTCATCGGCTCTGCAAGATACATACATGACCAAAGTTTGGCAGGAATCCATCAATTGGTTCTTCAGATAACGCGATCACGAGAACGGGACGTACGGACGTACGTACGGACGTACGTACGGACGGACGGACGGACGGACGGACAACCCGAAAACATAATGCCTCCGGCTACTTCGTAACGGAGGCATAAAAATAGACCTGCATGTACAAAGTTACTTAATCATTTTGAGCTTCTGGTGGTATAAAGTAATAAATCCCTTCTTTTTTTGAAATTTTACATGTTTTATAAACAAAAGAGTAGAGTCCTCTTGATCAAAGTGAGGAGCAGCCTAGAATGATATAATAAAGAAACTAGATGGAACTTCGACTGCGCGCAGTCGAAAATGATGCCTCCGTCATAGAGCAAGTTTACAAACCAAAACAGAAGAAATTTTTCAAATTCAAGTTTCATTGTAATCCATTAACAGGTTCTCAGAATATCGTGATTAAAAGCAATTTCTCATATACATATATGACCCTTTGATCTTTGACCTCATGACCCTAAAATCTACTCAGTTCATTGGCTCTGCAAGATGTCCTGAGTTAAATAGTAATCCAGCTGTCAGTTCTAATGAGAATGCTTTCACAAGCTATTTTTGCATACATAATGAGCCCATGACATTTGACCTCATGACCCAAGAATCTACTCCGTTCATTGGCTCTGCAAGATACATACATGATCTAAGTTTGGCAGGAATCCATCAATCTGTTCTTGAGATAACGCGATTACGAGCTGTTTTTTGCATACATAATGAGCCCTGTGACCTTTGAACTTTGACCTTGTGACCCCAAAATCTAATCAGTTCTTCGGCTCTGCAAGTAACATACATGACCTAAGTTTGGCAGGAATCCATCAATCGGTTCTTGAGATAACGCGATCACAAGCTGTTTTTGCATACATAATGAGCCCTGTGACCTTTGACCTTTGACCTCGTGACCCCAAAATCTAATCAGTTCATCGACTCTGCAAGATACATACATGACCAAAGTTTGGCAGGAATCCATCAATCGGTTCTTGAGATAACGCGATCACGAGCTGTTTTTGCATACATAATGAGCCCTGTGACCTTTGACCTTTGACCTCGTGACCCCAAAATCTAATCAGTTTATCGGCTCTGCAAGATACATACATGACCAAAGTTTGGCAGGAATCCATCAATCGGTTCTTCAGATAACGCGATTACGAGAACGGGACGTACGGACGGACGTACGGACGTACGTACGGACGGACGGACGGACGGACGGACAACCCGAAAACATAATGCCTCCGGCTACTTCGTAACGGAGGCATAATTATAAAGGACTCTTTGGTTTCCAGCCTACCTGATAACTTTGCAGGTAGATCCCCCTTTTTCCAGTTGACCCCACTGCTTGAGATACACCGTGCCGCTAGCTCCTGTAGGGGTGGTACACTGGTCTCAGGACGGAATGTCAGCTTGGCTGTTACCTCTTGGTCCCACTCATCTAAGAGCTTGTCCTGATTAACTGTTTCAAAATGAAAAATGTAGCAGATATCAAGACACAAGTTTTTCCCTCTACATTTTACCAGAAAAATTAATGTTAAGTTGCAAATGTTTGCAGTGATACTATTTTTGAAATTTTTTCTGCACCATTATTAGAAAAGGTCTGTTATAAAGACCACCTAGCTGTGGCTGCCACTTTAATAGATAAGCTAATTGCAATTGAAACACCACAGTAATGTACAAATGGTGTCTTACATATCATTTGAAAATAATTACCTCTTTGGGGATTTTATAACCTTCAAAAATTCATAACTTTCACTGTTAGTTAAAGGAATTACCTAATGTCAACCCCCCAAAATTATCTGTGAAGGATGAATATTTCCAATTTTAATGAGACTTGACTATTTAATCCTCGTTCAGATATGACGAGGTAAACCATGGCAGTTTTTTTATAATGACGTAAGTGTAGTATGCTTCACATCTCTTTATAATACAACATAAAGCTCAGTGAATACTCATAGGACATTTGTTGCATCGATTTCGTTCATTCACCTATATGTGTTATTAAAATATGCAGCACTTTACCACCTCATACATGTATCTGTACAAGCTTTAGAAGTGTCTTACCACTGAATGTGTAGAGTTGGAGGTAGGAGAGGGAGGCAGGGAAGTACTTGAGAGGGTTGTTTCTAACATGTAGCTCCTTCAGACGATGAAGACGTCCTATCTGATCCGGTAACGATGTCAATCTAGAGGAAAAATATGGGACATCCACAATGAGGTTTTAGAAGTGTTAAGCTAATTTTGTCGTAATCTTCAAGATGTTCAAGGATTTACTTTGGGTATAATAAGAACCAATTACAAAAATGGACCTGAAAACATACTAACTGCATGTGTGCATTGGTTGTCAAAAAGAATAACAGGAAAGTAAAATTACATAACGCCTGGGGTAAAGTTGAGTGAGCACTGACATTTTTTTTATATTGCATTTTGGTGTTGCTAAAATAAAATAGGTAACTACTTATTTGATAATTTTCTTAATTTCAAGGAAAAAGTACAAGATACTGGACCTTGTATGTTATGACAAGAACAAAAGGGAGTAATCTGTGCCTTTGTTGAGTTAGACTCCAGTGAGAGAGAGCTGAGAGAGTCTTAACTTGGAACTAAACCCCTATAGGAATGAAACAGACTTGAGACTCAAATTTAAAGTTAATTAAATTAATGGCAGTGTTTCGATGAGGCAAGAAGTTGACTCCAGAGACATAAGATTGAGATGACTTGAGTATGCGAAACTCAACAACTTGAATTTTCTCGACTAGGGTCTCAATAACAACACAATAATGATCCACCTCTATTTGACTGATCTTGACATGAGACTTAAATTTGGCAAATTGATAAGAGCACAGACGGTGTTTTAACGTGTCAGGGAACTGACTTCAGTCGGGCTTGAGACATAAGATTGAGAATAGTCAAGTCAGAGAAACTCAACAGCTTGACTAGGATCTCAATCACACACCTGGGGGGTGTTTCACAAAGATATTTAGTCGAACTTAACTCTAAGTTGGACTTAAAAATTATGGAGAGCCATTTGTAGCCTTATAGTGAAATATATTCTAAAGCAAAAATTCAACTATTTTAGACTTTTCATAAATTCCACATCAAGAACATGATAATAGAAAATATGAATGATTTGAATCAACATGTTATGCCTTTTAACATAACTTTTACAAAATATTTTCATAGACGCTAACAGCTTTCCATAATTTTTAAGTCCAACTTAGAGATAAGTTCAACTTAGGATCTTTGTGAAACACCCCCCTGTTCTATTAACTTTTCTCATCCAGTAGATTGTACCAACATACCTGTTGTTTGAGAGCCAGACTTTGTTGAGTGAAGTACATCTTGATAGAGACGCTGGGAGGTGGGTCAGTTCACAGGATGACAGATCTAATTCAGTCAAACGCACCAGCCTCCCAAAGGCAGAGGGCAAACTCCGCAGATGATTCTCTCCTACACAGAGAAAGGCATATATATGTGATCAACTTCAATAGTATCACAACGTTTAATATCGTGCACATGTATAAAATTTGGCATTTCTAATATAATATGTTGTTGTTGTTTGGTATTGTCGGCATTTCATTCTTTTTAAGAATATTTACGCCTTTCAATCATGGTGCCTTTATAGTACTTCATACTAATCCAACTTTGTTCTATGATAATAACTTTTACAATTCATGAGCCCACTTTCGAATACGAGAAAGGCATGCTTTTCTTTCAAAACAATCCAATTCAGCAACACAATACAACAATGCAATACAGTGTCCCTATGTTGACAAAAAGAAGAAGGCACTGGTGCTATTCAAAATGAGTGAAATTCCCCTTCTTGCTTAAACTGAAGGTAGGTCATTCTCCCTTTATGCAAGAAGAGGGAGGGATGAGACAGAAAATAAAGAATATGTCATGATGGTAAACTTGAAAAAAATATCAAACAAGTTCTATCAAGACCAGACTTGTGCAGCGCTTTGTAACTGCAAGGAAAAGGCGCTATATCAAATATCTTTTGGATTGGATTGGAAAAAAGGGAGGGGGTGATCCCAAATCCTTAAATCAACATAGCTCTGGCACTCACCGACATAGAGAGCGGTAAGATTGACCAGGTTGCACAGCTCATCCGGTAGTGAGGTCAGCTGGTTGGAATGGGCACATAGCTCTTCTAAGTGTGTCAACTGACCGATGCTACCGGTCAGTTCGGTGAGTAGGTTGTTGGTCACGTTGAGGATGACCAGGATGGACAGTCTCCCCAGGGTGGATGGCAGGGACTGAAGGTGGTTGTTCTTGCAATCTAGCTCCTGGAGGTGACTAAAGTTACCTATACATTTCTGACCAAAGAAATAAAGAGGGAGAAATAAATAGGTACTGAAATAGCCACGCACATAAATGCATATACATGTAAATAAAGTGTCGTAGTCGAGTGGTTTAAGCACTTGACTTGAAATTCAAAGGTCGTGACTTGATCCCAACATGGCACTAATGTCCTTTGGCAAGGCATTAATCTTAATTTGCCACACTCGACCCAGGTGAGGTAAATGGATACCTGTCAGGAATTAATTCCTTTAAATGCTAATGCGCTGTAATGGCAGCTAGGCTAAAGCCGGGGTAATAATTAGTGCGCCTAGGAATAGAATTTTTAGATAGACGTCGCTATAGAAATGCCTATTATTATTATTACAAATAATGCAGTTACCTGTATTATTACCTGGTAAAAAAGAGCATCCATACATATGTATTCATTGAAAACTCTTTATCAAGAACTGTGATTATAACAAAATTCCTGATATAACAAGGTAATTTTCATGGCCCCAATGTAGTGGTAACATATCACAGAATACACCATCCCTCCATCCATCCCCACTTCTCTATATCAACAAATAGTTTTGAAGCAAGTTGGGACATGTCTGAATTTTAATCAATACTAGAGAGTTCTGATATACTCTACAACATGCATAGAAAGGTTTCATATAATATACAAGACAGGAAATCAATGAAGTTTTTGTCTTCTGGAAATTTAAGGTTCAACTGTAGGCTATGTGTTTTGTGATCAATTATTCTTTCTTTTTTCATAATTGAACAATAATTAACACATAGAGACAGAAGTCAGCATTAGGAAATATTGATACTGTTGATATACCGTAAACATTAGTAATTATATTTTCCAATAATGTAGGCAAGGTCTCTTTCCACAATTTCCATAAATTGAGAAGAATGCACACACATTACATAGCATACAACTGTATTCTGATATAAGTAGATCCACTCACTGGCAATTTCTCAAGGCAGTTGTACTGTAGGAAGAGTTGCTCTAATCCTCCCAGCAGGCCTATTTCCTCTGGCAGTGAGACAAGCCGATTGTTGGACAGATTTAGAACAGTCAGCTGGCGACCCACATAACCGATCAGCTGAGGGCAGCATTTCAGATTCATGTAACTGCAGTTTACAAGTACAAAGATGCAATCAACCAGTATAAGTTCCTGCTTTATCAATATGGCTATTAAAATATTTATTTTAAAAAAAGTAAGGAAAACAAAAATGGAGATATGAAGCAAATAGTCATAATCTTATTTTCTGTGCTACAGAGTGTGTAATATACGCTGGGACTTTGCTGGTACACTAAGGAGAACATTACACTGTTTATCAATCCTTAAAAAAAAAATCCTTTACAAGTATTGTAACCTACCTCACCCTAACAAAGAGTTAACAAATGAACCAACAACCAAATGAACATGTGAATGATGCTTCACAAGATATGCCACTTATTTTCTTGTAATTTTCTGGACTGAATAACCGATGCTTTAATTGATACTAGAGCACTAGCGTCTCATATTCTGCTACAAGATCTGGAAACAACACAGTTCTAACTGATGAGAAAATGGACCACACACTCTTTTTTTTCTTCTATTCTTTAAAGCCAATCTGCACTAGTTTGGCCAGGGGGATTAGACCTCCCTGCAAGATCACTGACAGGTGGTTATCTCATCATATCAGCTCTCAATTAACATAATAAAAAGGGGATCATGGGGGACCAACAGGCATCGATTAGGCATTGTTTGATATATAGACGACGCAAGTAGCAGTAGTGCAGTGGGGCTTTAATTGACCAGGATAGGAAAGAAGTTGTAGCCATACTGACCTTATGTCTAATTCCACCTGTTTCTCCTCACAAGCAGTCTCCACCATACCCAGGGCTGCAGCATCCCCTGTCCCATGGGCTGAACAGATGGACAGCTTGTTAGCACGGCAGCAGGCCCCGCACTGCTTGTAGCTGCACAATGGAGAGAGTAATTGAGAGACAAAATGTTATATGCAAGGAAATAATATATATGAATAATAGCAGCATATGTTGTGACTTTGACACAGAAAAGTTGTATGAAGAAAGAATACTGGAAAAATGGTACAAGACATAGCTAGGGCAAACATAACAAAGATGAGCGAGAATGGAAAATAAAGATAGAAGAGAGAGAGAGAGAGAGAGAGAAAGAGAGAGGGGGAGGGAGAGATCTATAGACAGAGACAAAAAGAATAAAAGAGCGACACAGGGCAAGGAGGCAGATAAGAGGTTAGAGAGAGGAGAAGAAAGGGGGAGAGAGGTAACATGAGAGAGAGAGAGAGAGGATGGGTAAAGAGTGAAGGAGCAGGGAGAGGAGGTAGATTCAAAATCTCTGATAAAAATGACAAATAAAATCTCTTACTCATACACCAAACGCTTCAGAGCCATGTCCAATGGAATGAGAAGTGACTAAAGTTATAAAGTATGCCTGTATACGAAGATCACTTCATGAATGTTCATGCATTTGGCTCCCTGTAACATGTAATCATAGCCAGCATGACCTTATCTTCAGGAAGCATGTGTAATTCAGAACTCTTGTTTCTTTCTTTTCCATGTGACTGTGATTATCAATTTCATACTTTCAATTCCTGTTTAACTGAATGTTTTTCCCTTTTCCCCATTATATTTGACCTGCACGTTTTGTATTTTAAATGCATACCATACATGTATTTGTATGTACTTGCAGAAGGTCATCCCACTGTCATTGATTTCACATTCTTTTCTCTCTCCTTACAAGTCCCTTCCTAACGATGATCCTTTCCTCTTTTTTCATCTTAGCCATATTATTTCATATTTCCTTTAAGTCCCATCCATCCATTTTATACAAATTTTGTCAACTTTTATATTCCCTTCCCTCCCTGTTTTGCTCTACCAGAGGCAGACCTTTCTTGTTTCCTTGTCCTATTCCTCTCCCAACCCCTCTCCCAACCCCTTTATACTTTTCATCCCAGATTCTTGACAAGAGGACCACATACCAGATGCTGACTGCCAACAAATATGGAGTAAAACAAGCAAAAGACATTTGGTTCTTTGGTTACAAAAAATGATACATAATTTCTGATGATTATTTGAACCTTTGAGCTTGCTGGATGCTACAAAGTTAGATGAAACATAAAATATCAAAAAGCTGAAAAATCTATCACTTAAGAAAATTTCAAAATGCATACAGTCCTAGGGAACTAGGAAGGGTATGCCGAATTGCCCTTATAACCTTGACTTGGTCACCTTTCCTAATGAATAACTGAGCGCCAAAAGAAAGTCAAGAACACTTGATCAATACAATACCCCTTTATCTCTCTCTCTCCCTCTCTCTCTCTCTCTCTCTCTCTCTCACGCCCCTGGTAGTGACTCACTCACCTGCACTTCCTCTTGGCTTGCAAGAGACCGCAGCTCCTGCAGGAAAGGGAGGGTTGCAACCGGGGGATTTCCCTACAAGAAATGATGACCTCACCACCAGAACGTGGACTGTCCCTCCTCATGTTGGATAACGAGCGCTCATGTTTGCGGTGCTGCAAGTACAAAGGTATGATGGATAATTCATAACAGTTGGAAATGGATTGTGATTACATCTTTATGCAATAAGGTGTGGCATGATTATGTTGCAGAATTAAGTTCCACAGCTGAAAAGGTTGAGTAAACTATTATAACCTGTTAACCTGCAAATAAAATAAAATGTAACCTATGACATTTGGCGCAACGAATCTAGGTAATTGTAGAATCTTTATACATGTAAATGCTATACACCATACGGCAACTAGACATGTGTATATGCCTGTGCTAATGAATAGGGAAAATGTGGTTCAATATATGTGCATTAATAAATATATAGTAGGCCTCTCCATACATGTACATGTACATGTATGTTTTCCCAATAGGCGCTTTTACACAGATATATTTAGCGACTTATTTGTCATAGAACTGTGGTTAGAATCTGAGAAATGCATTGGTGTAATACTTACTGTAATCCAGCGCTTGGTACTTGCATGTCCCACGGAAGCACCCGTAGCTAAGGGCCCATACACAGCTTCGTCCCCCCTGGCAGCATGGCCACCACACCTCCTCCTGGCCCCGCCCTGCTTCTCCCCTCCCCTCGTGGCTGGTGGCACCCTCACTCCATTGCGAAGCAGACCAAAGACCAGGCAGACCACTGTGAAGGAGAGGAGACCCAGGACGAAGATGGCCAGGGCAAAGGACTGGAGGTCATCGGTGGCCGAGAGAAGATCAGTCAGTCCGGACATGATGTAGTGCCACCCTGAAGGAATGAGACCCTGGATGGTGTCAAGCCAACATTGCTCCATGGCTGCACACTGACTAGCATTTCATACCTAGGAAAGGATAAATAATAATATATAGTGAAACTTGTCTATATAGACCACCCAGTAGAGACAAGGAAATTGGTCTTTATAGGCAGGAAGGTGGTCTTTATTGAACAGGTTCTTGTAACACATGTAACGCGATGGTGAGGTCTGTTCAAAGGAAACCCAAAAATGTGGTTGTCATAGTCAGGTGGTCTTTCTATACATGTGGTCATTACAGCAGGTTTCATTGTAATATATTACTCATCGTTTTGTTTACTAAGCGAACCCTCATGAGCATCGATGTTGTTATTCCTGAGGGCCCTGCAATTATCATCATCCCCAGCAACGGCAAGGTACCCATTTAACCACCTGGGCGGAGAGTGGAAAATATATATCAATGTCTTACAAAAGAACATTAGTACAGGGCTGGAATTGAGAGTCAAGAGAATGAACCACTATACCACAACAAATCCATAAGCAAGAACATTTATCATTGGCAGGCCAACGAAAGAGTGAGGAACTTTGCAGGTTTTCAATCACCACAAGTAACATACATGTACAGGGTATGACTGATTAATCCCATCCAGATTAATCCGAATAATATATTTAATGACAAAAATGTCATACTTATGGACAAACTTGAACACATCTTAGCTCAAACTTTTGGCCTAAGATTAAGTTGGAAAAAGCTTTAAATACGGTTCTTTTTTTCTTTTTTTGTTTATAAACAAATATTTTGAAATTCTTTTCTAAACAGTCTCTAAATTTTACGAAGTCAGTAATAAACAATTCAATAAAGTTTTCATGTAAAACACACACAGCACATCTTACAATAACCATGGACCCTACCATGCAATATAACTGTCCACAAAAAAAGGATATACATGTACATATATACACAGTAAACACGACTTGTGTGTATATATCCCTTGAAGCCTTTAAAGTTGTCTTCAGGTATCCCCTTGGGGCTAAAGTTTAGAGGGAGTGTGATCCCCTTCCTCTCTGTTTCAGGTCACCACAAATCTCTGATCCTTTAGTGATCTGGGCCTACTCACGTCATATGGTCCATATTTAGACCCGGTTAGATTTCAGATAAGTTTATAGTAGGTTGAGTTACACCTTTGCCTTTGGCTCTATCAACAGGGGCATACATACTGGACAGGTCAATCTCTTCTAGGGACTTCAGCAATGTAGTGTACACAATACCATGTACATGTACAGCTGTATCATGGCTCCAAATCATGTACAAACATGTAACAAAACTCTCGGGGGGGGGGGGGTAATTTTCTGGGGGGGGGGGGGGTAATTGTCCTCAGGGGGTAATTTTCCCACTGGTAATTGACCAGGGGTGATTGTTCAGGGGGTTATTGTCCTAGAAACGACTCCTGTGTAGTAACTTGGAATTAAACATGTTCAGCTGTGCAATTGTCTGAATTTTGCTCTTCATTTGTATATTCAAAGTGTCATATAGTTTACTCCCTTTCCCTGATTTCCTGATGACCTGGAACTCTGAAAATTTGCACAAAAACGCTTTTTTTTTTTTTTACTGTGCAAACATGAAGCTACATTATATCTGCATGGCACACTCAGTCTCACACAGGCTACATTCAAATGTAATAATAATGCATTATTCAAATGCAAGTATTGTTGCAATCCAGATTTCAGCCTACATTTGAATTGCCTATTTTATTTAATTTAATTTAATCTTTTTATTATAAATCTTTTTGTTGTTGTACTGTTCTCAGTAACACAAGTAGAAATACATGAAGTAACACATCACTTTTTGTACAGAATGTAGATGTCCCAATAGTAAAAAGATAAAATCCTGATTGATCCAATTTAAGAAATGTCCAAAACAATATCCAAGATGATGTTCAAAACAACTGATGTCAACAAATTGATATGTTCAATGAATATCAATTTAGGAATGCACTTACTCAAACAATCTAGTAATCTACTTACTCAAATGATGATGAACAATAAATCACTTATTCACTGATAACGGTCTATAATGCATCGGGTAGTTCGACGGAAGTTTGATTTGATTTGGTAAAACTGACAGCTATATTCTCATGCAGTGATAAGAGCCTAAAGAGGACAAGAAAATTCTACCTTACACCCAAACAAACAAGTTTATTATTTTAGAAGCTTCTGATATGTGCTGTGTGATTCAATTTAGTTCTGAACATTGCAACATGCAAGAGAAGGGGGGAATTTCTTGGTGTACATACAATGAATAGGTACATTGTAATAATCTGTTTATTAACATGCCAAAGAATTAGGGGCATTCCCTTGGTCCAGTTACTATAAATAGCCATATTGTAATGGTTTTATGCTCTTTCCCTCAACACAAATACTGTTGTAATCATTCCTGTATTAATAGGCAATTTACTTAAAGAAAAAAAATTGGCCACCCAGCAAAGTGAATAGAAATCCTAAGTTATGACATACCAGTATATATGTTTGTAATTTTTTGAGCAAGTATCTTAATGAATTGAAGACTTTAATAAAATGATTAAAATTACTATTATACTTGCACATACACGTACTGTACATGTACATTTGTATCTCCAATTAAAATACCGGTTAATGTGAGGAACAAGACTGAACTGTCAGTTGTGTTGAAATTGCTAAATTATAATTAGTTTATCAACTGAAATAAATTAACCTTCTGATGCGTAACTTCCAGGGTATAATTTCTCATCCTTGAACCAAATAACACTAAAAATAAAAATAAAAATAAGAGTAGTTTCTACCTGAAACTTACTTTGTATGTGTGTGATATATACTCAACTTGGATCGAAGACAAAAAATACTCACAGTAAAATATTAAACATCATGTAAGTCATCTTTATTCCAGTAAAAGAAGATCAAAGGCTTTTTTTACATAAAAATTACCCAGGCCCTCTGCCAGAAGAAGATAATACTTTCTGATCAGGAGACAGGGTCATGGATATACATGTAATAACAAAATAATAGATACAACAGCCAAAAAACCCACTACCAAACAAATAGAAAATATATGAACTGTATAACATCATCGTCATTATTATAAATAGTAGTATTAGTATTATTATGATTACTATTACTATCATTATTATTATTATTATTGTAGACTACATACAAATGATACAATAATGATAATAATGATGATGATAGTAACAATAAGTCAATAGTTATACTACTACTACTACTGATGATGATGATGATGATGATGATGATGATGATGATGATGATGATGATGATCAGAGGATGGTGATGATGATATGATGATGATGATGATGATGATGATGATGATGATGATGATGATGATGATGATGATCAGAGGATGGTGATGATGCTGATGGTAGATGATAATGGTGATAATGATGATGATGGTGCATCATGCATGGTGATGATGACGATAATGAGTATTATAATAAATAACATGGATAATGACATTATACTTATACAAAATGATACAGATCTAGGCCTACATGTAGATCTAAATAGTAAATATAATAATAATATGTTCTGAAATGTAGTCACTAATATCATATCATGCAATCACGATTTCATTTTCACAACAATCCTGACAAACATGACAAATGCATAAAATATATATTGGCAACAACAAGCTGTCTGTGCTGTGTGTCGCTCAGCTCATCTCAGCTCAGTCTCACTCTCATCAGTTCACGTTCATTCCGCAAAGATATCATTCTACTTCTACTTCTTCTAGAGTCTAGAGAACTATTGTAATAAAGAAAAAGTGGCCTAAATAAAACATTTCAAATTAACTTTTCATCTGCATAAAATTACATAAAAATACATTCTCTACCTTGTCATTTGGGTTGAGTTCAATGGAGTTCAATCAGCGTCCGCAGTCTCCAGCTGCAGCGCTTCCAGATCCAGTGTAGTAGTGAGCGCTTCCAGGCCAGTGCAGTGGTAGCTCTCAGATCATGATCAGCATGCATAAATATAGCGGATGCAGGCCTGGCGCTGGCCCGAGCTAGAGCGGCGGACGTCCACGGTCTATCGCCGCAGAGCATTCAACATTAAACAACTAGCAGACAGATTAAAATAAGTGAATAGCCAATTTGAATAGCCAATATTAATGATGACTGGTAAAACAAAATATGATAAATTTCCAACTTATAAGACATTATAAACCTTTTAAATATTCTTAATATTCTTTTAAAATATTTTTTGAACTACAAAAAAGCTTTTAAAAAGAAAATATGCAAAATATTTGGTCGATTATTCATACGGACAGCTCTTTGTTCAATACAGAAGGAGGATGTGTAAATATTTCGTCGGTTACTTCAGGTTTAATTTTCACGGGGGCGTGACCTTTGATGTTTTAAAAACATGGTGCGGTGTGTGCATGGCTGGATCTCTCTTGAACTGTGACAATGGCGGCCTTCATGAGTTTTCCTGTGACACGGACCCATGCAAAATTTTCAAGATTTAACTTTTCTATCGACCATAACTCTCTCCATCTTGGCATATCTAAGAGCGCTTCTAGTCGTTTTCTTGGAGATAAACTTGACAATTATGCAATCGTGTCTCTGATAACTGAACACGAGAGCTCAACTGCGGAGGACAGGGAACTTTTTGTTTGTTTACAGATTTTGGATGATGCAGTGGTGAGAAAGTCCATCTCACTTTCTCAAGTGTCGGAATGCCCAGATACTGTTACAGTCTATGCAACAGAAACATTTCATAAACACTACAAAATATTAGACCATGAAGACGTCTACATTAGACCTGTTAAAGCATTTCCTCTCACCAAAGTTGTATTTGGAGCAAGAACGAGCAGATGCTATGAATGGTCAAAGAAGAGGCTCTTCAGTACAGGGCTCCTTGTGTCGGCCTGTCAACAGAAGGTCTTGGTGCGGGCGAATGACAGATTTCTTGCTCCTGTGATTCCAGTATTTAGTGGGGACGAGACGTACAGCTTAGCAAATTACATGGATTTGATTGCCTTGGAATGCGAGCCCGTAACGCAAGGAATAATTTCAGTCAACACTTCCATTGTGATCACAGATATGTCAAGCGGTGTGTTCTTCCCTGATGAAAGACGCCTCAGCTCAAGACAAAACAGAAATGAGAGAAGAGATGGATCTGACGATGGAACCGTATCGCCTTGTTTTCAGCTCCCAGAACCCCGCATCATGTCGGACTTTGCCCAGGGTCTGCTTGAATTTGGGGAGCACCATGAACTACAACACTCAGATTCCGGCACAGCTGATGATATGTCTCTCTCTTCTGGAGCAACCTTTGACATCAACATGAACGGCGACCACCTGAACCCCTCGAGTCTGACTTTGAGACCAGTACTGATGCCGACATCTTCCGCACATAGCAATGCATTCGGAAAAGGGAGTAGATCTGCCTGTAATTCATTCATCAGTGACCAATGTGAACTAGTTTATAAGCTTGGAGTGACCAAAGATACGCTTGATAGACTCCATGCTTATAATGGCAGCTGGGTCAAAATATCATTAGCAGGACATCCCTCCGAGAATGAAGATGGGATTGATGATTATGTAGCAGACTTAAACAACACTGACATTGAAGAAGCTGCTGTCTCCTCAATACCTAGATCAAGACCTGGTAACCTGGACCTCATTCAAACATCTACCCCTAAGAACTTGCCTGTAAGATCGGCAAAGCCACCTGTACCACAGGTCATACATCAAACAGCCACCGATGCACAGGATGTTGTCAAAGATGACGAGAGAGATGACCAAAGAGAAGAGAAGACAATGGACCAACCTCCACTTCCACCTCGAGAGGGTCGTCAAGAACAAGCCCATCTTGCTCAAATCTTTGTTGTCAATCCCAAACTCTTCTCCAATGGGGATAAGAGGAGCAAGAGAAATGGAGCCCATGTTCCTTTCAACTCTAATGAAGTTGAATTCATTGTGGAAGATGATTCAGTGGCTATATCCCCACAGCTTTGGTTTAACATCCAGGCTCATCCTTCTCAACTCATACAACCAGATGCTATGGTGTCTGTAAAGGTACTGTCTAAGGATATTGCTTGAAAAGTTTTGATGAAATGAAGTGAAGGGGAACTTTTAAAACTGACAAAATTGTTCTTAAAAAGGTATCAATTTTATCAATGGATTCTGCAATTAATGTTGCTCAGTGTAGTTTAATAAATTAATATGTTCTTATTTGTTTTTGAATCAAAATACTTTTTTCTTTCAGGTGATATAGAATTTGTAGGTGATTGACTGCGAATTGCTTTCTCCTTTTTTCTCCCATCTTTTGTTGATGTTGTAAGAAGGGACGCATTTTTTTACAAGCAACTTTCCCATCTGCTATCATTTTGCCAGAATTGATCCAAATTAAATTGTCTTAAAAGTCCAATGTCTTTTACAAATTTCAATATAAATATTCACTGATTTCATTTCATTCCTGCAGCTTGCCACTGATGAACTAGAGGAATACTCCAGTATTCTGACTACATCACAGAGCATCACAACCAGCTGCAAGCCGCCCATTGCCACTGCTGTTCATCTCTCCCTCATCAAGTCACCACACTATCCAATGACCAGCCAGTTTGACGATGCAATCAAGAAGTACTTAACTGTCACTAGGTGAGACTACACAGTAACATTGCCAATATGATTAGGGACTTTTAGATTTGCACGTCGACATAGTGGACTGCTACGTGTGACGTCCTTTTAAGGCACTGCAAGTGCCATAAATGGAAGTGTGCCTTAAAAGGATGTCACACGTAGCAGTCCAGTATGTCGACTTGCAAATCTAGCCAAAAGGATATCATGTCAAAGTTGTTATTATTCAGTATTGGCGTCACCTGTGCCTGAGAGACGAAAAGCAAACTAAATCACTGTAAGCCTTGGGTCTCTCCTCCCGGTATAACTGATTGGTGGGGTGCAGGAGTTAGCCTCTGAGTATATGAGTGTATGAGTGGGCACTCTGTTGGCTCTCAACAAACCGGGCGAGGAAGAGGCGTGCATGTAAATAACTCTGATACATGACTTGTTAAAAGCTGCACCAATGAATACTTGGGCAGGCACCTGTTATACCCCAGTCACACCAACGAGACTGACACCAGACAGACAACAGACCGATCAAACAAGTACATGTACATCAAAAATTAAATTGGTTTAGAGTCAATCTGGAGTCAGCATGGCAGTGTGACTGAGGTTTTACAAGTGAAGTGTACATGAATTCGTAAAACCTCAGCCATCTCTGACAGGAAAGAAGCACCCTTCCACAACACGGTACATTTCTCTAATCAAGTGTCTCGTGAATCATGTACGTGTAGAGATTTTGTATTCGATGTTTAATGTTCTAGACTAAGGTGATTCGTTTAACCCCAGTTCAATATATATGTACATGCAGGTTTGTACCATCGTAAGTCATATATCTCACATAGAATAATCAGTGACTATTACTAAATGTTGCTCTCACCCTACTATGTTATGCTTATAACCTTCTTTTACCTTATTTTGTCCTTTTTGAAACCAAACACTTTGCACAGGCTTCTTTCCACAGGGGATGTGATAAGCCTGAGCACCAAAGAGTTTCCTGAATTCACTCAGGAAGCTGTAGAAGGGGGAGGTCAGCGATTGCCCAGCATCTACTTTCTGGTCAACAAGATTGTGTCGCCAGTGGAAGGAGCTTTATCATATCTAGTCAACGTCCTGCATACAACAGTCTATCAGGTTGGTGTTTGGTTAGAAATATATTTTTTGTTTGTTTGGGGGGGGGGGGGGGGGGGTGACAACATGAAATTAGCAATACTTACAGGTATTTGACTTCATCAAACCATTCCAAAGCTAAGGTGACGGGGGGGGGGGGGGGGGTGGGGGGGGGGGGGGGGGGGAGTGACAAAAAGCATTTGTTGATATGAATTGGCATTATCAAACTAAAATCTTACCAAAAGGTAATGAAACAAAATCATTGTACAAAGTCATTTAGAGTGAGGAGCTTCTTTGTAGCGTTATTTTACATTACAAGTATTTACGTTTTTACAGTTCAATTTTCACTAATCAAGAGGGGTCTTCTTGAAATTCCAGAGATGATAGGCCTATAGATAAGATCCAAAATAAGCTACGTCTAGCATTCAAACTTCAAAGGGTTACCGTAATTAAACCAAATCTATGTGGTGTATGCAGTTCTAAAAAAGTGTGAATTCAAGATATCAGGACTTGAATCTTTTTATATCAACATAATCACCATATAAATGCCAATTTCCTCTCTTTTATTGTGAAACTTGATTTACAACACGATACCTTTTTCATCTGAAAAGATAGAGATTCTTTTATTCTTCTATTAAAACGCAGTTCTTGTTCTCGAAGTGCTTAATCTTTCATACTTTCTTCTGCTTATAGGAAGGGCCAAAGCCTAGCTTTATTCCAGTGACAGCCGATGTGTACCTTAGCAACAAGTTAGATCCCTTGTGGGCATCACCTGTCCCTGCAGGGATCAGTAGATATCCATTTCAACTGGAGCAACTCATTCTTCCTTTTCTTTTTGGCAGGTTTGTAATTTTGTTCGCTATTTTAAGTTATTTTCAGTTATTTTGTTTCATAAGCATATGTTTTCAAACTCAATAAAAAGTCAGAAAAAGAGGATGCTTGAAGATAATGAGGAATCAAAATTTTCTATAGTTAAGATGGAAATAATTGGCTGGAAAATATCATGGACACTCCAATTTGAACAAACATAATTTTAAAGTCAGTAGATCATTTTTGGTTACTTTTTAATGACACATTGATGAAATACGGCCTCAAAAAAAAAGATGTTGTATGCCTTTAGGTGCCAAAACATGGGTCTGTCGGTCGGAAATCTTTTTGTTTTATTTAAAAAAAATTAAATCCCTCTTTGGGCTGATATTTCCTAGTTTTGAATACTTTAACATATATATTTTTTTAAACGGTAAAAAAAATAAAAAAATCTCCTTTTACAGTAACTTTTATGCCAGGAGTATTATAAAGATAGGCTACTTGGTTATACTCTGTGGAGACCACTTTAACAAATATCTGGGCCTTTCTAAATTTTATGTTGCCATCTACTCTTTTGATCCTTGTATGTTGGGAGTCCTGCATCATTCTCGTTTCAAATATTTTGTTTTAGGGCCCAGTGTGAAAGGCTCCCTGCTTCTATTCTCTTCACTGGCCCTGCTGGCTGTGGCAAAGTGACCTCGGTCAAAGCTGTCTGCCGTCAGCTCAACCTGCACTGCATCAATGTGAACTGCTACGATCTCCTTGCTGACACCTCTGCTGCTACAGAGGCTAAAATCAGGAATGCATTCACCAAAGGTATTAATGATAAAGGGACCACTATTTCACTTTTTATTAAGTGTATTGTTCAAATTGAAAGCGTTATAGCAGAATTTGTAAAGCAGCTTTTTAATTTAATAAGGTAGAGTTGTGCCATGTAGCAACTTGCACAAATCATGATGTGGAACCAGAACATACATGTATAGTAATTGCTATAAAGTAAAGGGAGAATGGTGAAAGTGTGTAATATATTTGTCTTTTCTTGTTGGCATCTCCCTCTCCATCTCCCTCTTCATTTGTTCCCTATCGTTTTCTCTTGCTTTTCCACTATCATGCCTCTTCCCACCGACTGCAGTGCCTTTAGTACACAAAATAGACATGCCTGTAATATAAACTATATATTTTCCTATTGGAACACATACTGATGCCACTATTTAAATTTGTTTTGTTTGCCAGCTGGTATGAATGTTCCATGCATCATTCTCCTGAGGAACATAAATGCTATTGGCAGAGATCGAGAAGGTTCAGGATATGGTATGTATTTTACATGGATGTTTGTGGTATGTAATATTTATCCGAGTAGAAAAACAATTTAGCCACAAAATTGTGATGTAATAATCATGACCCACGTTCTTAAAACAAACTATTATTATCACAATCATGGTAATAAAATATATGCCAGAGAAACTATTATAATGTCGCAAAATCAAACGTAATGCACTTATTCCTAGTTACATTTCTACTATTTATATTGGTATTTAAGATCGCCAAAGATATATATATATATATATATATATATATATATATATATATTATATACAGTATATATATTAGAATCAGATTGCTCATTACCGTTGAGGAATCTCAACTTCCTTTTTGTTTTCTTTCCATCATTTTGTTAGCTATTTTTTGTATATAAAATCATATATTGTACATGTTGTATATGTCTTGTATACCCTGCCAGTGACACAGTTGTGTATTGTATACTACATTGTGTCGTGGACCTGGGTTCAAATGTTTATAATTCCTTGTTTATTACGCTGAATAAAAATGATACATATATTAAAGCATATGTAAACTGTTACAATTGTCTGTGTGATAGGTGAGGAATGTTGTCTTTTGAATGTGAATAATGTATGAGCGGATAAGAAAAGCGAGTCATTTTGTCTTCGATAGAAGATGGATGTGGATGCACCGATAGAAGATGGATGTGGATGCACTCTGAAGTTTACTCTGAAGGAGTTGTGCCTTAAATATGTGCTTTCAACTACTGATTTTACTATGTCCATCTTTTTATATTTGTCATAATATGCGTTCATATGCAATTGTATGTACGGTATCTGTTTTTATATATGGAGTGAATAAATGAATTGAATTGAATTGAAAGGCATATTGATTTGTAGAAATGAATAAATAAATATAGGGAAGATTGAACTAATTTTGGTATTTCCTTCTTGTGCATTATGCATTTTATGCAGATGTCTGTCATAAGTGCATCATGCAAAGATAATATTGTTGAAAATATGCACATGAGCCCAAAAGTCATTTTTGTCTTACCTGCGTAGTGAAGCAAGACATCTACGTGTCTCTATTTCTGTCGTCATTACTGTAACAGTAGTTGTTGTAATTGTTGTCGTTGTCCATATGTACTTGCAATAACTATCTATAGCTTTGAGGTAAATACAATATAATGTAATTTATTTTGTGTCTGGCAAAAGGGTGTGTACTCAAATGTATTAACCTATATGTCTGATTGATGAATGATAATATCACTTATCAATTTGGAAAATGTTCAGAATGAAATTTCATGCTTAGATGCAATCAAAGAATGGTCCAAACTTTGACATGCATTTTACTTGAAAGTATATCCACTGTCTGCACACATATATATGAGCTCTTCTGCTGGGTTCAAACTCAAAGCAGTTGTGTGTTTTTGCCTGATACTGCATTTCTGTCCCATGATTCATATTTGCACTCTTGTAATTTCATACTTCAGACATGCGGGTAGCAGCATACCTGAAAGAGACCATCAACGGTCTCCATTCAACATACCCTGATTGGCCAATGGTAGTCATGGCAACAGCACCCTCAGCAAAGCGTGTGACAGCCGACATCCAGAGCTGCTTCTTACACCATTTAGAAATGGAGGTATGGATATGTCATCATGGGGGCATGGATAATGCCTTTCATGACATTTCATTTATACACTTTAGTCATAGTGTTCAGGAGGTTTGATATACAATCTTTTTTTCATATGGGTACTTTCAGATTCCTGAAACATTTTTGATTTATATGTTTTAATTATCATTTCATGTAAGTTGTAAATGTATATCAAAGGTATAATATATCTTCTCTCAGAATCTCTCCTTTCCCCTTCTTTGTCATTGTTTCTTCCTGCATTCCTTTGGCTTTCCCTTTCTCATCTTAACTTTTAAATGCCACTTTCATTCTCTCTCTCCCTCTCTCTCTCTCTGTCTCTTTCTGTCTTACTGTGCTTCCTTTGTTAATTCTTTTCTTTTACTGTGTCTCCATTTTCTATTCTCATTTGCTGTCTTCTCTCCAACCTCCCTTCTCCTCTCCCCGTTCCCATCCACTTTACTAGGTTCCTAACGAGCATGATAGATGTGAGATATTACAAGCCCTTTGTGAGAAGTTATCCCTGGCAGCAGATGTTGAGATCCCTCACATTGCTAAGAGAACAGCTGTAAGTATTGTCATTGTATAAATATAGTGCAAGACTGTTTCGGCTTGCCGCCTGTTAATCTGTTAAATACGCAGCCCAAGATATAGGGTCTATTAGAAATGTGTGTTATACCAAGATCAAATCTTGTTAGACAAGTTTAAAATTTTGCTAGTGGCTGTGTCTTCAACATAAATTTGGTTGTAGCCAAGAAGCTGTGACATAATTTTGTGAGGTTTGATTTGCATTTTCATATGAAACATATTTTGCCTGGCAGTGGACTTTAAATGAAGAAAAGATGAAGAATAATAAGAAAAAACACAAATATGTTGTCAGCCAATATCAGTTTGATTGAGAGTCAAATTTGTTAGTGAACCTGTGAATCAGAACTCACATTTTGCCCCTTTTCCTTTTATCAGTTGTCACTCTCCTCATCCTCGGGGGTATTTTCGTAAATGAGCTTGTGGTCCTTTATGCATATAACATCAGAGTGACACTGCCCAGGATCATGGCTGCTCTGTTGGAAATCACTTTCCTCCCTCCCTAGTCTAGAGGAAACTATTTGGCCCGAATTCACAAAGGAGGTTTACATTTAACCCATGGTTTAAACCTTCATTTACATAACCCATGGTTAAAAATTAGCGCAAAATAAGCGTACCGTGCCTTGCACGCGTCTAATATTGGACCTCTTGACTGTGCTGCGCTTATTTTGCGGTAATTCTAAACCATGGGTTATGTAAATGAATGTTTAAACCATGGGTTAAATGTAAACCTCCTTTGTGAATTCGGGCCTTTGCATTTGCATTTTTGTATCTGAAACTTTCCTGATCCTCGGAGTAAGATGCTATGCCAGAAGACCTTGCATCCACTTATTCCCCCCCCTCCAATATCAGGGCATAACTGTCTCTGATTGGGACAACTGCTCTGTTGGAACTTGCTTTCCTATCTTCCTCCCTAATGATCACAAAGAAATCTTTGGTTCCGAGAAATTTTGCACCAAAAAAAAAATGTCAACCATCCCTCTTGATCTGTACCTCTTCTCACTTTCCTCATCCCCATCCTCAGGGTATGGTCCTGGGCGATCTTGCGGCTCTCCATGCGCACACCATCAGAGCAGCACTGTCCAGGATCGTGGCTGCCTGCTCCGTGGGTAGCAAGCTGTCCATCCAGGAGGAGAAAGACATCTGTGGTGCCGGGGTGCAGATCCATCAGAGTGACTTTGAGGTGGCCCTGAGCAAGCTCCAGTCTGCTCATGCCGACAGTATCGGAGCTCCTAAGGTACATCCCCAATCTTGGGCCCCATTTCACAAACCTGTCATCAGTGACAAATGACACTTTTTGTTAAAAGCTACTGAAATCCTTGCTTCTGATTGGTTATCAGCAGACTTGTCACTGATTTCTTTCATTTGTCATTGAAAAAAGGCTTTGTGAAACGGGTCCCTGTATTATCGAGTTTGCAATTTGAACAAGGAATCATTATTTTTATTAATTTTTTGGAAAGCTAAGAAAGCACTGGTCCAGACATCGAACAGCTTCAAATTTTGTCTCTATTACTGGGTAATTGGTTTGGATTGTCTTACCCATGGGTATTAGCACAACTGCTTGTTCCTAAAAATTTGCTAGTCACTAATTTTTCTGGGTACCAACAGCTTAAGGCCTTTTCCTAGGGCTTATATGTAAGCACTAGCACAAATATTTGGTTTCCCACAGAGGTTTAACCATTTCAAAGATGTTTGCTGAATTTCCTGAAGTCACTGGCCTAAAATCATTTAGCCATACCAGCAATCCACTTTAGTTAAAGGGGATGTAGCATGGCAAATGCTGGTTAACGCCATCTACGAATGGACTTGATTAATGGTCAGCGCGCGCTAGCATTCGCGAAACAGACCAAAGTTCTCCTCACGCTTCACTTTCGCGTATTTTGCACGCACATGAATACTGCGTCGTCCGTAGTCGTATTATACCCCATTGGCCCCGAGTCAGGCCACGGGTAAGACACATAGTCTCGTCAGGATACACTCCCTTTAACATCATCAGCTGGTGCTCTTTTGCTTTACCAATCAAAATCAAATCTTGTGAATACTATCTCACTTGTTCCTCTCTGTTGAAATTATCTGAATTGTATTACACATATTATCAGGATTTAACATTTACATAGGTGGTTTAAAATTCCCCAAAGTAGATATTTAACCCTCTATATGTGTATCTGGAGACTAAGAAACGTCTTTCCTCTTGAAATTTGAAGATTATATACAAAAGCCGTCTGTTCCCTTGTTGTTTACTAACCAGCATACACATGCTTTCTCAGCAGTGAGGTAAACAAAATCATCATCAAACATATCATAGAACTCTGATGGTATGGATATGAACAAAGATGAAAGGATTCACAGCTCAGATTTGATATCTTAATGTGATACGTGTTTGTATACTGGCATATAAGTCTGTAAGAGTCTGGACCCTCTTTTTAATATTATAGTATTAATGACTGCTTTGAGAGAAATAGTTGTTTTTATAAGCTCAAGGGAAGGTTAGAATTGTGCTATTACCCGAGGCGTGCCGAGGGGAATAGCCCAATTGTAACCTTCCCGAGAGCGTATAAAAACAACTATTTCTCGAATATTAAAGCAGTCATTAATACTTTTATATGCCGAAAACAAAAGAGTCAACTAATGACACCACCTTGGCCTTTCTCTAGTTTATCTGCACGGTTGTTTTTTATGAGTGTATCTTTGAGAGTAGACTAGATCTAGATTCTAGTCTAAGCAAGATATTTTTACATTTTGGGGGTGGGCCGGCCCTGTGGGGAATATGGAGAAGAACCTGCGCTTTCATATGACACCTCACTTATTGAGTATCACCTTCAGGATCACAACAGATTATAAAGGTTTGAATCTCGAATTGAAAACAAAACTTGACCTTAACACACAACATGCATCGGGTGCGCGATCAGTCACCCTGACAACTGGATCTATTTTCGTATCTTTGAGAGTAGACTAGATCTAGATTCTAGTCTTAGCAAGATATTTTTACAATTTTGTGGGTGGGCCGGCCCTGTGGGGAATATGGAGAAGAACCTGCGCTTTCATATGACACCTCACTTATTGAGTATCACCTTCAGGATCACAACAGATTATAAAGGTTTGAATCTCGAATTGAAAACAAAACTTGACCTTTTTTGCATGGTCGCGGAATGCACGTAGACTGCATAGGGAATGCATTGCGTACAATCTCTATGGAAATAATTTTAACACACAACATCGGGTGCGCGATCAACACCCTGACAACTAGATTTATTTTCGTATACAGTCTATACGTCTATGCTTTTTCAGCAACCAAACGAACATGTTTATGGATAATTTCACGTACCCTTTTTGTTGTTCTTGCTGTCAGCGAGTCTTGCATTTGATAAGTTGAAATCTTGGGAGAGATTCTTGAGCCATTTTTGTCTTGTTTGGAATTGTCTTGTCTTGTATGAAAATACCGACCAATTTTTCGCACACCTATGGTATCTTCGATCGCTCAAACCATTTTTTAACATGTAAACCTATGGGGTAACCATGGACACTGAACTATTTTTTTAATAACCATGGTTATTAAAAATATTAAATGTTTTATGCATGGTTACCGGGAATTTTACAGGAACAGTTGAAGTTTATGAATGCAATTTCGACCAATCAGATGGCTGGATTACTTAAGTGAGGTATATAATATAGTATTAATGACTGCTTTGAGAGAAATAGTTGTTTTATTACGCTCAAGGGAAGGTTAGAATTGTGCTATTCCCCGAGGCTTGCCGAGGGGAATAGCCCAATTGTAACCTTCCCGAGAGCGTATGAAAACAACTATTTCTCGAATATTAAAGCAGTCATTAATACTTTTATATGCCGAAAAAAAATAAAGCAGTCATTAATACTTTTATATGCCGAAAAAAAATAGACTAAAAAATAAAAAATAAAAAATATTTTTCATTTCACATCACATTTCTGTATCTTATAACACAAAGCTCCTACTGCCCTTCTCCCTTCTGGCTCCAAGCGGAAGATATTTAACATGTAAACCTATGGGGTAACCATGGAGTAACCATGGTTATTAAAAAATATTGAAATGTTTATGCATGGTTACCGGGAATTTTACAGGAACAGTTGAAGTTTATGAATGCAATTCGACCAATCAGATGGCTGGATTTCTTAAGTGAGGTATATAAAACAAAATAATTTATTCCTTACTGATTCAGTCACACATAAAACAAAAACATATAAATTCCATATGCTTCTTAGATTCCGAGTGTGAGTTGGGAGGACGTGGGTGGTCTGTCGGATGTGAAGGCTGAGATCCTGGACACCATACAGCTACCTCTTCAACACCCTGAACTGTTTGCTGCAGGACTCAGAAGATCAGGTCAGTTCGGGCCCTTTATCATCTGAACACAAATTGATTTGATTTGATTTGATTTGATTTAATTGTTTCTGTTTGATTTTTTTTTCTTTTGCAGTTAAACTAAATTTAACAATTCATTGCAAATCTTACACATGACAAAAGAGTATAATTATGTAGAATAAAGTTCCAACATAAAGTGGGCTGCAGTCTAGTAAAAATGTGTGCTCTACCCAAATAAAATTGTATCCAGAGTATTCTAGACAATATTTACTTCCTGAAGTGAAAATCAAATTGGAATGAAACTTGTTGAATACGTGTATATCCTTATTGTTTTCTTCTGCTGTCATGTGATAGGTTTGTCAGATATTATTTGTGTACCATTAAAGGTATAGACCAGTTCTGGTCATGCGATTGCATTGTGAAAGAAACGTTGTGGAATCAATCAGAAAAGGTTGATCATTTAGCATGCAAGTATTGGTGTGTACTGCAAGGTTCTGGAATCATCAAAATGATAAGAAATTTGACCCACTCTTGGTAAAGTTACAAGCACTGTACACAGAAAGATGTATATGGGACTACCCCATATCTATCCAGTCCAGATAGATATGGTAATTTACCAAATATATCAATTAGTAGGCGGTTTCCCAGTAAAATTTGTATCATCACGTATTAGTCAAAATATATTCTTTCACATGGTTGATAATAAGAGCTTCTATTTCATTTTTTGAAATGGAGGCGTTTCCAAAACTAGAGTTCTTAATCTATCTCAAGACCCAAAAGTAGCCCTCATGAGGTTTGAAGAGGGAAGAGGGATTTTCATTTCCCAAATATATCAAGTTTTAGTCATTAAAATGTTAGTTCAATTTTAGTTTTATATTTTGTTACATATTATAGTAGCGGGTTATTTGTTGTGTAGGGGTTGACTCTTGGCCTTCCATGCATCAATGGACTTAGTAAGCCAGGATCAACTTGGGGAAACTATCAAGAATATGGGCAATTAACTATTCTTCTTTACGAGAAGACCTGTTCATTAGAGATGAATATTTTTAACGACTGTTTCATTTATGATAAAGGTGTCTTGCTGTATGGGCCACCTGGAACAGGGAAGACGCTCCTAGCCAAAGCCGTTGCTACAGAATGTTCTCTCAATTTCCTAAGGTATGAATGATAGTCAAGATAGGGTTCTGTGACACGTGCTCCTGCGACAATTGCTTCACAGACAGTTTCCTGCACTAAAAAATATCTTCTTGAACCAATTAATCAACTTAAACTCTGCTCCCAATACTACATGTAACTTTTTAAAGGCGAATGAAAGTCAAAAAATAATAATTGTGCATTTGAAACATATAATATCAGTCATTTGAAATCACTAAGAAAATCACAGATCTTGTTCATCATTTTTTGATAAATCAAATTATAAGAGGTCATTTCATCAAGATCCTACTGGTGTTGTGACGTAAATGCGCTATGGATGTATGATGGCCCAACTATATCGATCAAACTTTAAGTATAATTGCAGGTTTGATTAAAACTTCCAAAAGTATAATATTTTATTTTTGATTGAAAATATTAATTTCAATTATAAAGAGATTATATTTGTCATATTAAGACAGTAATAAAATAGATATCTCTATTTAATGTAAGCCGATTCATAAAATTTCAAATTGGTTGGTAGGGATTCGGTCGTACACCTGGGAGCTTGATCAGAGCACGAATGCACGCGTATGTCTAGTCTTAGATATTTTCCATTTTTGAAATAATTAATACCGATCCTTTTTGTAGATCTCGTACTATCGCAGATCTGTTTCAATCATCAAAAACAAAAATAGAAATCATAATTTCGTACTCGTGGTGTATCACTATTAATTATTGTGGATGGTCAGTAGCTATCTGCATTTGGACCGGTGTATACGGTTCAGGAAATGAGAATAGCTTGAGGCTTGGTCCCTGTATGTAAGCCCTGCGAATTGCACGCATATCCTCCCGTAGTCAACTTTGGCAAATTGGCTCTGTAAAGGCTGTGGTACTGGCGGAGTACAGCGCAAAAACATCATAATGGCAGCTCCCTTCTGAACTTATAGCAGACAATAACTGTCTTCTTATTTTGGAAACTTTAGTGAATATACATGTCCTACGAGCCTGATTGTTGTTTGAAAATGTAAGTTTAAATGTCCTCTACATAATGACGTAGGTTACAATGAAGGGTTTCATTCTCCTTTAACACTTACCAGGAATCTAGACCTAACCTAAATCCTAGTGACTTGTACAATCCCAAACCTATATGTGGATCTTTGACGGAGTAAAGCCCAGAGCCAATGTTGCCAGAGCAACTGGGACATGACCTTGAAAGAGATAAAAGGCGTGTTTTTAGTAACTTGCACACAAGAGTTTTGATGTCTAATCTGTTCATTTTATGGCTTCTGCACTTGAAATGAAGTAATAGTTACGAGTCACGCTGAACAACAACATTTTAGGCAACAAACTCACTGCAGTATGTGAATGATCACTACTGTTTTTTGTTATACTTTTGTATTTTGAGCTCATTAGTTCATTCCAAGGCTGGTCTTTATAATAAAGTGTTCAAGATTTCATATGTTATTGCTGTATGTCTGTTATTTTAATGAAAATTTCTCACTAGAGAGAAATTATGCGGGTGGAAAAAGGTGAACATCAATGAACTGTTGAAAAATTAAGTTCTCATCAGGTTTCAGAATCATATTGTATGGGAGCTTTTCACCTACCGGTATATGCAACAAAAGCAACCAAATATCACTTGTATAAATATCATAGTGCCAAAATGTGCTTGCAATTCAGTGGCTATTAGATGGGTGAAATTGCAATGACCTTTGACCCATTTAGAAATCTATAGTTTAGTTTTGCATTTCTTATTTAACCATTTACCTATGTTTTTTTTTTTAGCACATTTACATAAATAGAAACAGGTGATTGTCAAAGGTAGACAGTCGCTGAACTCTGAATGAAGAAGACAAAGAAGAAACAAAAAAAGACTGCCATGTTTATTATGAGTTTTATAGAGTCATATTTATTTTTCTCTTTATTTGCAAAAGGCAAAGTGAACTTTACCCCCACCCCCCCACAACAACAACAATTAAGTAGAAGCCTTCCCAGTCCCCCAAAATATGAACAATAAAGTTTATGAACATGATTTTATCCTAAAAATTTACAACAATTTTATTTTCTCTATATTCATAGTGTGAAGGGGCCTGAGCTGATCAATATGTATGTTGGACAAAGTGAAGAGAATGTGAGAGAAGGTAGGTGGTCATTCCCAAGTATTACACTTTTTTGTGTGTGTTTGCAGAACAGCAATGGAATTCCCTCTATGTGCAACAGTAGCCGATTCGCTCATTCGATCATGTACCATGTTTGTTGATTTGCACAAAACAACAGCACAGTGTATAATGAGTTTCTAGTTGTAACAGTATATTAGCTGTAACACATCTCTCCTGTCATCCAGATATGATGGGGTATGATTGAGGTAGTCGCACTAAGATTTGACGGCCTTTATTAAAATGCCCATTTAATTTAGAAACATAAAGACATAATAAACATTAAGGCCCTAGTTGATTCAACACACAAATATATGAGTCCCATGTCCCCATCACTGTCAAGCCCTTGAACTTAAACACAAAGAGGTAATTCATTAATTGAATGGGACATTATTGTTTGTTATATGCAGTGTTCATACGAGCGCGGAGTGCATCACCCTGTGTCATCTTCTTTGATGAGTTGGACTCGCTAGCACCCAACAGGGGCCGAAGTGGAGACTCAGGGGGTGTCATGGACAGGTAACAAATACTAGTCAACTAGAAGTATCTACATAATTTGTTTGTTTACTCTTTGTTGTTTAAATATTTTCAGTAATAGCAGTAAAGGAGTAGTAGTATAAGATGTTCTAGTCACAGCTGCTACATATACAATAATAATCTGGATTTATATGGCACTTAATACAAAATATTATCTCTATGCGCTTTACAGATGTTATTACCCAGGTCATTGGTTTCATTCACTCACAATGTGCACCATCTCCACTCCCTGGGGAGTATTCCTACCATATAGTCACCCTGAGGGCATAGGCAATTACTAACACAAATGCTTTCGTCATCCTACCAGGTCCCCATATCTCTCTTGGGTATTGAGTGGCAAATGAAGATTAATGCCTTGCCAAAGGACATAAGTGCCGATTCGGGGACCGAACCATGACCTTTGAATTTCAAGTCGAGTGCTTAAACCGCCCGACTACAACACTTCTACTACTACGACACTTCCACTAGTGTTCAAGTACATATGTAGTTTAAACAAAATGTAGTAGTTGTGGAAACTAGAGTAGCTTTTAAATTAATTGACATGTTATGCATCTTCTGTGATTACAGGGTGGTTTCTCAACTGCTTGCCGAGTTGGATGGACTTCACAAGTCAGCCGATGTCTTTGTGATTGGCGCCACCAACAGGCCAGACCTCCTCGATCCAGCTCTTCTTAGACCAGGAAGGTACGTTACATGCATTTCTCTGAATAGACCATAATAATAATAATATTCCGCTTTTATATAGCGCTTAATACATCTACGATGTCTCTAAGCGCTCTTTACAGATACTATTACCAGAGAAGGCTTGTCCACTTATGACGTAGTAAAACCACAGCAGTTTTTTTAAACCCTTGGGCTACTGAAACCGGATGCGTCATGTATTAAGCCTATGGGAAACAGATAATTTGGTAGTCAAGAGGTTAATGTGTAAAGCAATGGCAAATTGGGATGGAAAAAAATTACCTGTGCACAACGAAGGTCTATCATTTTCTCTCAATTTGTGTATGGTGTAAGATACAGAGATGTTAAGCGCATTGTGTCATTTTATTGTGCCCCAGTGATGTACTAAGCCATATGTGAACAGGGTTTTGATCTGTTTCCCTCTTGAAAAACTTGACTGTTGACTATATTACTAAAAGCTGACTATCTATATCAAGAACAAGCCTCTCTAAATCACCATTAAATAGAGTAGTAAGTGTACAAATGTAAATTGCTAGGTTAATTGCTTTGAAAAAGTACATACAATTTTTGAAGTAGGTCATTGAGAAAGTAATGAATTTTTGAAAGTTGAACTCATGCGTTATGAAAGGGAAAATATCAGTGTGTTGCAATGAGATAAAAGAAAGTGCGATGGAATGGAAATGTGATGCAATGTGCATAATTAAAACTGCATGAATGTGGAGAGTGAAGTAGGCTCGGCTCTTTGACATCATGCATGGTTTAAAAATGCTCAAAACTGAAGCTCATTAAATTGCCAGCATCAAGTACTAAATCTGGGTCATGATATTGTCTCTGTATTACCAATAAGGTTACATAAATTATGAGGGTTTAGTTTTACACAAAGACGTAACTACTTACTTTGCCAAAATGAGTATTTGATATCAAAATGTTCAGAAAAAATGTGGGCTTTCTAGGAAACACAGAGACTTAATTCCACCCAACACCCCAATGAAGTCAATGGCTAGTGAAACATAGACTGATAAGTCCTGGCCTAAGTGCCCAGTGACACAACCACTTTTTCTCAAAATGGCCAAAATGGAGTTGCGTCTTTGTGTCACTGAACCCTTGATATGTGAATCATTTCTTGCCATCTGAAATTTATCAGTGAAGCCACATAAGGTTAATGATGTAGAAGAACAATTAATAAAAATGGCATAAGGAAACACAAGATGATATGGGAAACCGACAAAGAATATCGTAATGATTACATGATGGAATGAAAAAAAAAGGAAAAAAAAGAAGGATCAATAATTTGTAATCACTTCTTCACTAAATTTTCCCCCTTACAATGTATAAAGCCGATTTGAAGAAACCATTTAAAAAAATTGGCACAGGGAGCCGTGACCCAAGTGTTTTTAAGCGCTGCAACCTGATTGTTTTAGTAAAAGCCTTTTTCCCAATAGATTGTAGTGTTGTAAAAAAACGTTGGGAATTTTTTTTTGTTTAAACTCCAATTATGAATATCATAATATCGGTATTCAAACATGCGATTGGCTTGTAAAAGTCATGGGATTCATTTCTGACCTAAAAGTTTATAATGATGATTGCAGCATGAGCTAAATCTAAGATTTCATTTTAAACTAGAGGCAAAGTTACCCAATACCTTTATAAAACAGAAAAGACGTCAGAACCGACCTAAAATATCCATCGATAACAATATTTTGTTCGAGTCCCATATAAATTGACATTGTTATAACATAAATCTTTGCTCTTGAGGTATGGCATTTGGATGGTTTCCAGGTAATGATTTCTGCTAACAGTTTAATAATTCAGTCAGTTGATTTTCAAAAACACCTATGACATCACAGCAACATATATTGGGGGGGGGGGGGGGGGGGGGGGGGGGATGTATCTGCCCATATCTATATTGGCTGCGATATTGTGAGCTTCCATTTTCTAATAGCTAGAAGTCTTTGGTAGCCTAGAGAAACGTAGTGGCAAGAGAAGACAAGTCCCAAATGTAAAATGCATATTAGTGATGTTTGTTAATTAAAAGTTCTTTTTTGACATACCTAAAATTACCAAAACGGTATGCATTTACTAGCTCCATGTTCTGATGATGTAGTTTTACCTCTGTGTGATAAAATTATGATCCTCAACAATTATGCAGTTTGTGTTTTGGACGCGTCTTTTCGTGCCATGACATTTCGCTAAGATACCATATGCATCTTTTCATACCTAGTTCATAAGCCTCTGGTTACCTGGAAGTGTTGAAATTCTCCCTCTGCATACAGCCAAAAAAAAACTAATATGCTTTAATGTAATTCACATAAATGCAGAAATTGTAAATGTGAAGTACAACTTTTCTCTATACATGTGCATGTATTTTATGTGGCAGCAAAATTGTCAATTTAATCAATGCAATATCACCTTCTTTTGAGCCTCTGCATAGATGCTAACTAGTTTGGAGGAATGATTTCCTTTTGTTTTCTCTTCAAAATATATAGAATACGTCATAATCCACCTGCACTGACTACATTTTTCAATTTTTAAAAATGGCGTATTGGCATAGATTTAGTGATCTCATATTTCAAACATTCATAACTTTCATTATTTGCCTGATTTCTTTTAATATGTTCCTTCAGCTTGTCTTATATTTATGCTTTCACAATTTTGAAGTGATGATAAAGGTTGGATAGCCCTTTAAATCTAACCTGCCCCAAGAACCTCCATGGTGGTAGGACTCTAGTGCTGTCCTTGTTGTATACCAACAACCTATTATCTTTCTCTTCCTTGCATCTACCAGGTTTGACAAGCTGCTGTACCTTGGTGTGAGTGAGGATAGATCATCACAATCAAGAATACTTCATGCCCTAACAAGAAAGTGAGTATAGTACACTCAGACCTTGGTTTCAAGACCACTTGTATGTTCATTTTTATCAAAATTTTCATAATCCAAGAAGCAGCCCTGTAATATAAAGGTTTAAAAACCTTTTGCTGCTTGTGTTTGTTTTTAACTGAAAGTCTGAATAAATCCAAATTAAGATGAAGAGACAAGAAAAGACGTATTTGTAGGCAGGTGGTCTTTATATTCAAGCTCCTCTGTTTCTTGGTCTTTCTTTTTTTTCACTCTTTTTCACTCAATGAAAAAAAAAAAAAAAGATAATACAAAATAATAATAATAATATATTCTGAATTCTACTCAATCTTACATTTTTCTTATATTATTCCACTATGTAAAAACGATAAATATCCGTATTTCCATATGACTGTGTATAATCTATTTGTGTACAGTATATTATATTCCACTGTATATTGTTCATGTGCTTTATGTAATGCCGTCAAACTGAATTTCCAAATGGACCAATAATTTTGTTTACACCCCCATCCCCCCCCCCCCCTGTAACTATGCCACTAGCTCTTGGATAAGTATAGGATATAATAGTAGTTAGCTCAAACACGTTAACATAAACAAGGTTATTTAAAAGAAATTATGAAAACTCCTTCATATTATCATGACGAATTGATGGCATGCAAAAATATGACGAGAAATGTATTGTGCAGAAAATTGAGGAATCTTTTTTGGAAACTTTATGCATGCGACAAACCTTGGATGAAACCTTACAAAACTGCAAACCTTTTATCATGTGGACCTGCACAACATCCCTATAATTCTAGGAAGTCTTCCCAGGCAAGGTTATTATTCATGTATTTTAATAAACCTAGATTAAGTAGATAACGAATGTGGGAGTATCTTGCCAACGAATGTGTCATTAATACGTCATTAATGCATATTTACCAATATACTTTAAAGGTCATGCAAAGTTCTAGGATATTTTGAAAATTGGATGGATATTAATTCTTTCTAATTTTGATATATTTCGATGCCCCTGTGGATGTATTATAAGCACTAGAAGATTTAGCCCCTAAAACACTTCTGCTTTTGAGAAGTTTAATAATAAAAAAATTACCGGTGCTCCTGGTAAATTTCAAATATTTCAAATATCACCTAAAGGCCATTTCATGGTAGCTGCGACCATGAAAATCTCAGAATATGCAGTTCTGATATATAATTTCAAAACAGGAATAGCAAATCGGTCGATGGTAGTCCAAAAACATTGTTTTAAAGCCAAAGTAATATTAGTCTTTAGAGGGCACTATACAACATAAATAGTTTATTATTTACGATTCAATCACTTTAAACGCGATTTCAACCGCCACAAAGATTATAGAATATTGTAAAATCACATATGCTTCCAATATGTTCATTTGAACCAAATTCATGACCCCATACCAAAACTTTGTATTACCTTTAATACAGTAAATTCAATTTTGTTTTCACTCTGCATTTGAACATAAAGCAGTTTGGATTCAATTCTATTTTCATTATGCATCCCCCTTTCTTCACTAGATTCAACGTGAGTCCCTTGCTGGATCTAGAGGTCATCGCCCAGCAGTGCCCTTTGACCCTGACCGGAGCAGACTTCTACGCCCTGTGCTCTGATGCCATGCTGGGGGCCATCAAGAGGAAGATAGCAAGTCTGGAAGCAGGTAGCCTAGCTCTCCTCTCTACTTTCATTCAAATCTCACCGCCACCTTGTTACAAAATATAGGCATTTGCTTTTGTACTGTTAACACATTCTCTGCTGAGAGATCTACCAAATAGAAAGTATAATGAATGAAGTTTGGTTAAGTTTCAAGGGTCAAATATTTGACTCCCAAAATCATTTGCATGAATTATCTTCCATGGGAACAATCTTTAAACTGCTTTTACATATTTCTATTCGAGCCCTCTGAAAAAAATTCCTGTCTGAAATTGAAGATGGGCATTTAAATTCTTTGGTCCGAGTTTAAAAAAAATTACTGAATGTGTATGCTGTAAATGGTCAGTTAACACAAAATTTGGCACATTAGGCTTTTTTATTTCACGAGTGAAGCATAAGTTCACCTAAATTGTTTTACCAACTTTGTTCAAAGGTCTCATGGTCTCGTAGTCAAAACATTCATACCCATTATACCGTTTTGGCTTCTCACAAAGTTACTTGTATAGTATTGTGAATTTCTTGAATAATGCCTCATCTTAGAAACTGTAATTTACTATGATCAGTCCAACCATGTCAGATATTGCAACATAATGCAACATTTGACCCTGGAGTTCGTAGAATGTCAAGATATGAGTATGATGTTTGTATAATATATCATATCAAGTCAAATAACTGATGATTGTTTTCTGTTTTTTTTCTTGAACTCTCTAGGTGAAGCTGTGGACCAAACTACCATCGTGGTAGATGAGAACGACTTCTTGGGAGCCCTTGATAGATTAGTTCCTTCCATCTCTGAGCTTGAGCTCAATCATTACAAACAGATTAAAAACAGAATCAGCCGGGGCTTGTAATAAGTCTTCAGGTCAACTAGTACTTCAGAACCATCAGGGGGGAGGGGGGTGTTTCACAAAATTTGTCATCAGTGACAAATGACAGTTTTTGTTATAACCTACTGAAATCCTTGCTTCTGATTGGTTATCATCAGATTTGTCACTGATTTTTGTCATTTGTTATTGAAAAAAAGGCTTTGTGAAACGGGCCCCAGGTTTCTTTGGGTTGATCAAGTGACCACAATGCCATGATTGATGAGAATGGTTCCTAGGGAGCATTTGATCGATTAGTTCACTCTAATTAGGAGCTAGAGCTCAACCACTACAAACAGATTAAGTAGCTGATGCTAGTAGGGATTCTTTAATGAGATGACCCAGGATCCGTACCATGTCTTTGAACGACCAGGTTCCTCCTTGGTGGACCAAACTAGTGGCTGGTTTGCATAACTTCTTAGAAGTGCTTGATCGCCTAGTTCCCTCCATCTCTAAGCTAAAGCTCAACCATCACAAACAGAGTTACAATGGGGTTGTAGGAAGTCTCAAGATCACCTTGTGTTTCTGGGCTGCCAGGTTTCTTTGTGGTTGCATGGCTTCTTGGGAGTGCTGGAGCGATTAGTACGTCAATTACCTCATTCTCTTTAGAGCTCAACCATAACAACCTTAACAAACATGGGAGTGTCGTGGTCGAGTTGTTTAAGGCACTTGACTGGAGATGCGAAGGTCGAGGGTTCGAATCCCGACACGGCACTAATATCCTTTGGCAAGATATTAACCTGCACTTGCTACTCTCCACCCAGGTGTCAAATGGGTACCCGGTAGGATGCGGCCGTCATTGTTGGTCAAACAGCTTGTGAGCGTCAAGTAACGCCCGGTTTGAATGCTTCCTAGGGAGTGGAGATTTTGCACATAGTGTGTGCGGGCAAGCACTGGATCCAATGACCGGGGTAATAGTATATTTGTAAAGCGCTTAGAGACATTTATATTAAGCGCTATATAAAAATTAAATATTATTATTATTATTATTATTATTATTAAACAGATTAAAAACAGAATCAGCAGAGGCATTAAGACATTCTAATGATGACTAAAAGTTTATACTAATTTCTGCACTGCTATGTTTCTTGAGGGTGTCACCAAACTATCATTTTTTAATGAAAATGATTTCTTGAAAGCCCTTAATTACCTTTTTTCAACCACAATAAAAGACTCACAACAGAATTAGCAGGAGCTTGTACACCTCAATGTATTTCTACCACATCACGTTTTTTCCTTTTTTTAAAAACTTAAGGTCAGCAGGAATGCCAGCGACCACCTAGTGCTTCTTGAAAATGGAGTACGCCTAGTTACACAAATAATTGCCTAAAAAAGTAATTAAGTTCTTGAATTGGGATAGTGGGTAAAGCTATTGCACAAACAAACAATTCAGAAGTCTAGGATATGCACATGAATGTGAAAATTTACAAGTACAAGTATACCTATCTTATGATCTCTTTGGAATCTCTTTTGTTAGTGGGCTCAATTAATAGCTTCTTTTCCTAATGAACAGGAGAATGTTGGTGCAATTTCATTAGTGGCATTTCATAGAAGAATAATGACTCGTGTCCATGCTGTATTCTCAGAGAAGGACAGGTAAATAGTGGTGAACTCTCTATCTTAGAGATCCTCTACTGAAGAAACACACTTATCATGTCAAAGAACCCAGTGCAGTTATCATAAAGAACCGGGTGTTACTTCATATCTCTTGGCTTTAGATTGAACGGTGAGGAGGAAAGGAAGAAAAATGAGTAACCCTTTTTTTTTCTTTCTAAAACTAAATATTTCAGTTGACAAAGAAAGATGCCCATAGAAAAGTCTGTATCTATAGCCTTGATATAGACAATGCCATTTTCTGATCAAAACAACATGACTTCACAACAGAAATTCAAATTCGAAGAATTAATTTGAAACAAAATGTTTCAGTAGACATAAAAAGATGCCCATAGCAATTAATGTCTGTATCTAGCTTGATATAGACAATGCAATTTTCTGATAAACACAACATTATGGCTTCACAACAGAAGTTGAAATCAAAAGAAGGCCATGGAAAGTCCAAAACTATTGTATAATCTACAATGTCACCTTCTCAACCACAAAGCCTGTGACTTCACAGTGAAAGTTGCAGGGGGTATTCTAAGACTTCCTAAGCAGTGTAAGTGTCTTTCCTTTCCCATAATTGTCCATCTTATAAAGACAAACAACCTATGACTGCACACTGTGGTAAATGTTACAGCAGATTTTCGAACAAGGGCATTTGAAGTCTGAAACAATGTTAGTGTTCATCTGCAGTGCTACCTTCAGACTCACCACATCTTGTGACTTCACAGTACAGTTGGACAAACATTAGGAAATCTTTTAAGTCATCAAGAACCACCATCACGGTATAAAAGTGGTTGTAAAATGTGCATGCATTTGTGAGCTGGTCTATTTGCTTGTCATGCGGGAGGGGGCAGGCAGTCAATGTTTAAGTGTTTTTCCCATTTTTCCTTTTTATTTTTTTGATCAGTCGGGATTCAAATTTCCCCTGACATTTTCCAATTTAATAAACTAATCAGGAAATGAAGATCATGGTCATGTAACTGAGTTATGAATGGTGTGGCAACACTTTTTACAGATTACATTAATCATTTAAAGAGGACAACATTTGAACGTCAATGAATGGAGTTTGAAGAAGGTGTTATGAAGATGAAGTATGATCGCATATTAAACTTTAGGTTTGTTATCATTCTTTTTCTGATCAGATTTTCTGATCAGTACTTAGTATAGGATTTTAGAGATGTGTAATGGTATGACTACTGTTATATCAGGGTTTCATACTAAGTGGAATTCGAAATACATGTGTGTGTAGCTAATTATGTTATTTAATATTGAACTTTTAACTCTGAACTTCATCTCCTATTTTCAAGATTATGTGCCAAAATTATATAAATTTATGATGGAATATTTTAAGATTAAACATGGCTGTGTAGCACTGTTTAATTTGTGTTTAATTTTTATGAATATGAATGTACTTGCTGATTTGAACGAGGCAGTTTAAATATCTCAATGTGTTCTTCACATTTAGCAATTAGAGACTTCAGTGGAAAGTTCTTTATAAGCACTGTTTTATTATTATTATGGTATTCTTCCATTGTATATCCTCATGCAATATTACTACTATGCTGTCATTACAATGACAATTATGGTTACACTTATACATGTACATCTATTTTGTGAATGAAATAAATTTATTGCAGATATGAACAATCTTGAGCTATACAGGGTATAGACTTTTTTCTTTCTGTGTCTTACTTGATTATGCCAGTCATGTGACAGAAGAGAATAATAGTACTTGTATATCGATGAAAAATATGTGTCGTAAGAATTGCCTTGCCTTAATTGCTGTGATAATTTATATATTTGTTCGTTGTTTATGATGTTCATGATAGTACCTGTGCAAGTATATATATATTTATTAAAATATATACATACATATTACAAGCATATTACATGCATATTACATGTATATTACATGTATATTATATATACATATTACATGCATGTGTATTAGAATACATAAAGAAATGTTACACCATAAACATAGATATGTCTATGCACATGTAATTTGTTTATGATGTATATGATGATTCATGTATATGTAGTGATAGACAAACTGGTTTACACATTACATGTACTTGTATTAAAATATATACATATATTTACATCATAAACCTCTTGTTTATGATAATCCATGTATATGTGTTAAAATACGTACCCCCGGTAGGCCTATATTTATTTCGACATGATAGACATTATGTATACATTACATATATTTTGTTTATGACGTTTATAATGATACATGTGCATGTATATGTATTTTGTGAATAAAATTAAGTCCTTGCAAAATGAAGTAGTTCAGACTTTTGTGTATCTTATTACACGTGTAGCATTTGACATTCAACTATGTTGCTTAAAACGTTTACATGTACTTTGTGAATGAAATTTGGTTGATGCAAAGTGAAAGAGTCTTTAAATGGTTCAGACATATTTTTTGCCTACTCGAAAAATACAGATGAAGAACGTGAGTTATGATGGTATGTTTCTGGTAATGTAGTATGTACAATGTACATGTATATCTATTATATTAATGAAATACAAATCTTTTTATCGCTTTACGGAATGGTCTCTGTTTTTTTTCTCATAAATATACTAACAAGGATTGAGAGAATAAGGGTATGTTGCTCGATCAAAATCTTTCTCGTAACAATGTCACTGTGAGGCTGTGAATATATGTACATGTATTTGAGAGAAATGAAATCACAGCAAAAGTGAAATACTTTTGACTTTGAGAGAATGATGACATGCTTTTAAAATTCAACACGTTTTTATTTATCATCCTTTGGCAAAGAATTGATCAATTGATCACTTTTAAAAGAAATATGAATACTGTGTGATAATGAACATACATTTCAGGGCGCTGTCATTGTACCATTGCCCTCGAGCATCAATTTTCATGAAATTGAATTTGAAGTGCTCCAATTGTGTTTACTGCACTATTTTCAAATTGTAACAAAACTTCATCTCCACTCTCACTTGCATAATATTATTTATCTTGAGAGATCCCCCCCCCAAAAAAAAAAAAAAAATAATAATAATAATAATAATTGGCTAGTACGCCAATTAATTTCAGATAGTAAAAATTAACGTCTCCATAAATATACAGAACTACATAGTTCGGTCTGTGGAGCTCTTACTTTTTATTCTGGGAAAATATCTGGGAGGGCCCGCGAGAAGGGATTTACATCACCTATCCTCCCCGCCCTACATTAGCATGAATCTCTACAATATCAATCTAACAAGGTTTTCTTGAAATTCATGTTAAGAATTCACCCCCCCCCCCCATGTTTACGTTATCAAAATGTTGTATAAGACAAGATATTTATTCGAATTCAAATTCAAATGTATTCAAACATGTACTATCCTTTCAATTTTATTTTAAACAAGGGATATTAAAAGAATATATAGTGGCAACAAAGATAAAAGAGTGCAAATTATTTTTAAAAATACAATAAAGGGAAATAGCAAAAAAATACGTAATACAACATGCCTCTTTGGCAATTTAATACGGAGATGATAATGAACTACTTTTCATGTAATGATTAAATAAGAAGATTAAGGATGATGTAATTATCCCGTGAAAGAAGCCCCCGGAGGCACAGCGTCTTAAGAAGGGCAAGGCCCTATATACACAATGTATGTCTCCGTTTGTGCGTGGACATGTTTCGTAATAATTACATTTGTTTTTAAATCCGGCTACTTCCCAGAAGTATTCAAAGATGGATACATGCGTGATTGTAAATCATTCATACATGTAATTTGAAAAGGTTAAAGAGTAGCTTCCACATATCTTTCGAAACCAGTTGCATTATTTGCCACGCGAAAACTAAAATCAATGCAGGCAATCTCAACTTCTCGTTTGACATCATTACAGTAACAATTTTGCTGATTACGAAGTGAAGCAGAAATTAAAAATCCATAAATCAATGAACAACTATAAAAGCACCAGTGAGATTGTTTGCACACGACGTGCTTATGTATGTGGGAAACAAGCCAGCTGGTTATTGGCGGCTGTATTATGTGTATGAGAACTCGCAGCTGCCTAGAGCTCACGTATTCATTTACCCTTGTTCTAGCGTATACTTTTATCGGAACCGTCGAAACGTGAATATGCACTTGGTGTATATTGAGCGGTCTAATTATGATAAGGAGGATAATACACTGTCGCATTCTTTTGATTTTGATTTTTTTTTGTATTATGAAAGCTAGGACGTCTGTTTGGTTAGTTTGGCATTAAAAACAAAAATATGTGATGTAGCATTATACCACCGCGCGGTAATTCTTGAGAATTTATAATTAATATTTGATGAACGTTTAATGAAATTCTGACAACTGATTAACTCACATGAATTACCTCCACAGTAGAACTGTAAATGATTTTTTTGGTTTATTTCAAAAAATATTATTTATTATATTTTGGTGATCGCGGGGTCGTAACGCACCAACCCCCTCAAATATTCCTAAAGTCATCTTCGAAAAGACTATAATAGGCGAGCAAGCAATATTGAGAGCGAATGATTACTAATCGAGAGACAAAGAACTTATGATTTCTTAAAATCCCAGTCCGGAGGGGATAGTAAAAGTCAGAACACCCTTCATATTTTTTAGATTGCATTTTGCATTGGGTGTTTGTTTGGTGTTTTGTACTCTCTATTTACAGAGTATTAATATGTAGAGACCTTGGTACTTTATTAAATTGCACCTGAAAAAGGTTTATTACAAAATTAATAATGAACATTTATGTACAACTTTTACTTCGTAGTTTCCATATTTACACAGTTACACAGAATAGTTACACAGAATATATCCAATACATTTTGTCTTAATCTTGTTGTTTTTCTTTTGTGTTTTGGGGGGAAAGAATTGACTAGATAAAATGGAATTTAAACCAAAATCATCTAGGACTGTCGCCTCAACCATTTCCCTTCATAATTTGTTGTAAGGGGAGTAACATCTATCAACCTCTTTCTCTTCTCATTGCTTTTATATATAGTTTGCATAATTAGTTTTAAAATAGAGCAGGTATACTAGAAGAAATGTCAAAGGACGAAAGAATAATGCAAAGAAGCAAAAGTATAAGAAGTGTTTATATCTTTTCTTTTATAAGCATTCAGAATTTACGACGCAAAGTCTAATTAACATTGATAACTGTATAATTATGCTGTTTTGTTTGGTTTTGTTTCTCTCTTGGGAAGCTTCTCCCTTCTATGTATTTTTTATGCTTTTAGATTTGTTTTCATGTTTTAATCTGATAATGTACCGATTGTTTTTAATATAATGTACCTTATGGTAGATTAGCCTCGTGATAAACAACATCATATACAATCTACAACGAATACTATTTATTAGGCATTCGCCCAATTTCTCTTCATTTTTTAGGAAGACAAATAGGATTTGGAACAATATTTGTGTAAAGCTTTTCGATTGCAGTCATATATTTTCAGTGATCCGTGAAATGTTGCATACACGTACTTCTTTTATCCCCTTGACATCCTGATATCACGAAGCTGGCAAAAGAAAAACAGTACAATAATATCATATTCCCTGTTGATTTTGGCCTTGTGGATTGTACATGTACTTTCTATTATTATAAAGTAGCTACATGTACTATGTACGCGTTGTCAAGAGTAGACGTATAGTTCTTCTGCAAGAAAATCCTAGAGCTCATTAATTCAACATTGATCATTAAGTCACTGGATTCACAACCTTGAAAATGTTTTAATTGGAATGGTGTAGGTGGATGAATGGGGACATGTTGTTTTGATAGAAAAGATAACTGAGTAATCAGCAGTGGCGGTTCGCGGATTCTGTCCCCCCCCCCCCCCCGGGGGGGGGGGGGGGTGCTGAGGTCTTAGAAAATGCTGACTGAGCAACAAAAAACAAAATATGGGTAATAATTAAACAAATAATGCTATCAATATGAGGCGGGTGGAGGGTGTTCATGACTTGTGCATACTTTAACAAAAATTCTCGAGTGGGGAGGTAGGCAGATTTGGTGTGAAGGGCGGTGTGGGGGGCCGGGTGCAAGTGCCCCTGTCCCGCTGAATAATTCACAGCTGTATTATGTATTTCGTTTTTTTTACAACGGGTGAATCATGAATTACAAAAGGATTTTTCTACGAAATGAGTATATGAATTAGACGCCACTGAATTCCTCCTCGCCTAGGATATTCCGATTAAATCTTCTTGCCCGATCTTCACTCGGCACTATAGACGGAGCATGCGCATTAGCGTTGGATACGAATAGTGGCGCCCGTATCGGTGTGGGAAGTCTGGCAGGTGGTGGTACATGAAAACCACTCTCTATCTTCCCCAGATTTCCTCTTAAAACACCTGTTGAAAAACTTGACAAATGTATGCCATAACGGTTATACTTGGCAAGGTCCTTTTCATGATAGATTGTTGAAAATGAAAATAAAACGCACAAAAATGCCTGATCTTTGTGGCGGATGCTCCCCAAAACAGATAGATTCGCTCCAAATATGTGTGTGATGCGCAGATGAAGTTTGTTTATGGCAATGATGCGATACGAGTCGTTGTCGTCGCTGCAATCACTCTAATGCGATCCCATCAGGTGCTGGGTTTGTGGCGACTTCATTAATATTCATAAATTATGAAGCAACGCTCAGCCAGTCAGCGAGCTCGACATCCTGGCAGGCAATTAACATGACGAGGTGTGGAGCCAGCTTGTCCTCTCTCTCTCTCTCTTTACTCCTCTTTACCAAGGGTTTCTTACTACAGTGTATAGCGCTACGCGAAACCATGGTGATACAGAAGCCTCGCCGTCTATTGCATATGATGTTTTTCAACTACAAACTGAAATCTGTTGTCGGTGTGCACCCAAGATGGCCAACACTCGAAATCTAAGCAGAATGTTACCGAATAACTACTCATTTTTTAAGGCGAAGCGTGAGCGGAAAAGATAATGCCTTTCAAAAATAGGATCTGTAAGCTACATCTTGTAAACCAAGTGATGGTCAAAGTTTGAGGAACCTGCCGGGAAAAACGTCAAACAGGTTTCCCAAAACTGTTGTTGACGGCTTGTGTCGAAAGTGCGGTTAGTGCTCAACGAACAATTAGTGCGCAGTTTGTATATACAAAACGTTCGTATAGCGGGAGATTTTTATCCGCCATCTTGGTCTCCTTTACTGATATCATTGTGAATACATGGATGTTCGTTCCTTTAACCAATTGGTTCTTACTGATTAACTTTTAGGGACCATGATACCTACTAACCGTCAACAAATAGTACCTGGATGTGGACAAAACTCCAAGAAGATTTAATCTTCACATGATTTTGAATATTGGCGCATAAACACCGCGGTAGCAAAAATAGATAAGGGTGGCCGCTAAACAGACCACCTGTATGGTAACTAACATCGATAAAAGCAGTGTAACAATTGTTTTGAATTGTTTTGATGGTTGTTTCTCAGGTGGTGTTTGATCAGAGTATTTTACAATCACAAATGTGGTGTAACGCCATCTTAGAGACGGCAGGATTGCATCCAGCGTTCACCAAACCCAACGCGATCGAAGGAGGAATACTTATACCATGGATAACCTACACATCAATATGGAACCACTCATATTTAGGATGTGATCCTGAAACATTACCGTTTGCTGGTCTTGCAAATCAGTTTTAAAAAGAAAGAGTACTTTTCGTTCGTTTCAGCCACTGCTTCGGCAGAAAGAAAAGGCAGCCAGAAAGAGGCGGGAACAGTGTGGTATCGTGATGGCGCGGGGCACTACATTCTGCGCCATCCTTCATCTTAAAGAAGATAACGCTCGCTTTGTTCTCCTTGTGCTGATCCTTCTTTTGTATATGCTAATCGGGGCTGGGATATTTCACCTAATCGAGGGATCAACAGAGACTAGGGAAAGGGCGGATTACCTGGAATTTTTCGAAGCTTATAAGAAAAAACAGAGTTTCGATAACGCAACTTTCAATGAAACAGAATTTATGGAGGTACTAGAACAATATGCGAGAGCGTCTGCTAAAGGACTGCTCCCTGGGAAAAGACCCAGATGGGACTTCCCAGGAGCATTCTATTTTGTCGCAACGGTTGTATCAACAATAGGTAAGGCAACTATGTCATTTTCTTTTTAAGAATGGCTATAACCCCCTTCTTCATGATCCTCTATATTTACAGGAACGATGTGGCACTATATGTGGTTCTTACCACCCTGCAGAAATTGCATTTAAACTGGCGGGTGTACATTCATCATTTATTGACAGGCCCTACATGATGTGGGATGTAAACCTGAACGAATATACCATGTATGAATCTTCATTAAAAATAATACATTATCATTGGACACATTTAGCCATAAGGAAAGAAAAGTACAACTATTTTTAGAACCAGAGTTATAGCAAGATTTATAAAGAATCCGTTATGTTGATATACCGTATAGTCATGTCACAGAATGTTTCCCAGATTTTGCTTGCTCAACCCTAACATCACTTGGAAGCGATAGGTTTAATTATCTGGAACCATATAATCTGACAATCATTATACCAACATACTTCGAGGACTTCGACCACATGATCTTGGAAACATGATTAAAGAAACGCATTGCAGCGAATAAGTATTTTATGACGACATTTAATCTATTCCTTGAACGCCATACAACAAAAAACATGGTACAATTTCGTAATCAACGCTCTGCATTTACTTAAAATAAACTTTAAAAGGTTTACACCGTTCGAGGCAATGCTGGTACAGATAAATGGGAAAAGTATTATGTTTGTGAGTGTGTGTGGGTGTGAGACGGAGGGTGTGTGTGACGGGAGTAGCATGATGTGTATTTGCCTGTGAGTGTATGTTGTCAAGAGAGGCTTTTGGCAGCTTTGTCATTGGAATATTTTCTTGACCTCCGGTATACTGACACGAAGCTTCACTTTGACTCATTACTATTTTTCTCAATGAACTAAGCCAAGTTTTTGGACCATATTAACTTGATTTTCTTGAAAAACAAATGTTGCACCTCCATCTCTTATACATATGCTATTCTTCCAGCTGAAGTATATATAGATATATTATGTATTCAAGGTATATGATAGCTCATTTCTGGATAGAAATAAACGGTAGATGATGAACTAACTGACAATAAAAGCACCTTTTCTGGGGTTTTGGGGGTATAAACTACTTCAAGGCTCTCGTTACTAAAGAAAGCTCTCCTTTCGTACCAGCTGTCAGTTTACCTTTTGGCGCGCGGTGTGATCAAACATTACGCCATAATATAGATCCTCCACAAATCGTGTCGTTTTTTTATTCAAAATTAATGTCACACTTTCGTTTAGACAATCAATTTTTCAGGCTTGATTTGGAAATCCTCGAACGGGTTATTGAGAAAATATGGACATACTTCAGCCTTTAATTATTTTGATTGGAAATAATCTCGCAGATATTCATTTTAAGTCAGGCAAAAGGAAACTGTTTATATTACTGAAGAAATAAATAATGCTCCTTTATTATTTTACAAAAAGGAGACACCATTGAATTTCGTTTTGAATTTGATTTTGTTATGGTAAAGCGAAAATCTCTAAACATGTCAAATAATAATGTACACAGGCCGACGGTGGAAATGAGGATATTCCTAGAGAAAAATCGGAAACTGAGAGAAAAAGTTCGTAGTATGTGGACTTTACATAACGTGAATGCCGGTTTGATCATAAATATATATGTGTAACTATCTCACTATTGTTAACACGTATACATCATTATGAGTGTCCTTCTTGAAAGATTATTAATGAAAGCTTAAATATATCTCAGGAGATTTCAGTGTAAGTCTGGATTGTTTGCATTAAAGAGGACAAAAGTTTGAGTCACACGCTAATTAATTTCTCATCCTTTGTCCACTCTGCTTTTTCATTTTTATCAGTATGATTGTGCCTATATGACTTATGTGGTACATGAATGAACAACTTTAGTTAGGGAAATTACTTTATTTCAGCTTGTTTAATTAATGCGATTCATGAAAATATGGCAAGTTCGGGAATTTATTTTAATCAAAATAATATTAGGTTTTGTTTCGGCCCTTTTATTTTAGAGCCTGTCTAGATGAATCGTAGCAAGGTTAATGACAAGTAGCTTGATACAGATACGCACATTGTAGAAAATTATATGAATGTGAAACATTTAATTCATTTAGTTGGCTTTTAAATAAACATTCATCTTAACAAAAACAAATAGTAATAGATATAATATACTCAAGAAATATGTGATTGTAAAACAATTAATACAGCTATATTGAGACTTCAAAGTGAATTTTGATGATGATGGGAAAAAACACATTCATTAATTGGTCTTGTTTTGGTCAGAACGGTGCTCTAAAAGTCATTAAATTAAAGTCTTCTATGACTAGATTTAAGTTGCACCCTGGAGCCAGGAAATGTTGTTAAGGACGAAACGGCGAGACGGGAACATCTTCTATATTCTTATTCTGCTCTCTCCTGGGATATAATGGGATGCATCTGCGAATCCTTTACGTAACAATACTCGCAGGGGCACCCAGCTATATCGAGTGCTCTCCACTTTAATGATTGGGAAAGAATTGGAGTCAAAAAGCAATTAAAATCTGCTCTCATCAATTAAACCAAACCATCAAGAAACCGAAGATGATAATTGGAAGTGGGTCCAAAAATTCTTTGTGTGTTTTTGTCCCCCTCTCTCTCTGCGCTTTTGTGCAAACTCGTTGACTGGTCTTGATGAGCACGGAGCGAGAGCGCTCCGGATGCTGGTGTCAAGACAACGAAGCTCTACGTCAGTGGGACATAGGCCTGTTTAGTTCTCTGTGTAATTAAACCCTCACCTCCTAATGTAAGGATAGCGATTAATGGAGAACGACGGCTAAAACTACTATCGTACCCATGCTGATGATATTCGATCCGCCTGGGCAACGATGGACGAAATTAATTTATAATGGAGAGAAATTAGCGCCATCGTCAGGGCTTGCATACAAGCCACCGTAACCAATAACAATGTCTATCGAAGGTCTGGGGCTAAACTTTACCTCTGAAGTTCACCCAAGATGGTGAATTAAGAAGTTTTGATTTGTCATGTTATGTGCAATGCTTTCTACACTTTGAATGCTCACTATTGCATCGGATTATGCATTCTCACTGACGTTTTATCGTCTTTTGTTTATTGTTGGCAGTCTACGTATCACAAATTCTCAAAGCGAAAATAATAGTATTTGATGGTAACGACGCCAGCAAGATATTCATTTCACCGTTCTGAATATAGCTGTGCGATTTCATGGATTATAGCTATTGTGATGAAATATAGCTTCATAACACATACGTCAGAGGAAGATATGAATATACTCCAATCTTTGTTTCGCAAAGGACGAGGACGATATAGAAAAATCAAACAATATAAAAGACATAGCGCTAGAAACTACTTACCTTTCTTCCAATTGTGAAGTAATATATGCACGACTAGATATGTAAAGGAGCATGATGTGAAGGAAAATAACAAGTATAAAAAAAAACTTTCCCGTAATTGGATGCCTGCATAGCTCCTAATATGGACTCTCATCGGCGGTTCGCTGGCGCGCATGACTGCACCCTTTACCCGTATCATACATTACATGCAAATGTTGCCGTTCGGTGCATTCATGAATCATTAAAATAAGATGAAGCGCTTCCGCGACGCCATTGTTTCTATCTATCTTTGATATTTCAGCCCCCAAACCCGAATTCATCAAATCGTGACCTGAATTCCGCTAGAGCTGAAATCAGCCCATCATTCCAATCCATTAGGAAATACGCCTATGGGTTTCTTGGAGGTAGTCATACCAACATCAGTTTTTTTCTTCAATACGTGCACGTTAAAACAAAAAAACATGCTACAATTTCGACGTTTTTATTCATTGTATAGCAGATTTTCAATAAACAGGAATATATGTTTTGTACAAACATAATATATAAAGATAACGTTGTTTGGAAACGGTATCATTATGTAAAAGATAAATGATTTAAAACTATTGAATACTATATTCGGTACTGAACATCATGTGAGATGGGGAGAAGGCGCTTCCTTCTTTCTTTTTCTTTCTTTTCATTAGAGGCATGAATTTGATGTATATTTGTACCATAACAATTCAAGTTGTGAGGGAGACGAAGCCACATGAACCGCTGTTGGAACCTAAAACCCTATGATGTATGCTTATTATGTAGCATGCACCTTGCGTGTTAAAAGTGACACCGGCGGCAGTATAAAGGCGTCGCGCGGAGGAGTCTTAAGATCACGTGACACTCAATGTAGACCAATCCCTGTCCACTGTTGGTTTCGCTCCTCACTCTGGTACTATACACGATGAGACCCATTTGGTGGTTTCTGCATGTGTTAGTGTATGGCTTTTTGTCACACCTGACAAAGATTTAGAAAAATTGGGGGAAATACCTTGAAGGATAATTAGTCTGACGTAACAATGACCAAAATAACAGGCCCACATTATTTTTGCCAAATAGAAGCAAGAGATTATTAAAACCAGTCTCCAAAAAATCAAAACAGTGATTGCTGGTTTTGTTGTAAGTGTTAGACGGAATGCCTTAAAGCCTTTCTGCACTAGTTTGGCCAGGATGGATTAGACCTCCCTGCGTGGTCACTGGCAGTTGGTTATCTCATCAAATCAGCTCTCAATTAACATAAGAAAGAGGGGACCATGGGGACCATTTTGGTACCGCTTAGGCATTTATAGTAAAGGGCGCAAGTAGTGGTAAATGGATGGGGAGGGGAAGTGGGCAGATATGAATGAGTTGAGGAGAGCGTAGAGGTTACTCGGTCTTGTATTGTATAAACCATACGGTTGCACAGTCCTAGATTAAGTTGTAAAACATAAAAGCATATATTTATATAAAACGCCTATTTGATACCAAAAATTATGTATTGCCGTCATTTGTAGACATATTTTCGTGGCCAGCTATATAATTTTCAAATAACACCATCATTTTGACTCATAATACATAGGCTATAAGGAGTGTGACCTCGTAAGGGGAAGGGGGATTAAAGCCTTGTAAGGGAGGGGGGCAACTCCAATCTTGAAGTAACCTTGAGTGGATGGTTTGACGTCATGAATTGGATGTCGAAATGTTCATGATGCTATCCTTGCCGAATTTACTCCAATCATGCCGATATTGAATTAAAGGAAACCTCACCCCAAAGAATAAGTGTATTTATTCTGAAAAATTAGGTGTATTCCTGCCCTTTTATGTAGAATATTTCTAACGGAAATGTACAAGACATATAAATGAAGATATTCTTGTCATGATGTGATGCCTTTTAGCATGACATGGGCGCAGCCATTTTCTTGAAAATGTGACGCACCGGTTGAAGTTGAACATGTATCATGCACCAAACTTTTGTTGGAAATACTTGTTTAAATCAATAACCAAACCTTTACTTTTCAATTAGGAAAAATCATAGCTGAGAAGATAGAAATTATATTAGATGGGGAATAACTGTAACTAATTCATTCAAAAATACTAAAATATAGCAGTTTATACAAATCTATTGTATTTATGAAAAACTTTCATATCAGAAGAGCACCAACTTATTTATGCAATTTTTAGTTCTGGCCATTGTAGTACAAAGGATAATAGCAGGTGAATGAAATGATTCATCACCACACACACCTGGGAAGAAAGCATCCATACATTTGAATACATTTACTTGATACACGACGTCACATAATACGTCACGTTATTAGGAAAATGGCGATGCCCATGTCGTGCTGTGAAACTGTACACTATTCTTGCTTTAATGCCTCTATCATACGCTTGTTTTGGGGGAATCTTGTAGATTAATGCGCAAGTATAATAAATCTCTCAGAATAAATGAAGTCATTTCTTGGGGTGAGGTTTTCTTTAATTTTTGTCTTATATATTTATATTCATATTCTGGGTGCACCGTGTCGAGTGTTGTGACGTCAAGGCCATATACTGACATGTAGGCCTCATTTTTTTTTCCTTATCAAAATTGAACATTTTATATAGGATTTTTTGTTAACTTTTCAATAATTTTACTGAGTGTGAATTCAATGCCATTGTTTCGAAAAGGAAAAATATGGCAATTTCATTTTCAATTTTTGCTTCAATTAATCAAAATTATGATTATTTCAACCTTCTATATTTCACAAAGAAAACATAAAACACGACTTTTTCAGATGCGGGGGTTATTCTGTCACGTAGATCAAATTGATTGTCCTTTATATAAAGATACATGTCAAAAGAAGTTTGTCAATTTTGCATATGTATGTAGTCAATATTATATGCATTCACTTTAATGACAATTTTATGGAATTCATCATAATTTTTGACCAATATCGCAGGCATCAGCATGAAGCAAGCTTCCCCTGTTTGCTATTTAAGTGCTAAGTTCGCCAATAATATCTCTTAATCTTCATCGCGAATACAATACTTTGTAAGCCTCAAAAATCAGTTTGCCATGTTTCCCTTCTTTTAATCAATTTATTGCAAGATACTTACAAGTTTAAACATGCTAAAGCACTCTTCATAAAAGCCTTGTATAGTACCATTAAACCTAAAAAATAAGTTTGTCACATCTCTTTTATTCGATGTATAGCATTAAATTCGCCATTTTAAATGTCTCGAGAGGATTTTCACGTTCAAGTGGAAGGGATAGGATGTGGGGAATAATTCACCAACATAGCCGCGTAAGAAAATCAATTTTGTTTGTCTTTACTTGTGTAAATCCTGTCAATGTCCTTGCACAGCTCTTTGTTAAGTCGACGGCTCTTTTTAAGAGTAGGAATACACTGTATTTTTCAACTCTCTTTCCATTAGTTACGTGGCGTTTGAATCTTACTTTTGTACATTGAAATGTTATAAACTTAAGACACTGTTGCTCGTTGAATGGTATGCAGTGAATACATTTCATAAAGCTCGCGCCTTGATTATCATGACAACTTTTATGACTTAACCTTACACTGCTTAAACTTTGTAAACTCGCACTGGTAATAACGCTGTGAATTCAGAGTGTGTTTGGCACTTCATTACACGAGAAACATTGAGAGTTCATGTGAAATGTTATATTTAGTTTTTTTTCTTTTCAAGTTTGGTAAACAAAATACAGCACAAAGAGGGTTAATTCTTTTCTAATAATTACGAGAGAGCTTGCGTTGAGTCAAAATAAGCTCTTAAAAGATCACTGGTGATTACTTCATCAGTTCATGGCCTTTTCATCTCCACATCGGATATTATAAAATTCACATTCACAGCCCTTCTTCTCATCCATATAAAATTCGGCATATCAAGTTATAAATAAGCTCATGTAATGTCCGTAAGGTGTATTATGATGGGTTGTGAGGGTTTTGAATTAAGCTAATTGGATACGGTGTTGGTTTCTTCTCTACTATAATGATTGTTCTGATGGTACAGGGCGGACGGCAGATCCATTAGACTGATTAAATCGACGACTAACCGTAAAATCTTCTTTGTGCTATGGCATAAAAGAGGAAAGAAAGGGAAATAGAAAAGAGAGAGATATGAAGAAAGAAAGAGAAAAAGAGGGAAAGGAAAATGTATAGAAAGATAGATGAAGAGAGAGAGAGAGAGAGAGAGAGAAATAGAGAGAGAAAGAGAGAGAGAGAGAGAACGGAAGCTATGCAGAATATGCAGAATGCGTTCTGTGAAGTAGGGTAAAAAGACTAATAGATGATTTTTAATTTGACATAATGATTACGATGATTTATATATTACGATGATAAATATGACAATAATCGCGATGATATTAATGATAATTTTTGAAATTATAATGATAATGATGATAATTTAATGATAATAATGATGATGATTATAATGATAATAATACTAAAAAAATAATAACAACAGTAATGGCAATGATAACAATATTAATAACAACTAATCTTGATATTTCACTTTTACGCATGACATTTCATATTCCAATGCGCTTTACGGCTCGGATATGTTTTAAACATTTAGTCATATGATACACATGCTAACCTACGTGAAGCGGTAAAAATATAAATATTGCAATTTGGAACGTCACCGTGTGAACGGCATGAGAACAGCATTTACTAAAGTCCCCATTTTCACCTTAATCCATTACAAATAAATTTAAAGCCTTCAGATTGAATTTCACATTTCACAGTTATCAATAATCACAAACAATAAAATACACACAATCCGAATGACGTGGTTTTACATATACAACTAGATGGTAAAGAAAAAATATTCCTACTTAAGCTTTATTATCATATGGAAAATGTACTTTTCACACAATCTGTGAATTCCTACTTGATTGTAAACGAGGAAATGCTGTTTGAAACAATGATATAGTCAGATACGATTTTTTTTTTTTTTTTTTTTTTTGGGGGGGGGGGGGTAGATATGAGGGAATCTTATATTAAATCTCAGCTTCTAAGTTTGTTTTCTATTTAGAATCAAAAGCAGGAATTGAAATTGAGAAAGAAAATTAAATGGAAATGTTTGTAATACCTTACATTAAACACTATTATCTTCTTTGAATGCAACATGGTAGTGATAAAGGAGACAAATTGAGAAAGGAATTTAATGAAAATATACTCAATTGAGGGGAAGGTCATTTCTTCACTAGGTTGAATTTAATTGCAAATCTTTCCTTCTATAATTAACTTTATCGTACAGTCCCAAAATACAAGAGAAATTCAATACCATACGAACGTGACCGTGATGTAAATTAAATAAGTAGTTCGAGTTAACAATTTCACCCCTCCTTTTGCTACGGGTTTCCATATTCAAGCAACTTTAGGAACTGCTATCGAAACAAGGCTTTTCTGATTGACACGGGCTTTATTCTTTCAGAATCAGTACCAGTGAAATGTTTTATAATATTTTATTCATTGTTATGCATTTTATAGCGCAAGTACTCATGTATTTAATATTCTCGGGGTCCTTAATTCAGTTTATCGTTACGCCGCAGAAAGACACATGGCGATTTTTAAGGTATACTCGCAAAAGTTCCTCTTTTAAAAATGCACAAATCATAAAAAGAAAAATGTCCTGAAAAGGAATTTGATTACAACACATGCTTCTTATAAAAAAAACTACGATAACATCACATCTCTTTACATTATCGCATATTAAACATGTTTTAAACTATTGGTTGGCATGGTACTAATGGGAAGTTGCTTGAACTGCAATAATGGGCATCAAGTCTTCGCGATGACCATATGGTTACCAAACACCGTGGAGTGTAGTGCACGTGTAATAAATGAACGAATCTGATGACCGATAATGGCTGTACATGTAGACTGCTGCATTCTGCATGTGGAAATTATGTAAGAAGGAGAGAGATAGAACAAAAGTTACAATTGCTTAGAAATATAATGGGCAAGTCGAAAAAGATTACCGTAAATTCGTGCTCATTTATCGTGTTTACTATAATTTATGGAGAACAGATTTGATTATTGAGCCGAAAAAAGAGAGTGAACAGTTTATTGTTGGGATAAACAGTGGATGATCGAATAAGCAGAGACCAACAAATCGAGAGAAAAATGGGGATGAAGGAGAAAAAAGGGAGAAATGGAATACTTGTCTTCTTAACATGCCTGTCAACAATCCGTGATGGGGCCTCTTGAAATTGTGATGTGACGGCAAGCGAGTCCGTCATCCGATCTACATTGAACGGCTTATACAGGATGGAGAGTACAGTGCCTGGTCCTTGCTTCATAAAGCCTTCAAGTTTCTCACCGGAAATTAGCGATAGGCATACAGCCTCGTTCCCCCAAAACGAACGAGGAGATAACAATAAATAAATCAATCGCAGATGCATAACTGAAAGTCCTTACCGTGGAGGATTAAGTCGTCTGCACGAGGCAGCAGAAAACTGTTACAATCGCGTCCATTTTTGGAAACCCCTCGGGACTGCTTGTGGGTATATCGTTATAATAATACATGAGCATGACGCAAAGTATCGATGAAACGTTCAAATAAATGATTTCATAATCAGCAATAATTATATTTGAAGATAAATCTAGAAAAAGGTTTAAGGACAATATCTGGGGTTATCGCGTATTTAGCAGTTTAAGCAAATGTCAATATTGCGATTTTGGGGACTGAACAACATCTCAGAAGATATAAGCTGTAATCTATTTTAAGTGACATTCGATTCAAAGCTATTTGGAGAAGAAAAAAACAAGATTACGAAACAAGAGATAGATTACATTTTTCGTTTGAAGGCTAGAATAGTGGATGTTGTATAAAGAAGTGGTGAATTCTAGATCGTAGGAAAAAGGGCTAAGGGCAGAAGAAGAAAAGTACCATGGTTGGATAAATATGCAGGTGCTTTGAGGAAAGAGGAGTTTAGGAATGGAGCTCCTGTTGAATGTAAGAAATACAGAGTCGACAAATGTGACACCTAGCCAGAGAGAGAGAGAGAGATTTATTATTTATCGGTACATTTTTTAAATTGGTTAAACATCTACCTATCAGACTAAATCGCATATAAGTACATTCAAAGGAAATTGGATTTTGGAACATATATCATTTTTCATAAAGTCGCTGAAACTACTGGTTATACATGTACATGAGAGCGCGTCAAAATAATTGTTTCCTTGATACATTGTTAAACTATAATGTTCTTCTTGGTAATTAATAACGAGTGCTCTCACAAATGATTTATTAGAATCTTTATACAACTCTCCGCAATACTCCCTTTACGAAGAGATTACAAAACAGGGATCCCGTGGAAACAATCTAAGGACTCAGAAGACGAAAATAGGAAAGGTTATATGGAGTATAATTGTCCAGAATAGTCATCCATAATGCGGAATGCGATCTCCAGTTTATGCATGAGTTGGGACGCTCTCTCCTCGACCGCTTCTTACCAACGTCGTGAAACGCGAGCCTTTACAATATTCAAATTCAGAATACAACTAAGATGCAAAGTGGAAAGTGCTCAATCACCGTCGAAAATAAAGACAAATGTTTTCGTTGGATTTCGTTTCCGATTCGAGCCTTTTTTCTTTAGCCATCCCCATCTCCTGTCTCATTCAAAGAATTCTGGAGGGAGTAAGATGCCTTGCATCAAAGGAATAGGATGGAGACGGTTGTCCAAAAGGAAGGACCACATTTTCATGATCAGGGTTAGAAAGAAACGCGCGTGGTGCATGTATGAACGCGTAAACGTCACACCGACATGTTTGTACAACATCTTCCGCAGTTCATCAGCTACTTTGGTTTCTTTGTAGTTGTTAAACCTATGCGATGTAAAGTGAAAACTTGTAGTGGCTTAGAGCGCACACATTTGAGGAAGGGACAGCACAGCATAAAGGGCATTGGCAAGGACAATTCAATTCGAACATTACCCCTCTGTCTCTCTGTCTCTCTCCCTGTCCCTCTTCAAATGAAAATGGCAGTGTCTTGTATCTGGAGGCAAGCGTCCCCAGATCATGTCCGCATGTTGACATTGACATCTCGCCCGGGGTGGGAACACGCCAACTTTTGTTTTCCGAAACTCTTCAGTGTTATTTGAAGGAGACAACTGCCCCTGAACGTCGAAGCAACATCTCTAAGGCAAAAACCTCTCTCGTTTCTATTCCTATCATGTCCCCGATGTGATCGACCGTTCATGTAATGTTGTCGTCTACTCGGCTTTGTACTAGAAGGCGACTTCTGATGGGATAGATTCCCGTTTTTCGCCCAGATATCATCATTATCCTCTTCCTCTCTCTCAAAAAAATGTCTAAAAATGTGCATTTCCGTTTTATCTCTGGGACTGCTTTACGGCAATTAGATAATTTGTTTTCCATGGGACATGTCTGGAAATGAGATATCCGTCGATACTTTTCTATCTTTAAAAAAATCTTTTTCATCTACGTATTGCCGGTTTTTCCTCTGTACCCTTTTACTTTGTCTGTTTAGTTCTGTCCTTCACTCACTCACCTGACGTACTATTCATATACCCCAGGGCCAGATTGTATGTACCATGAGATAAATATACCAAAGGCTTCAAAATCATTTAACTGTGCAAGATTAATCTATATCAGTGTTAAAAGGGATGTCATTGAGCTAGTCGAGACTGGAAATGGGTAAATTTGCAAAGCCAATGTGTTGCACGGAGCAATCCTTTTGTCAATTGGTGCCTATTATTTTGTGCAAAATTGCAGGTCTGGTAAGAAAGATAAATGGCAGAGAGAGATAAAGAAGCCTACCGAAATGTTTAAGATAAACATTCACATGTTACCCTTTCATTTAGAAAAGTACTAACAATTGCAAAACAGAAATATCTAGACCCTTATTTCAGGATTTTTCCTTTTTTTAACGAAAATATTAGAAGAACTGCACTCTCATGCGAGGTAATGCAGAATTAACGTTTATATCATCCACACGTGAATTTGATGAAAGAGAGAAAGTGTTCCCTTAAATTCATCCACTTTTTGGTTTATTCGAATCCGAAGGTTGTATTTGCATGTAATTCAAAAGAAAGACGATAGCATGAAAATGTAATTGCACAATGTCAGAGACTGATAATTGTTCATAGGAAAGACAGAAAATGGGGGGGGGGGGGGGTAATCGAAACTTTATACAGTAACAAATTAAGTAAAAGTGATAATTGATCATATTGAAATACTAAACAAAGAGAATACCAAGAACAAAGTGAGAAGTTATGTACTATTCGCACAACATTCTTAATCGATAATATTGTAACCATCATCCAGGATTAAGAGTATAAAGCCGATTTTGATGAGGGGATTTTCAAGCAGAAGGCAGCGCTATTAAAAACCAAAAGGGAATTCTCGTCGAATTCACAATATTCGAATCCACCCTGATCTTCTAATAATCAGAATCACAAATCGTGTATGTGAGAGAGAGAGAAAAAACGAAGAAAATGAACTTTATCAAGACGGTCGGCCAAACTAGAGAGAGATCGAGAAAAAGAATGACAAGACGGAGAGGAAAAAAGACAAAGAGGGAAGTAGACAGAAGAAGAGAAAAGTGATTTACGTGGGCGATGAAGCCTGTTGAACTAGAGGGGTAAGATTTCGTTTTCTGGCTTCTTCAGAGTATGCATAGCATTTGCATATGACGGCGGACGAGGTTTGTGGTGCACGGATATATACGATGCATTACAATCACGGATACCTACAATGTACACAATACACACTGTAGCAGTCGATATGATGTATATAGGGTGGGTGGCCGTTATCTACAGTAGATATGGAGACATCGCTGTCTCCACTTTATATCCAACTGTCGTTATGGGAATATAAAGAGCTTATATTTTGTTGTCATTAAGGGAATATGTAGTGCAGGGGTGGATCCTGGATTTTCGAAGAATGGGGGAGGGGAATGTTTCAAAACCAGGAAGATATATAATATTAGTAATATGACATTATCATAGCGCTTATTTTGATGTTTGTTCCTAAAGGGGCGAGTGGGGTTTTTCCCCTATTTTTTAGCACGACACTATAGTCACGAATCGGCATTAGCTTTGTAATTGACATTTATTTCTATATTTCATTTGCATTTATACTCTCTCCCTCTCTTCAAACAAAATCAAGTGATCTCTGACGACTCCTCTGGAGTAAAAATAAAGAGAAAGAAGAATGAAAAATCACTCTATTCTTTTTAGAGAGTACATCAGATAACTTTATAAGCCATGTTTTTTTTTTAAATCTAGACCACACCTTTTTGTAACAGAACATTCCACATTCCGAGCAGAATTTGAATTTAACAAATTTTAATTTTGAAAGATTCGTTTCGGACGGTTTGTTTTACGTAAAGAGTCAGTCCGTGTTCAGTGTAAGCATTTCCTTCACATAAAAAAAATCCTCAAAGTCACCCTTTTACGAATACTTTACTAATTGAGGACTTCAGAGCCCGATTGGCTGCATCTAATCAACGAATAAAGTGTTAATGGCTGTTAAAAATTCCTCCCGAGAAATCTTGACAAATGTAGAAAATATTTGTAATCTGTAAAATGCAAGCTTTTGAAACTTTTAAAGCTGGGTTTTTGGGGGCGGAGGCGCATATTGAAGCAAATCAATATGCAATCTAAATATCAATTGAGTTAGCTGAATTCTTGAAAGTCTCGAGATTCATTGAGTTGAATCGAGGCCCTGTGTTGAACACAAGTGAAAGAAGAGCTGTCGGTTTATAAATACATCCATAACAAAAGACCTCATAATACGCCTCAGTTGATTATAAAGAGTCTTCAATATTTTGTAAGACAAAACATTTTTTTTATATTGAAAGGATTTTAATGAAAACCACTTGTGTCAGATTTGTAAAAGAATTAAAAAATGCTCTATTTTATTTTGGGCATACTAGGCTCTAACGGCTTTATATTTGACAATGAGGAAGGCTGTTTATCACTACATAACAGGAAATTTGCTAGACTCTTTCTGTATTTCGATTACTCCACTTAATTACTTCTCAACTGAATTATTGAACAAGGCCACATATAGATGCAAGAGAGCAATTAGAATGAAACTTGTTGTAATGAAATTACTTTTATGGACATCCTATTAATGACTCTTAGAGCTTTGGATTTCCTGGTTCCTTCTTCGACGTTTTATACGACTAATCATCACTTTCAAAATGTTCTGTCACAGCTTGAGTTAATAGTTGTACATCAATCGTGACATTGGTACATATTCTAACTCTTGAAGGTTGAACTCCATTACCTGTTACCACAGTAGCTTTTTCCCGCCAAGCTTACGGAGGAAAGCTCAAGGACTCGACGCCGTAGTCTCACGCGACTGTCATGACTGCATTCATCCGAGCACGCACGGCTCAAACACGATATCACCATAATTCACCCTTAATAATATTTACAGCCCGTAAGCGTCTAGAAAAATAATTGTAGATGCTTCGGTTTTTATTCTGTCTGAATGTAGATTTAAATTCAAAGTCTTTGTGGGACATTTTCGAAGAGTGTACGTGGTAGCAATTAAGTAAAATCGTCCGAAATCGTTTGTTGACGTTTTAGTCAAGTCATAGGGCTACATTTTCTTTTTCTTTTTTTCTACTGACTTTCATTGAAATGAAATAAAATCGTTTACCCTATTCATCTCTTCATTTCTTGTACTTTTAACAAATTCAGCTAGTGGATTCGGATTTCAGTTCCCCATGGACTTTCATTGGAAGGTATATTTCATGAAAACAAACCTATCTCAGAACATCTTTCTGGCATCTCGGTAAAATTATGTAGAATTTCCTGGTAATGTCTTATACCCGAAAGTGATTACTTTAGTATTATAACTTTGCAACTGCAGAATTTTATTGTAAGTATCTCTTTGAAATAAAGCAGAGTGATTTACATGTTTGATTACGTCATAAGATCAAATCCTCTAGTGCACGATTAACTTGAATCCATTTATCCAACATGATCTTCTTAGAATTTAAGGATAGATTAGTTGTTCTCTTGATGTCTTAATATGGAAATATCTAATTCTTTAATCCTCCATGGGATTTATTACGTCATCTGTTATGAGACATTGTTATCATTACAAGATCTTGTGAAGGATTACATCAAGGCAAAGATCTTACCTAAATATTTCTTGAATTAACCTTGAAATGATTCTCATACACATCTTGGTCCTCTTTTTTCCTTCTTCTTCTTTTAAAAATAAATAGTACGCTCAAGGGAGTTTCATTACCAAACGATGACATCAATTTGTCACACATCTCTTTTTTTACGTCACACCATCGCGGCATCCAGCGTGATAGTAAATGAAATGTCAACAATATTCCCACTGTTTACTCGTTGCGTTTTTTGCGACAACCCAAAATATTGACACTTTGCTGCCGCGCCAACATTGGGAGTGTCATTCGATCAGCACCTGATCGATATGAATTCTCGGCGGAGGGAAGGTGTTGTGTATTCCTGAATCGATCTCTGCTTGTTAAGAACGATTGGTTTCAGGCGGCCGTCACGCCTTCAAGAAGCAACTAGACTTCACTCGCCAGACTCCCATGTTTCCCTTCGTGATGACCTTACCCCGTTTACTGATTATGCCTTTTGTATCGAATACCTGTATCTTTCTAGTTTAGTCCGCTGTAAAGAGTACCAAGGGATAGTTTCAAAGTGGTACGTTTGTTCCAATTAAGCTCCCAGATAATGGTGACTTCCCATAAACGCCATTGTATTTATAGCTTTAGTCCAAGTAAGTAATATGAGACCCGTTTTAAATGTGGTTTTCTACAAACACTTGGTAATTAGTGTGCCCAAGGTTTCAAGTATACCTTGTTAGAATTTGCCAGTCCTTTTTATAGAACTCAGACCATTTTGAATATGCAACTTTTAATCACGTGTTAAGCATGCCATAATCTACCAATGAAGCATAATTATAATTAGAAAGTGAGTGTTTTACATTATACGCCAATAACATAAAGAGGCCGCATGCAGAACGAATACCAGAGGGTTTGTATTTAATCGTTCATAACGGTGCTTTAAACGTGTCTTGTGAATCTAGTGAGCCCAAATCAACTCTGACGCGGTCTTGCATTATTAATTGGCTCAAGAAAGATACGTTCCGCCATCAAGAGAGTTAACCTTTCGAGACTATATCACTCGATATTCATTTGCATTCAAGCAGTGTCCCCCCGACAGCAACTTGTTCCCTCTCTACGTGTCGCCAAATGTGAGGAATTCCACACCGAACCCGGTGTTTTGCACTCCCCAACGGTGATTCATTAATAACGCGCGTCGCGATCGTTAGTGTTCGGATGACCGCCATGATGATTGTGCGCGCATGAGAGCTTGACAATAATATTGTGGATATGATTTTATTTGTGGCCGTAGATGCGACATGCGAGTGTAATATTTGATACGAACGAACACGAAGCCTTCGGCACATCATTACAAATCTCAACACCGGACACACAAACACACAAAAGACACACACACACTCGCACGCCCACACGCTCACATCTATGCACACACCCACCCACGCACATTACACGTGCAGCTTAAAAGCAGGGACCGAGGGGTACCACTGACTACAGTTAAAATGGGTGCGTTTCCCTAAATCCGCGCTCTCACATACGCATACCCAAAATAACCTTTTTTCTGGCATGATGTAAGCCCATTCGTCTGCTGGTAACATTCAGCATTGATTTTATAACGAGTGATTGCCTCTTACGGGGAAGGTTAATGGGTTCTGTTTAAACATGAGGGGATGTATTTATGACAAAGTAGATTAAGAGGCTTGCGGATTTATAAACGGCATGGAAAAATCACTTGGATTTCATCCTAGGACAAAATATATTCTTATAAACTGCTCATACAGGTGTCTACGTTTTTGATATAATATTATGTTTATTACATTTATATCGCAAAAATATAGACATCTCAAGAAAATAAATTAAAAGCGCGTGTGAATTAAAGATTTAATCTTTTCCTGTGTATCCAATATTAAATAAAACTTCTAAATATTCTTAAAGACTATTTTAGCGCTCTCTCTCTCTCTCTCTCTCTATATATAATTATATATATAATATACATATTTACTTCAGTATACATTTCCTAGTCTCATTAATTAAATACATTTTGAAAGGAAATTGGAGAAATGGGAGAAAAGTATACCAATCAGTCACATCCTTTCATAACACATACCTATACATTAATTTTAAAAATAAAGAGTGATGAAAAATGAAACAAAGCTTCAAATAAGTCACATTACAATTCTTAAATTTCACTAAATAGCAAATATTACGAAATCGAAACTGCCTCGTTTCTAAAGTAAAATGATGATTTGAGTAGGCTGTAGTCCTTAAATTGACAGTTCGGTCATAGATACCGACCAGTAATACCACGTTGAGGCATTACAAGTGTATCATGTCAGTGAGTGGATCGACCTTCATCCATTAGATCTACCAAAACGTCTCAAAACGGCGGTAGAGAAACGCATTTAGTAAATCAAAACGATGAAAAGGTGCTACCTTTCCGAACGCATTATTCCAAAAGCGTGGCGGACAGTAGCTTGACGTGGAAAGGTCACGCAGCTAAAAATACGCAAATCATATATGTGGCTGTATCGGCCTGGGCAATATTACAGATGGAAAGGGTATATGGATTTCTTTGTCATCGTTTTTTGGTGTGTTTCAATGTAGGGCATGATGATGATAAAATGGACTTGGAGCGTGCATGAAATTGAGATTAAGAGGGAAAGCAAGAAAAGGAGAGTTCCTGATGGATGACTCCAGTCATGTGAATAAGAATGTAAAGGTTAGGTAGGAGGGAGTTTAATATTAGGCAGTCTACTGGTTACATTCGGATCCAGGATAACTGTTTTTTGTGATTATCTTTTTCTAGTAAATATGCAAGAATTGATGTTGGCCACCAACCAGTGAGCTGCTTTATTTAGATACGTGCAAACATGTATCTAATTGTATGAAGACAAATTTTAAACGAAATACGATATTATAACTCACAGATAAGTGCTTTACCCGACTTGAACAATATAAAAACTAAATTATTTAAAAATGTAAAAATTTAATCCGTTTGATTGTATGTAATGATGTCTTAAACACACACATACCCACAGAGACAAGTTGTTACCGTTCTCTTTCTATTGTATCTATTTGATGGAAATAATATGATCACAACAATTTCTGAAAATTCTACTCAAGGAAAATTCAATGTACATCTCATATTTTTTGCTCGTTATAATAGGTGGACACACAAGGTTATCGAAATCACGTAGATTAATTTATCGAAAGTAATTATTATCGTGTTAAATGGAGTGTTTCTAACAACTTATAATACAATAATCCCTATTTTGAAGAGGGAAATGGGTGTTAATAAATGTGTGCGTGTGTGTGTATGTTCCGTATGTGGGTGTGTTAAGGTAGATGTGTGTGTGCTTCTGTGGTGCTGACTGATGGACTCCAGATTGTCCATAACGACATTTCTATCTTTTATGCAAAGAGGTAGGCCTATACAATATTTAATTTAAAAACAAATTAAGAATAAGTATAGAGAAAATAATATACCAAGAATTATAATAATGCAGCAGAAGCAACAACTACAGCAACAACAATTACATCAACAACGGCAACAATAAAACAAATAGTGGACAATTAAAACGATTATTACAGCAGCAACAATTGCAATGATTATAGTAACTGTCACAATAGCAACAATGACGATAACAACGACAATGGTAACAATAATGGCAATAGCAACAACAGTAATGATAACACTAACAGCAACTTCGCCAAAAATAACTACAAAAAAATTCAACAACCGATAATGAGGGAGTCAGAATCCTGTCGTGGTTGCTAAGAACACAACAGCATGGTCTGGAAATCAAAGATGGCTTGTTGATAGTGTGGGGGAGCCTAGAGACAGTTGATAGTAGTGAGACCATGGTGACGGGAAAGAGAGTGAAATAGAAGAAAGCTTGGTGCAAATGATGCTGAGTGATTAGCTGGTCGTGAATAATAATGTGAGTGCACTTTTCCCTTCCTTCAGTCTGGCCGCCTGGCTCCCTGTCTTTCTTTACCTCAGTGCTCTAGCTTGCTTCCTTGCTTTCCTCGAACTATGGTTTATGAAAATATTCAACCTGTGTAGTAAAAGCATTGACCTTTAAACTCCAGTGACTTTTAAGGACCAACATAATGCATGATTTAGGATTCGCTCCGATAATGTTTGCGCGTCAGAGGGAGCGAGTATCGGAGGTGTATGTTAGGGAGAAGAGTATAACATTTCCAAGTATTGTGCTGATCTGAAGGATGATGAGTTCATAGAATTTGTTAAATTCTAATGAATGATTATGGTGATAAATAGTACAGATATTTATCATATTCATGAGGTTTATGATTGCCTCATTTCTTGCTGAATATTATCGAGGATGTAATACATAGAGTTTATAGTTCCAGCTTGAAGGGAACTTAGATTTTGAAATGCTATAATGGGCTCATGAATTGTACTTTTAAACTCATATATTAAGTGGAAATGAACCTTTTCATAAATAAATTAACAATCTGGAAAAGTGTGAAGCTTGCATAATGTTCCATAAAAATCCAGTATACTATATTCTCAAATTATCTTTTAAAAACTAATGCATACATTATGTAATATATCAAATTATATGTAATGCGTTTAAAAAAAGAGGGAATAGTTTATGGAGTTTTTTTTATTTGTCATACTTTATTCTTGGAAATTCCCAATATATGTTTTCCATTAAGCCGAATTCTTGAAAGGAAGCGCTATACTTCAAGGATGAATAATTCTGTTTTCTATTAAGTAGAGTCCCTATATTTGACCACGCACAGTGCAGATATGTCAGGAGACCCTGGAGCAAATTGTGTAATTAAAACGGAAATTGACAAGTCCTATGGCTGAGTTATCGTCTGCTCAAAATATGACAAAAGGCTCTAATGAACACCATAAATGTCAATATGTCGAAGTAATGGAGGCAGTGTAAAGGGGATAGAATGTTGATGCGTATTCCGTGTCGCCATCACTTGCCGATGTTATATTCATGATAGACGCTATAGGCTCGTTCAACAAACTGGCAGAGGCATGGAAGAGTGGAATGGGCTCATCATCATCATCACTCGGGTTTCGTGTACTCGCTCTCTCCGATGGGAAATCTAGGCACAGACGCGGCCACCTGCGCAGTGTGTTTGTACTGGGACCTAGCGTAATACCCAAGCACTTAAAATGTATACTGTATACATCACTTTAAAAGGGGTCACGTCCACACTACCAAGCCATGTGTTGCGTAAAACTTTGCCGAGGAAGGGAAGCGCGTTGTCACCCAATTGCGAGTAGTAAGTTTTAAACTGAGAAGCATCCATGGGTCGGGGGTTTTATTAGCCTATAATCAGCCCATTGTCATTATTATTATCATTATTGTTATTGCTTTTTTAATATTGTCAACAAAATGTTGACAATTCTCACTTTCCAAATTTTCTCGATATTTGTTTCTCTTTTTCATACGCACACCTACGCGCATCGCCATCTCATACGAAATTGCCATCTTTAATCAAAGATTGCAGCGGCCATAAATCATTTTATATCCGCTTTGTTAAAGTCAGTGACGTAACAGCTTTAGAATAATGACGCAAAGGAAGAGGTGACTTACAAGAGTCGACAATTCGATAATAATAAAACAGCGCTGTAAATAAAACGGAAAATCGATGACCATACCATCTCAATTACATCATGAGCGAAATAAATCAGTTTGTATTGACGGGAATAAAGAAACGAACATCTATGACCCGTACCGAATCCTCTCTTGTGTGCTGTTGGTGAAATACATCGAGGCAGGAACTCGTGAAACTGAGATTTTACGAGAAGAGGCTAGAGACGGTAGGAATAAAGACATAAAAACTGAGAGAGAGAGAGAGAGAGAGAGAGAGAACGGGAGAGAGTGAATTTAGATAAAAATGCAAGGAAAGAATAGACGACATGAACCAATTTATCAAGATAATAGAGCGGATCTCAGGTGTGTGTTATCAGTACGTCAGCCTGAGGCATCGGATCACTAACACCTTATCCATAATGTGTGCACATAATTCTATGTGAAATTCATACACGAGGGGCCTCTAACGTTTGAGCAGCTAAGGCGACATTAAACCAACAAGCTCAAGTCGAACTCACTTTCTCTCTTAATGTTTATCATCTCACCGTCTGGCGTAGATACATCAGGCTGTAGAAGAACAAAAACATTTACATGCTTTCCTCTCATAAGGTGTCCAAGTAATGAATCTAAAAAATTATTAATCTTTTCCAGATTTGGATTCTAAACTTGATGTAACTTGTTTTCTTTTTAATGAAATCACAACTCATTGTATGTCTTTAAAGCTCACATAAAGGGGTTCGCCGTTGTTGTAAGAGTGTTTGTGACGATATCACAACCCCCGGCCCCAAATGAAGATACGTCGAATACAAATATACTCTGGACAAATCCTTTAAAACATAATTTATAACAGAAATGTATTACATTTATTAAAACAAGGTTGCCAAAAGGTTAATTCACAATAGCATAGTCGTTCTCGGAAATAGAAATGGTCTTGAAATTGCTAGAAATAGAAATGGTCTTTAACGAATACATACACTTGACATACAAGTAGACTGTATCCATAGCGACCCATTATCCATGTTATACAAGACGAACTGCCGAGACAGTCTTCATGAGTTAGACAGCGTGTTGCAACCTCCGCTCATCACAAGATCACTAAAGTAATTCCAGCGGAATCGCCCAATGAAAGACTCTGCCCCTATAACATTCAACATCGAACCCCACGCCATTACGTTATTAAGTGAGATGGGTGTAGTTTAGGAGGATGAAGGGGGAAGGAGGGATTGCCCCAGCCCATTCCTTGCATGGTTCGAAGAAGAGTTGATGCAATAATATAGCAAGCTTCAGAAATATGAAGATGCTAATTCTGAAATACGATAATGATTTGTATTTAAAGAGAGAGAGCCTTGAATAAATTCTGGCTTGTTTATCATTTATCAAGCATTGGATAGATTGTTCAGACTATTAACATATTACAAAAAATGTATTGCTCGCATTCACGTCCATCGGAGAAAAAAGACACCACTCACATAATTTTTGCGCTTATTATGTGGCGGTGTGTGTTGCCATGTGGTCGGGATATCTAGTTTTGTTTCTTCTTTTTTCTGGCTGCTTATTACTCAGCTATTATGCATTCTGTAGCAAGTTCGTTTAGGCAGATACAGTATGATTAATTTTTAAGTCTCGAACATGCAGTGTAAGTTATCTTCGATTTTGTGGTACTTTCCCTATCATTAGAGAAACCCAAGATCACTTTTGGTGCAGATGGAATAGAACCCTTATGAATCTGAGATGATGATTATGATGGATATATGATAGGTGCGTCTGCGTTGATACCCTACACCCCCGTCAACCTGAACCTTCTTCGCCGGGTTGTACCGGCCACACCACTCAACTGATGGCGGGTCGTGAAAGAGGAAACCGGGGTAGGATGTGCTTAAATCACTGGGTATTTCCATTAAGGATTCTTGATTTGATCTTGATCAAGTGAAAGAAGGGTCCGGGCGCAGAGCTTGTTAAGCAATCTGGCGCGGGTTGAATGAGGCTGTCACCGAGCTTGCAAGACAGTCCATCCATTCCTTCAAGGTTCTATACAACCCTGTTCCCATTAACAATGCTTCCACGCAATCCTGCTTGTTTTTATGATGGCTTTTCCCACACATTTTCGATGTTCAAATGAATGCTGTTATAAATTCCTTCGAAAAAGAGGCTGACGGCATTTTAATTAAGGTCTAGGAACAGAATTGATTCTTTTTTTTTTAAACTCCGCATTCCCTTATCGGATTTATTGCATTTTTGTATTGCTGTTGTTGTTGACTTAGCAATCGAAGACGACATTGTAAATAATATAATCTGAACAGCCTTCTCTGGAATCCAAGTATGATGTTAACATGTTACAGGTACACGCTAATAAGAAACATCGTTTTCTCATATCCAGCGTCATTTAGCATCAATCAAGCAGAATTTAAACACACATTTAATGCAAGAAGGTGCTGGCGTTTTGAAATTTATGTTGATGAATGTTCCCTCTTTGAATATATTCACAGTCACGTGTTGTTTTTGTTCTTTCGATCACACCATAATTATGATACAGGTACAAAATTAATTCATGACATGTAAATTGCTGTTAATTTCATTTGGTGGAATTTAATCGTATAAAAAGATTGTTTGCAAGTACAATCTTCGAAAAACCAGAATAGTTCTACATCTACTGTAGATCACGCACAAAAAAACCCCCCAAAAAAGAGAAAATGGTTCAGATTAAGTGTTCTTGCTCTTCACAAAGTCCTTCTTCATGTAAGGGGTATGGGTATCTCTCAACATGTTTATGACTATTGCGGATTCCAACATAAACCTTTGTGTGCAATGGGTAAAATAGCCACTTTGCATTTGCTACTTGTGAGATATCACTCCGCCGTCTGAATTTAATATTCCGATGTGCCTCTAGTTGTGATTTGCTTTCTCTGCGGAGTGAATACATCAACCTGTCTTTATTTATATAAATTATGTTATTAATCTCTCTACTCTTATTTCACTATTATTTCACATCGTGAGAAGTACAGGATATGGGTGGTATCCCGTTTCGATTTAAGAGGACATTTTTGGAACGAAACACCTGCATTTTCGTTTCGCATATAGACATGTTATATGGAGAGCTGTAGTTATGAGAAATGCCACACTTATAGTTAGAGTGTAGTGCCTTAATGTACCATACTCACCTTCATTATAAAATGTTTTAAAAAAGATGAATAAAATAGAAGGGCGGAAAATGTAAGCGATGAGGGAGAAAAACTGAGTGAAGAAGGATGCGAACGAAAAGTAAATGCAGATCTACACTTGACGAATGTACGGAAATGCATGAAAGGAACATTTTAGCCTGATTTCTTAGCAACGGATCTTGCTCCTTGAATAGATAAACTCAAATATTCACGGTATAGTCAGTGGGCGGAAAACGTCTTTTATGGCCTGCATCGAAATCTATAGTGTGATGGACTTTATCTCCAAAGTTCACTGACGACGCTAGTCAGGTGTTCACAACCTTCGCATATTTGCAGTCAAGAAGTCTTTGTAAACCTTTGAGTGTAGTATCTAAATGAATATGTATGGCATATACGAATGCAGTGAGCCTATGTGCATTCTTAAGCATGCATGGCGGGATTTTGGAAAGGATAAAATATTCGAATGCATCGACTGATACGTGCATTTTCTTTACTCCACTGTCGGTAAAATTCGATTCCAGGCCCCTGTCACTGAACTTTATATCATTGGTAGTTTTATTCTTTGACGGTGTAATGAAACTGTGCAGTGTTAGAGCAGTGCATGACCTTGTTATAGGTAGTTCCTAGGTTCGAAACGAGTTCAAAGCGATGTGATTTTTCGGTATAAATTGCGTAATACCTAGTCCGACTGATAGGACTTGAAAAACATACGTAGTTTTTTTTAATCTACATAATTATATTTTCCTTTAAGATATAAAATCGTCATCACCATCAAGAACAATTTCATCTTTAGCACATCTCAGCCAAAACAAACATTACAGGGATTACGAGCGAATGGGTTTATAATATCTTTATCACAGTATGATGTCCATGGGTAACCTGTGGAAATTAACTCCTATTCAGTAATGGCAACATTGATCGCCTTTTGATTGTAATGAAAGAAAACGAAGTAGACATGCTGTTTTTGTTAACGTTTTCAGGAGAGCAATATACCATGTTAACCGGTGAACAAAATATTTCTTCTTCAATACTGGGGAGGGATATAACCGTTTTAAATTGGTGTTCATCACATTAGGTAGACGGGGAAAAGAAAACCAATTCTCCAAATGTCAATTTGACAGATCGCGTGAAATTGCAGTCGTCTTCCCTGTCAAGGTCAAATTTCGAAATAATTCTGGCTGCATGCTCCCACCTGTGTCTTGACTCGGCCATGGTTTGAAGATATAATTGTATTTTCGATGAAATTCTCGCGCAACCTTGCTCTAAATCCCGTTCTTCTCGTGTCAAAGCACGTTGCTTGATCACGTATGGTTTCTTTTGAAAATGACTTATGTACATATTGGCGAATTAGCCACGGTGTCGTCTTGGTCCGTGAATAACAATTAACATGACCTTTATCAAGAAATTGAGCCAAAGTGTACAGAACTTGTGTCCATAATATACATGTACACGCATCTATTCTTTGCCGATTCTATGCTTTTATTTACCGATTTTTCCAAGACTATAAAAGTGATAAGAGTTTAATACAATAGCTAGAAATGATACACTATTCAGTCTTTACAATTTCTCCTGAACCAAAGCAAAAGAATGTGTTCTATTATGACTGGAATCGGTAGCTGGTAACCATGGCTACATAAGGATACATAACTATACTGGAATTCAATTTCTCGATAGCATAAATGGTCCTACGTTTATATTCAAGAGGGAGAAGAAGAAAAAATGAAGTTTGATTGATCATTTTTTATCGATTTTGCATCATTGGCAATTGGCAGCGCGAGCTCCAATCTGAAGTTTGTTGACATACCGCCAAGCAAGATTCCATTACATCAAGCTTGGTATACACAACGACATTATGATGAAACATAATTCCGCTTGCTGGTATGAAAGGTTGCTATATGGCCTTTGAACGATCCGTTAGTCTTTATCGTCTGTCTGGTTTCTCTCTCTCTTAAAACAAAAAGAAACATAATTCGTGTATTCCTGGAAACTGGCTTTATATAGGTTTATATCTGTTTTCTTGATAATGTGAGGGACATGGCACAACTGCATGTTTTAAGAAAAATACATGGAAATGCCATCAATAGTAATCATTGGGATAAATCGTTTTGGTTTAGCGAGTGGGTGTTGATGCAGAAAAAAAGGTTTCCAAAATGGTGGTGTTTTCTCATAGCAGTCGGGAGTATAAAGTATTCTGCAAATGCTAACCGTTTTCCCATGGTGTCTTTCTAAGAACGTAGAGTGGTCTTTCAGTCTCATACATTTGTTTAACTTGTAGGAGAGACCTTATACAGCTTCTTTAGTCCCCCATATTCATACTTTTTTATCTGTACTTTCCGTTTAATTCTGTCTGGACCATTCAAAGTTAACTAATGACTGCGAGAAAGCAAACGTTTTGAGAATTAGTACTATACCAATTAAAAGATTATTTTGCAGTTGTAAGGTAAAGGCATTAGGTAAGTAAGATATGTGAAAGCCGAAAATAGTCCATTTTCAATCTGAATATTTTCTTGTAAATGTTGATTATGTCTAGCAGATCCTATCCACGTTGCCTTTGCTTTGGTAATATTAATTGATAGCGATGATATCCTTTGAAAATCTTTCCAATTTAGCCAGAACATACACTCTAAATTACAGGGATTTAAATTTAAATCTATAGGATTTATTTTTAAATCTTTCATGTACTGTAGGTAGGGACCAATCGATGTGGATTTAAAATTAATCTTCGCTAGGATTAAAAAGTTTTAATCTGTAAAGGATTAAAAAATAAGTTCAAAAGATTTATATTATAAATCTTTCTAGATTAAAATTAACCCTGATAAAGATTTAAAAGCAATCCTTTTTGGGACTTCTTTGTCATGTGACAAAATCTTATCGCCAGGATTGGTCAATTTGCACTTTTTTTAATCTTTTGGGATTGAAAAAAATATATTTGAAACTCGGATTAAGAACCAGTTTAGCAATCTTTTAAGATTAAAAATCAATCTTTATGGGTTTAATTTCATTCAAATCCGGCTTAAGATTTAAATTTTAAATCCCTGTAATTTAGAGTGTAGGTAAGTGAAAAATTGTCCAAAAGAAAAACCTTTAAGTCATCAGGGTACAATGACGTTTTTTTTAAATTCTGCGCTACCTGTTATTTTCAAACTAAGGACTGCTTCGTCTGTTCGGCCTATATTGAGAGCAATTCATGCAAAACCAGTGCCATACATAAGCAGGTTAGAAATGTCAGTTGGTGTCCTATATTCTCCGTCTCTGTAATCCTAAGCTGAGTATGATGAACAAAAATAATATCCCTCAAGCAAGACTGTCGCGAGTGCCTCTGATACCACACTTAAATGAGATCGTTTAATTCCTTTGCGGTTATCAAGTCACCCAACAAGACACGTAACACGAAGGCTATAATTAACTTCCATAATAAAACTTAACTCACGTGTCTAGTAGTGTGTCTAGAAACACCTGATGAAGACAGAACATTAAGGAACCCCACATGAGCATGTATCCGTATCTTTGATGTCCTACAAAGGTACGAAGCTGTTAAGATTCCCTCCCCCTAATTAGACACCACCCATGCGTTGCCGAAGTGCCTGCTCTGCAAGGAGCCAAGCTCTGACGTTGATCAATTGGTTACTTAATGAGTCTTGCTCCCAGAGACTTGCGTCATGCTAACAACAATCCCTTATTTAACCAGCACGAGATTACCCTGTTCTTACGACAACTATAGTTTGGACATGGCATATTTTCAGAAATGTTTCATTGAATTCGAATTAAGGTAATATGTTTTTTAAAGAATATAAGCTTTTTGTACATGCATGGTCATGGTGTCAGTCTGGCTGTCAGTAGGGCACAAACCGTAACTACAGAGAAAGGTCCATTGCCAAAACAATATTTCTTTTCTTTTCTGAACCAATTTTTCATTTTTATTTGAGAAAGTCAGGGTTTTTTATATTAAGAATAGATTAATCCCTGGAATGCAAACAAAAACACGTTGGGAAGTATCTTAAAGATTCGGTCTTACCGTGAAGTCATGGACAGTATATTTCTTGCAAATTTCGATCTTTTCTTAAATATAATAAAATCGCGCTTTTTAAGTGGATTTGCTGTACGCAGAGTGGTCAGACTGGCGTATTACAGATGACCAATGCGTCGCACTGACCATGGATGCAGGCGGAGTGCTCGGGTATAGGTCTGCTTAGGTAAACAGCTGGCGTGACAGGATGCTAGCAATATCCAGAGCAGGAGGATTAGATGCTAGGAACTCACGGGGGATTGGTAGTAAGAGAAGAATGGCAAAGTTTGAAATCAAATCTTACCCCAGAGACAAGCAAAATGACCCGTATAGGAAGCGTAAGTCGAGCGCATAAGTGCGCCGACCTTTCGTTCTTTCCAGCGAATGACACGATTCTATTTTGTTTCCATTCCTGTTCTGTAAAATGTCCTAAATTCCAGATTGGATGCAGCTGCATACCACTCTAACTTCTCTTACTTTTTCGCGCTTACGAGTGAACGACAAAATAATAGGAACACAATACAGAAGAAGCCCTAATCGTCTGTTTTGCCTGTCTATGATTTATGTTACATACGTGTTTGTCCATGTTATTATAATTTTACTAACAGATATATGGATATTCAAATCCTGAAATTTCTCGAGCTTCAATTCCTTATTTTTCCTGATACATATACCTACTTATTTCAATTTTGTGAGGAACTGCAAATGGTTGCATCATGCAGGAATCTACCTTAAAGGTAAAGACCAGTATTGGTAACGCCCCAATTTCAAAAAATGAAATGGAAGCTCTCATTACCAATCATGTGAAAGAATATGTTTTGACTAATACATGATGATAACAAATTTGCCGGGAAACCGCCTACTAATTCATATATTTGGTAAATTTGTTTCTCTCATGGTCGTGTGAGAGATATAGGGTAGTCCCATATACATCTTTCTGTGTATAGTGCTTGTAACTTTACGAAGAATGGGCCAAATTTCTTATCATTTTGATGATTCCAGAACCTTGCAGATGCTAGATGCTAGATGATCAACCTTTTCTGATCGATTCCACAACGTTTCTTTCACAATGCAATCGCATGACCATTACTGGTCTTTACCTTTAAGGTACTTTTAAAAACGGAGCAATTTACAGTAATGTGATGACAGTTGAAGGTGTTCATAAAATGAATTTTCAGCTTACTTTTTTTTCCTCCCGTGTTTCCTACATCCATTTGGAAATCTCACTAATAGAAAATTGACATCGATAACACTAAAACAAAATTATAGAAAAAACATTTCACCATTAGTTGTTTTTGTATCTGTCTTGTTGTCCATAAACCTTAGTATTCTTTTGTTGACGTCGTCAACAAGACTGAGTGGTATCTTGAACATAGGAAGAACGTACCATTGTGAGCGGCATTATTGATAATGAACGAAACGAATTGCAATATTTACTCTCCATTTTCTACACGTTTCTTCAGGGCACGGATGCATTAATGAGACGTTCAGAATATATCGAGATTCGCCATTTTATCCGTGTTCGTGTTTGCATTTAACATTGCATCAATGAAAGAATGAAAGCAAAATGAAAGTCTATAGGATAAAGATAATTACCGTTATGCACGAATCTAATCGAACAGAATGCATGCAAACTAAACTTTGGAATCGCGAAACTTATTTAGGTTGTATTGTTCAATGTAGCCTACTATGTTGATTTGGAAGATATTATCGGACTTTGTCGAATATTTCTAAACAAAAAATGAACAAAAAAGATAACATTGTATTTCTTGATATAAGGTAATCCCAAGTCAGCTTGAAAATTATCACCTTAACATTCAATTTCACTTAAAGTCGATATAAAGAGTAGAACATTTGAAAATGCATATTCAAGTTTTACGTGAACCAATGGTTTTACCTGAACGGCCAATCTGTTATCCATGGATGTTTCGAAGCTCTTCATATCATGTTATGACTCACGTGTGTGTATCATGACGTTCTAAATACTTTCTCACTATCAAGGCAATGCTTCTTTTGACTATTTTCTATCAATTTTGTTATTTGCATTATTGTAGATGAATTTATCAACACTACCACGATATTGTGAGGGCACTCACCGTTACATTTCAAGACTCAAGAACTAACGATCCATTGTTCATTTGACAGGGTTTTTTAAACCATTTTCTTCTTAGGATTTACCAATTAAAAACAATTATATAGCTAACAGCAACCGCCCATACTACTCAAGACTTCGTGTTGGCGAAATATGATGACTGCATAATAGTGACCGTTTATAGTACGCATTGATGTTAATACTAAAGCGACAGACATAGTCTCAAACAAAAACTAGATTTTCACAACATTTCTTGTTCTTTTAAAAAACAAATTGAATTGAAGAAAACTCTGAAGATAAACCCCTGGATAAAAGAGAAAACGTGCAACTTGTATACAGCAACGTGATTAGGCTATATATAGATGAATATCATTTAAACCAAAACCAAAACCAAGCAAGTATCGACATTTCTAATCCCATTAGAGAATTATCAGGTAAATTTGTTGAGTGTGGTTTATTGTCACATTCTTCCACTCGTGTTGCATCTTTAAATAATAAGGAATCATACGAGTAAACTGAGTTCATTAAGGTAATTCTTCTACCCGACTGGACTCGTAATATAATTCAAATGTCATGATCGTCATTAAAATGAAGTATAATCCTTTTAACATTTTGATTTAATATTATGTAAAAATGTTTGTCCATATTTTGTCAACATAATGGTTTCCTTATTGACCTCGCTCCATGCATGCCATACTATTTATACACTCTGCATTGGAGCATGTTTTGAAGATGACTTTTGAACAACCTTTTTTTTTTCTCGCTCAGAACTGGCGGCATTCTTCAGCGCCCCCTTTTCGGTTTATTATACGCGGCTTTCAGTCAAATGCGGTGAGCGATCGTGCGTGCAACAGCCGTCACTATGCAGCTCGCTTTCGCGGCCCCGGAGCATTCGTCTCGAACGGGCTATACCATTTGGAGGCAAAATGGAAAGAAATATGTTCTACGCACCGCCAGTAAAGCGATAAGAATACATCTTGCATATACAAGATCTACAGTGAAGACCCTATTATGGGAAAGGATGGTTTTTATGATACTTGTATATGTAAATGCACCATGCTGCCATGCACCAAACTACCTTATTGATACATTATGCACAGCCAATTGGGCACATTAAAGCATTAGATTACCATACAAATCTCCACTGAATTTTGTTTTGTTAGTATTCATTCAATTAGAAAGCCTCTAAAGGTTTATGTCGTAATGCATTTCACATTTTGTTGTTTTTGTTTAAAATACAAGATGCATCAATATGATAGTACTATAGAAGATAATTGCATTTTAGCTTCTTTCCCGTCCAGTATTTGCTTTGACATTTAAACCACTTTAGCAGTGAATCGATACAGCCAGACATGAGTGCAAAATAAATGTGCAGGTTTCTTTCTTTTTTCTTTTGTGCGCCGTTGCAATCATTTAAAAGCGAGCTAAGTTAGAACTGACTTTTAAGACCGCTCTGTATGAAACACCAAGTGTTACACTGTAAACCTGACTCAATGAAGTTGAACTGTGCTTGTATACCCCAGAGAATACATGAAAACAGGTGTAATTGATTGCATGATAACTCGATCACGTTTAGTCATTTCGTTAAATTTTTGTTACACTTTTGTATTCACACTTGGTGTTTTATTCATGAGTAGACTTACTTTATTATTGACTTTTGGCTTAACGAGTTAATAGTGAGGTTTTGGAAACCAGAAAATGACTTGCTTATTATAGAAAAAGGGTATCTTTGCCTCAGATTCTAAACAAAGCTCATGCTGCAATCATGATCATAAACCTTAAGGGCAGTCAGGAATCCCATGACTTTTACAAGCCGATCACTGTCTTGTCTGATTATCAAGATATTTATGATTGGAATTAGAACTGTCAAAAGCTGTTTGCCAAACAGTTTTGAACACTTTATTGAAGCACTTCATGATCATTTTGAAGCGCAATTGTTGCAGGGCTTAATATTACACCATATCACAGACACTGATAACACGTCGGGCCATGCATCTCAGATTTGTCAAACTGGAAATGCCTTTAATATGTGAAAACCAGCTTATGCCACAGCATGTGTGTAACGTTTTTGGGCGTTCTGGATAAAGCTAGACAGGCAATCGAGAAACACAGTTATATGCCTTCATTGCAGCGCCTATAAAAAGAATACCTTGGATATCATCAATCATGCTGCCAAAGGGCTATCACGGTGAAACTCAATTGAAGAAATAAGTAGGCAAATGAGATGACATTGCATTCCCGTCTACCCATATTTCATTGACTTCCTCATCCAGAAATTGAGAATACGCGTTTTGAATTATGAATGAGAGCGAATCCATGCAGCATGTAGCGGCCCGAAATAAATGAGTAAATCCACTTTCTTACAGAAAAAAAAACGTAGTAGCTATAAAGGTTGATTGTTTAGTTGATAGACTCTAATGCTAGAAATTCTATACCCCCCCCCCCATTTCTCTCTCTCTCTCTTTTCTATTTACTATCTAATCGCTTTGTCTTTCTATCTAATGTAGCATCTGTCTATCTGCGTCTCTCTCTCTCTCTCTCCATTTGCCCCATCTGTCTCTCCCTCTCTCTCTATTTTATTCTCTTTCTCATATGTTTCCGTACACCCAACATTTTCAATTCATATTTTGTCTCTACATTTCGACTAACATGCTTTATTGTTAGCTGTCTTCACATTAAATTAACTTTATTTCTCATTCATTTTTTTGGTTTGATTTGGAGCGACGCTATTCCGTAGCCTTCTAATAATAAAACAAGTAGCTTTAGATGTCATGGAATCACGAGCTCGACTCCCCAGCTCCCCCATCCTATATCCCTCCTGGATTTGCCCACCTCTTGTCTTGGACACACTTTTCTTGATTTGTCGGAATAATCCAAGCTGCTGACGTCATACCGTGTCTTGAAGCGATTCTAATCCTTTTGGACCTAAGATAGCACAAATCTGCTTTGCTACTGCGGCGTTCTATATCTTGTGGTGACTCAGTCAAAATCATTCACACACAAAAAAGAGAGAAAAAAATGGCGAATCACGATTGAATGGGTGACTCACTTAACCCTTAAAATAGTAACTTGAGGGTTATAAATAAATAGACTAGACGGACGAATTATAGTGACTACCTCATGGTGATGAATTATGTTTTTTTAGAATGTACGCGATTTATTTTTACTAAAAGCGTTCCTGTTCTTGAACCGGGGTAGTGCTTTGTAAATTAAAGAAAAATGCTACTCTCATTGACCATATTCCATTCTTTGCAATTTGCTTTGCTTTTGAGAATGCTTTCTTTGTGGAAATATCGGCCAGATACATATACATCATTTTCAAGCATTAATTATTAAAAGCACCAACAAATGTTTAAAAATTACGTCATTTAGCGCTTCCAGATGGTTTAGATATTTTAACCAAAGTTTTAGTCATTAAGAAGATAATATTTTAGTGTCTGAAAATATATATTTTGTATGTCATCATTCGTTTAATTCAGATCATCAAACAAACACGACACTTAAACAATATTCATATTCTTAAACATGTAGAAAAGACTCTCTTATTAATCAGAAAATGTATAAAGAATAAAAATAGCTGTTGAGAGCCAATTAGTGCATGCTTGATTAAAAATGAAGAAAATATATAAAAACACAATAATAAGAGGCCGTACAATATGTTAATATTAACCACAAGTTGCACGATTGTTCATGTCTGTGCAGTACATACTTCACTCGAATCCGTATATGCCAAGGCCTCTCCCACTCTGTAGATGTTTGCAATCTATTCAACTCAAGTATAGAAGGCACAGAAAGAAAGGGGTAGAGAAAGAAAGATCAAATTTGTTAGAGCAATAAAAAGAAAGGGTATAAAGAAAGAAATAAAAAGGGAAAGATCAAGTTTGTATCAATTTGTATGCAGATAAGGGTAATAATGGGATAGAAAGAAAAATAGAAAGTAGTTTGTATGCAGAGTAAGGTAATAATGAGAAGGAAAAAGAGGCAAAGAGATATATATATATAGAGAGAAAGAGAGTCAAAAAGATAACGATAGAACGCATGCGTTAATAGAGATAGAAAGAGCTTTCGAGAGGAAGAGAGAGAAAGAGAGGGAAAGAGAAAGAGAGGGGGATACAAAGAGCTAGAGAGAGGGGGAGAGATGGAGAGAGAGGGGAGGAGAGAGAGAAAGATTGAAGAGGTAGGAGGCTCAAAAAGGACGGATGCAATTAGTACGCGCATTCACACTGCTAGACTCAAACTTTGAGTTACGTATTTCGTAATAGTAAGTGCGGACAAACACACTCCATATTCAACGCGAAATACGCCCTGTCAATTCCATCCCTCCTCTGCGCAAACAAAATCTAATGACAGTCCAAACAGACCGATGTCTTTGGTTAAAAAAATGAAGGTCTCTGTAAAAGGGCCTGCGTTTGATTAATCAGCAGCTGACGGTGGAATAATTTTTCAATTATAGGAGAAGTGATTAGGCTGTTTGCATACAAACACGGCGACTATACAGCCTCTATGTGATTGACACGAAACAAAATGAACGTTGTTTGTCCAATCTCTACCGTCATTTTTCAAATCTAGATTTATTTCAAGAGTGATGTAATTTAGTGCTGGTATGAAAAGAAAACGGTAGGTGGAATGGGAAAAGCAAGCAGTGTTTAATTGTTTTCGAATGAATCTATTGATTTTGAATATCAATCTGATATCATTATGATCATGATTCTATTTTTCATACCTTCAAGCCACTCTTTATTAATTAATAACAGCTTATCAAATTCGAATATCAATAGTTTGGTGTTTTAAAGCGTGGTCAAAAGCAGAAAAGAGGAGAAACATTTTGCAGAATTACATTGAAATAGATAGAGGTTAGAGTGACTGAGTGAGAAAGTGAGATTGATAACAAGTTAAGTTTAGCATATAATGTGCCTTTTCCCGTCCAACCCCTAAATTAATGTGCCTCGTATGATAAGTCATACACATAGACACATTCGTATTAAAATTCACAACATTTCTACATTAAATTTGCGATTGTAGAATGTCGAGGTGTGTCCTTGGAGTGGTTCAAGAATAATCTTAGAAAAAAAAAACACTTGCAACTAGTCCTTATACTTATAGTGAAATGGTAGTTTGATATGGGGTTCCCCAAGGTTCCATTTTCGGTCCCTAGCTCTTTATGATATACATACATTTGATGAATTGATTCTTTTCGCATCAAGAAATACGGTCACATTATGCATACATATGTCTAGCAGAAAAGAGAATAAGTTTATCTTGTACGTAAGCCTACATGGGTACGTTATTGTCGAAGCCTATATTAGCATGATACATGTATTAGTTTCTTCCACTTTTAAATGCCCAGTTGACCAATGTCAGAGCTGTTGGGGTGGGGAATGGTAAGATTTACTCCGGATGACATGAGGCTCAATTTGGTAAATTTTGTAAATTATTTAGTCCCATTTCAGTTTAGGATCGGACAATTCAATCTTGATAAATCCAGTACCCAGTATTATCTTTAGGAAATTACACACGAATAAGGTGAAATACACGGGTATCTGTAATGCAATATGTGTAGGAACATCTGAACCTAAACTTGACACTTCTTATCCGTCAAGCCGTTACTACAAAGGATTATTACGTGTTTTTATGCTCGGGATGTTATGAATTCTATCGTGGAAAAAGTCCTTCAACCTAAGAAAATAGGGCATTTATATTTCAAAAACTCACAAATCTGCCGTCTGCTTTTAGATCACCATGACGTCCTTTATTTAGGATTAATTAGAAGCTTTGTGTATGATTTGTATATATTCGAGCTGATGCATAATATATAATGATGTATTCATGGAGATAGTACCAAAACAAATCTATTGATAGCCTTCGTGATGAAAGTAAATGTCCTGAGTGTTGATAGCACCCGACGGAGAAGAAGAAAAATTGTGATACTAATAATGATCATTTGTTTTATTATGAGGCAGCAGAATATAGCAATCAAACTTTTATGAACATAAAGAAAAGTACAATCTCTCGGTGGTCACGGTGCCCCCATAAAATGCCTGACTTGGCGTGCGGTTCAACCACAAATCTAAGGGCCAGGACCCAGTCGGCTCATTAGAATGAAAATGATAACGAAAATGACAAATATGGAAATTATGATAAAAGTGCAGGGCTGTCAATTTATCCAAAAAAAGAGGCAAATCATTTCATCACCATTAAATACTCCAGTGGATGTGTAGTCAAGGATGGGAGGCAATTGCCTCACCCCCCCCCCCCCCCATCAACTCTTGAATCGATGCACCTGTAATGTTCATCAGCGCTGTAGATCCTCTGTAAAATGCGCTTTATACAGTGCGTCCCAGAAAAAACGAAACCGAGATTTATCGATGTTTTATCATAACTTATTCACCTTTATAATTAATAACCGACACATTTTTGGAAAGCTTAGATCCTCCTCTTTCATTTGATGCCATCTAGATGATGCATATTTCACGCATGAGTGATTAAAATGAATTTGAAGAGAGGAAACCAAAAAGTCATTCGGCGGACGGTATCTGAATTTCAAAGAGAGAATCACATTTCTAGAAAGTTGAGTCTCTGCCCTTTCATATGACACCTTAATCAGGAAAAAAAAATGAGCAAGGAATGACAAAGTTCTGTTTGTTTAAAGTAGTGCTTGCATTTCCATAATTTTATCAAACGAATTTGTTTTCACTGGCTGCCTGCCGTAGCAACTAGCAGAATTGACAAAAGACTTAATTCCGTTTCGTTGACAATCAGCCATGCATTAAGTCTGGCGTCTACGGCTGATTGTCAACGAAACGGAGTAGTCTTTTGTTAATTCCGTTTGTTCCTGCGGCAGACAGCCAGTGAAAATGAATTCGTTTAATAAAAAACAGTTTAATTCATTTTATTCTGGTTATAAATTACATTTTTATGAAAATGATAAACGAAAATGAAAAACAAACAAATAAGAAGATAATAAGATTTCAGGCCATGACAATATGTACGTAAATAGTTCTTTTTTCTGTCATGGCGGTCAATAGCTTATGTGGTTTGTCTGTTCAAGGATTCATAATCGAAGTTGAATCTCGCACTGCATTAGAAAAAATGTTCCATCTAAATATAAACGAATTTTCTCCTTGATGTTCTTCCAAACAGTTCTCTCTACTCTCAATTCATGGTTTTAAAGCTTTTGCATTCCGTTTGCCAAAGGAAACCTCTCGTGTTTGTACATGTTTGTTCAGTCTTAATAATGTGTGCGAACATTTTCTTCTGATGTATTTTTATGTTCATGTCGGTAACGACTCAAGGACTCTAAATAGGAACTGAAGTGTAAGATTCAGTGCAGTTCGAGATGGAAAAAATATTCGCATAAACATAATTGACTAAAAAATACGAAAGTGTAGGAAATAGCAATGTTCTTTTTCGCATGAATAGATTCAAAGAAATTATTCGCAAATGAGGATTAAATACAAAAGTATAAAATACAAATGTGCAAATGTGAGTGAATAGATTCATGGAAAGTATTCGCAAATGAGAAATGTGTAGGAATACTCAATGTACATGCACACGTGAATAGATTCATATACAATATTTGCAAATGAGAACGACATATACAAAAGAAATGCCAATATACGCGTGCATAGATTCATGAGGTAATCCAGTGTTTTCATCACTCTGAAGCGTGAGATCCAAACTGATTTTCCTCACCGATTTGTTGTCTACGTCTTAAGTTGCTAGGCAACCGCGCTACGGTTTCTTGTTTCTGATTCTGTTTTCACTCCGCGCACTTTTTCCTTTCCCGCTTTTCTTCCTCTCCTCTGAAACGCAATATCACATAGACGAGTGGATTATTACGAGCCTGTCAGAGAGGTAGAAAGAAACGAAATACACTTCAAAAGAAATTGATTGATAGTGGATGATATTGCAAGTCACAAAAGGCATGGCCATGAATTTATGCATAATATCGTCCTTGCCATCTTCCGCTGTCAATATCATACATCAAATTCATTTACAGTAATTGTTGATCCCATTACGAATTTGAGTGGGATGTTTAAATTTTCTGACTGAATTATTACAATATAATTTTAATTCCCTTCCATATACGAAAATTTGAGTTAAAATACGTTCTAAGTCGTTGAAGGTGAAAGTGCTTATAACACAGAGGTCCAATTTCAATTTGAGTTGTTTATGTTTTATGTCGTGAAGGGACAGCAGAACAAGCTTCACGTTAATTTGCAATTTTACACAGAAATTTGAAAACGGTCTCGGCGATTAAAATTACACAAGATTGCGAAACACATCCCTTAAGTATTATCATGAACCATTTGCGCGAAATGCCAAACAGTTTCGCTGTATTATCGTGTTCTCTTGTTACATCACCATCTTGGTCTTATACAACCCGAGACAATATCAACATGACCAGGTTTCTTCCATAAATGTACCCTTTTCCTGCACTGCTTGATATTTAGCTGCATCAATATTTGAATTACCCCTTCCCCTCCTCTCCGAGCAAGAGCAAAATATCCCTTCTATCGCTTATGAAATATTCCCTTTCTCTCACACCGGCTGAGAAATGAGTTTTCCCCGGGGCTGTGTATTCAGAGAAGGAGCAGTGACGGGCAGATAACATTTTCATATATATCTCGGCTGTGAAAGCCGGGGAAATATTACATTATTTGATAGATGTTTATTGGATGCTGGCAAAAAATAACCACCAAATGGTGACGGATGATAAGATAACACCAATCCAGTCTGGAGAATTCCAATCCTTTGCTATTGCATGGGAAATGATTTCTGTGAAACTTGGAGAAAATGGCGTGAGTCTTGAGGCGCCATAAAAGCAATGCAAATATTGTTATGCTCAACACAAAACTAATGTTCAACACGCATGCAAGGCGTGTTATTGAATAATGTGCACATGTAATCACGGGAACCTATTCTTGTTTCCTGCTAACGTATAATGGTTGTCCCATTACCGTAATGGTTTTATTTAACATTTATCTTTACACCTTTTTTATCATGTGCAAAAGCAATATTACTGCAACTGCAAGATCAATCATACAGCATCACTCTTGAAAAGATGTATTGTCAGTTTCATGGGTTTACCAATGCATAATGACATAAGAAGCATATATGAGATGCTACTTGTGAATTCAGTTGCCCCTATAATATCCAGTAGCAAGATGTAATCACATAAGTACATTATGCCATCAATACTAACACTCACGGGACGATAGAATACACCCCCCCCCCCCTCGCCCCCGCTCTAGTTTTCTTTTTGGCAATCGGTAACATTTATATTTTCCTTCATCATTTTATTTTGTGGTGGACAAAATGTCATTTATATCTAATCATCATGATCATACTATTGTAATGCAGTAAAGAAACATCATTCTATATAAAAATGATAAATTTTGCATTTGATGAGAATATGCCAATTCAACGATTTTAATGATCACTTTCCTAAAATCTGTATATATTTGGCGTATATCTTATTTTGCTTTGCAACCGAAATGGACTCAATGGTCATTGATTTTGCAGTGATTTTTGTTCAAGCAGCTTGTATTTATTATATTGGAATTTTTTGTGAATCTACTCATTGTTTGTGAAAGTGAAAAGTTTTATGTAACTGAAACTATATCGCTTTGCCAGTTTGCATTGACAAGTTAATCGCGAACCAAGATCATCACGTATGTGCCCATGTGAGTATACAGAGATAGATAGAGAGAGAGACTTGCATGCTGTCGAATTGTACACCAAGATCATGACATTTACTACTGGTGAGAGGAGAGTGTGAGGTGTTTGTCGTGTTTAACGACGCTTTGAGGGACAAACTGTGTACGAGACATGCATGTCGCCCCTGATTAGGTCATTCAGGAGGTCATTGGGAATGACTCTGCAATCAGACACAGGGTTAGATCTATCTATAGCTGGTATTGTGTCGACGTCGAGCTAAAATAATTACTTCCATATTTGCTGTAATAAGATAGATAAGCCTTGTCATGAGAGAGATGATGCATGTGTAATTATGTCAACTGTATTACGTGGTATAAGATGCTGAGATGGGGAGTGAAGATCTCTGTTTCCTTGCAGAAGATAAACTGTCCTTTTTTCTTCTCTCCCCTTCTCTCTCCCCTTTCTCTAATTCCCACCATCATATTTTTTGCTTTCTCCCTCTCCATTCTTTTCTTTCACCCTCCATTTTATGTATGAAAAAAACATCGCTCGCTTCCTTGCGCTGTCGAAAAGCATGTGCTTTGAAATCTGCTTTCGGGATCCCTGCATTTATGACCCACGTCCATTATACATGTATATCTTACCACCATGCCCTTATTCGTCTTTTCGCCATTAGTCCCGGGTGTGAGGCCCCCAGTCTCCCTCCCCTCGTTCTCCGTATCGATCATGTTCGTTTCACTTACTTCATTCACATTTCTCCACCTGCGGCATCAAAGAATTTAATACCCCTTTCATCCCCGTCCCCTTCTTGTGCTCACTGCCTCTCGCAGGATGTCTCTCTCTCTCATTCTCTTCCTTTCCTCCATCATTTCTTTCTATTTCTATCTCTCATTCCCTCCCTCTCTCCCTCCATCTCTCTCTCTCTCTCTCGCCATTTATTAATATCTCTCATAATCTCTCATATTTCTCTTTTCTCTCTCACCCTTTCTTCTGCTGCCGCTGCCTCTCTCTCTATCTCCCGAATTATCTATATCTGTCTTCCCTCTTGGTCTCTCTCTCTCTCTCTCTCCATTTAGATTTTGATTATAATTTTTCTCCTTTGGATATGTCTACTGTGGTGAGTCGAGAGTGTGTGTGTGTGTGAATGAGAGAGAGAAAGAGAGAGAGAGGGGGAGAGAGAGGGGGAGAGAGAGAGAGAGGAGAGGCAGAGATACAGAATGGTAGAAACATAATAAAAGGGGTAGAGGAGGAGGAGGATGGGTAGAGGGGAGAAGGAGAGGCAGACAGTCACACAGATACTAAGAGGGAGAGGAAGACAGACAGACATAATACGCAGAGATAGTAAGAGAGAGAGAGGAGGTGGGGGGGGGGGGGGGGGGAGAAACCGAGAGACGGGTAGATGCAACGAATCGGTGCTGCATGCGGTCCAATATAGTCTGATAGCTACGAGCTATTTTCATCTCCGCTGGTTTTCATCTGATTTCCATTTGCGCTTACTTCCCTAATGCGCATAGATCCAGGCGATGTGAGCATTTTGCTAATTCATCATGTTCATTGTTATAATGCTATCCAAGGCATAAGCTAATAAACGACCCGGGGTAGCTTTAAAACAGCCTGCGATGCAGGAAAATAATAAACGGTAAAGATTTAGGTTACTATGGTGGAGAGTCTTTTCCTTAGCAAGGTCTTGACGTCTATAGCGGGATAAGCAAGGGCTTAGATAAAGTAGTCAACAAATATATTATTGTAAGGTGCTATTTAGAAATATGACATCGTTTATGAAAATATATGAATTGTTTATCATATTATTCCAGAGTGTAATATATTTAAAAAATCCTGGAATATGAAGGAAATCGTTGAACGTTCTTTTTCATATTAGTCTTTTCATTTTACAAAGATGAATTAATAGAGTCTGTAAGGTAATAAATATAACTTTAAATAGTTGTCCATCTTGAAACTTGAGTTTTTGGAGTGGTTTAGGCATTTTTCTATTACACACTCAAATTGACATCTTCAGTACCTGGATTGGGTTTTAAAACAGTATGTTACTCATTAACTAAAATGAAATGTAACAAATCAAATGGCCTTGTCAAAAAACTTTCCTTGATTGCTCCGTATTATCCAATTAAAACTACATGGGATGTAGAAATATATGACATTTAAAAAGAAAGAAAGCTTACTTACTTTCATGGCTTTTCATTATTATATCGGTAGCATTATCCGAAATATCATGAAGTTGATTAAATGGAATGACATTTGTTTTAACTACGACCGTTGAAATAACACTCATATTTTTCTAATATGATTATTTTGGGTAAATGTTGACGCTATTCCTGAAAAGTAGGTGCGTGTGATAGAGCTCTGCTCATCTAACCTCAGTTTTCATTTCATATGACGGGTCCCTTTTATGAGATTTCATTCTTGGGTGTTTTATTCTTAGCACAACCCGAAGCGACAGATATTATGAGGTATTGAAACATTTTTGACAGGTAATAAGTGCTATTTACATTCCCCGCTGAGAAGGATATAGCGGCAGCGTAATATCCGAATCCTATGCGAGAATAGAAAACAGAGAAGCGATGGAGGTAAAATGAAAATGGCTACACAAAACGCTTCCATGGCCGTGCCTTCAAATCGGGAAACCCGTTTAGCAGAAACGCACAAAAGGCGCCACGGAAAGATTACATTTTAACATAAATATATTGTAGTGGTAAAACTATCTCTCCTCTTAGTGTAACGAGTTGCATTTATTTCTTCGCTCACTTTATTCCGACAATGAAAACGATATAGACACTATGTTTGAAAGGCATCTCATGATTCTTAAACGAATTTTGCGAATTTATTACTGAATTTGTTGTTGTTGATGTGTTTGAATGTCTTTTTTATGTGGATTTTCAGGAAAGATGTCAGTAAAGCATTAATTTTAACCGGTATTGCTCTGAATGGGATACACATACACACAGTGTCGAATTGCAATGTCAAGTAAAAAGGGAAAAGTCATAAATATCTACACCCCCTACCACCCGTCTCTCTCTCTCTTTCTCTCTCTCTCTTTTAAACACACATTCACATACACCCTCTTACCCATCTTCTCTATCAAGCTTTTCATCTTACTATCTCTCATCCTCTGTCACATCCTCTCTTCAACCGTCCCCTCTTTCTCCCTCGATCTTTATTCTCTCCCCTCTCACACCCCTACCTCTATCTCTCTGTCTGTCTCTCTTGCCGGTATATAACTACATACATGTACCGATCCGTCTTCACCCGACATATAATCATTAAACGCCCACACTACAAAACGCTCATTCATTCTCATTTCTCTCATTCCATCGCAAGAAACTATAACAATAACAATACCAACAAGCAGACTGTACCCAAGTAAATCATCCTTCCTTCATACAGGTCAATTTATTTAAATCTAATATTTGTCAAATTTGCCTGCAGGGATTTATAAGAAAGGACTTCAAACCATAAACATAGTGGCCACCTGATCACAAACGTTGATAGAGCACTCCCATAGGTATTTAATCATAGTTCACACAGGGTGGGCAGTTTCCATTATCAAGCAAATTAATATATTAAATGATATGTTATTATAACAGTTAACTATATTTACATAACATTTACAATACAATATGTACTTACGAAGCGTGTCCAAATTGCATTTGTTAAATATTTCGCAGTTTTAAATTCAGAAATCGCAAACGCTCTTTATAAATTATGCTCTTGTAAAAATGAATATTCATGACACCCCGAAACATGTGTAAAACAATCGATGTCAACTATTTATATAAAAAGTACAGAAACATTAAAATTAAACTTATATTTTCGCATATCGCACTGCATATCATAAATCATAGTTGTCAATGTGTAAATCAAGAAAGAGAGAAAAAAAAATTGTTTTAATTTCTTTTTCTGTTGATGTAACCAACAGAAAAAAATATTTGAGGTAGATCAAATCACCAAGTTAACTTATGTTAATCAGTGTTATTGTAAGAGAGAAAGAAAGCGGGAGAGAGAACAGAATACTGCACTTTATATTACATGCCGCTTTTTTCCTTTTAAACCACAGTACCTCTTGAAATCAAGGCAGCGTGAAGGGTTATTGAACGATTTTTCTCTTAGAAATCAATCAATTCCATGTTTCCTTGAGAGTTGCGGAAGATATACGTTTTGTATTCTTCTCCTCGTTGCTTTTCTCTCGCCGACTTCCTAATTTCTCTCACTCTCCATCTCACCGGCTGCATGTCTCTCCCTCTCTCTCTTTCTATCTCTGGCTCTATCTCTTTTTTTCTTCATCGCTTATGCACAATGCAACATAAATAAAAGCGCCAATTTTTCAGCCACTTAACAAGTCTGCCTTGCGCAGAAATTACTTGCTATTCTCTACAGAGTATGCTTACCTATTTTCAAAAGGTCTTTTCGTACACGGCTCCCATGGCAACGGAAGCTTTTTTTCTAGACGATGACTGATTCCAAAAGTAAGGACATAGCACGAATCTGGACGTCTGCATGAATTGACATTTCGCTTTTTTCTTCTTCCTTTTTTTCTTCTTCTTGCGTTTCTCTTAATTTTTTGATCTCCCTTTCTCTCATAATACCACACATCAGTCCGCAATGGCGTCGTGTGTATTAGCTCTTGCTTTTATCTATTCAAACATCCATTCAACTTTCGAAGACTCAGGGTGCATTTGTCAAACGGATTATATGTTCACGAATGAGATCTGCGAATTCTGGATAATATTTTGAGGTTTATTATACTGATGTTCAAATATGAATGATGATGGTACATACACTTTATATATATATATATAAGCACTGTTTAATTGGCGCCATAAGGTGTTTGTTATACATGAATTCATACAAAACCGAACTAGAATACGATATTAACAGGTAATAATTTTCGTTATGGAGAATAAAGATACCATAGATACTGAACACTTTTTTTTGTACTTGGACACTTCAAATAGTGACTTTGGTAACGTCATATTCTTACGAGGAAACCAAGTTCAGGGAGGGGATCATTTTCCATTTACAAATTTGTTGTCGTTATCATGGTTACATTAGCTGTATCTTTCTGCTGAAATGGTAATTACTGATAGGTCATTATTGTAAGTAGTAGTCAGTATGGTTCGATGCATTTGACTAGTATTTTCCAAAAAATCATTATTGAATTTTATAAATATATCGAGGCCATGCATTGCATTTTTACGTAAACGTGTGGTTGCTGTTCTTTTTGTTTTGTTTTGTTTTTTGTTTTCATTTTTAGGGTGGTTTCAAGTCGTGTCCAGGACGAAATGATTATTTTTTTTCTTAATGTGAAAGAAAAAAAATTGAATGTTATTGTGCCTGTGATCATTCCTGTATTATTCTACTTTTCTTTAAAATTAAAAACAAATTTATGATAAAAACAATACCTCCATCAATCATATCATTAAAAAAAATTCGTTGTGGAACAGGAATAATATATTCACCTTCCAATACTGGATGTACCAAGCAATACTACAATACTACTACTACTACTACTACTACTACTACTACTACTACTACTACTACTACTACTACTATTACTATTACTACTACTACTACTACTACTACTACTACTAGTCTACTACTACTACTACTACTACTACTACTACTACTACTACTACTACTTCTACTACTACTACTACTACTACTACTACTTCTACTACTACTACTACTACTACTACTACTACTACTACTACTACTTTTACTACTACTACTACTACTACTACTACTACTACTACTTCTACCAATAATAATAGCGTTCCTAAGCGCTTCAAATTGCAATTAATATCGTGATGTAGGCCTAGGGGAAGGGAAAGGGAAATGCCACTGGTATGCCACATCGTGCATGATAATGATGCTCTCCAATGTAATATCTTGATTGCACGAGTTATTGAAGAGAGAGAGAGTGAGAGAGAGAGAGTGAGAGAGAGAGAGAGAGAGAGTGGGATAAATAATCCCAGCGACCCAAATCATCCATAAGATATCAATGGAATATGACTAAATGAATGAACCAAGAAGAGCGTTTGGTTGTTTGTTTATTTGTTGTCACGGTAACCTTAATATCCGTTGTTGAAATGCAGGATCTGTTTTGTGCGTCAGTTCTAAAAAAAAAATCAAAAATAGGCGAATACTGTTTTTTATGGATACATAAGTCGTGTTCGTATGGTTGAAATTAATGCGCTTGCATACTTTTTAGCTCAATAAAATGTGTGCGTATTTGATTTTAGTTTCGTCGTGTTGCATCACCTGAAAGTCATTATTGTCTTGTTAATGACAATAATTTATACAACATTTGTATAAAGTTCTCTCTTATTTGTTGTTTAATCAAGACTGATGTTAGTTACAAATTTTAATTTATATTCATATACGGGATAAATAATGAATAGAAATGGTGATTTTCTTCATCGTGTCGACAGTTATTGCATTCATAATTCTGCTTTAGGGTTCTTAAGTATAGTATGAAACAGTAATGTTATTTCATACATATTGTGGAGTAGATGATATGGAGGATATTTTATTAGCTTGATGGTTAATGGATGCTCTAGCTGGAGGTATGATGCGATGAAGCCGATCTATCATGAATGGTTAATAAGATTGTGATGAATTAGGGCTAACCGCCGCACTGCTATAATTGAAATGTCAGCCGCTTATTAATTATATTGCTTTCATGTTAGTCTATCAGGTGTACTTGCAGTATTTTTTCTTCAATCTTAATTAGGTTCATTCTATTTATTTTAGTTCCTGTGAAAGAAAGAGTATGTTTAACAGGACATGCCACGTTCTAACTTAACAATTTCGGTTTGTCACAAGATGGTGTACATTCGTATTTAACAAAAACAAGTTAAAAAGAAACAATGTCTTCTTTGATATTTTAAACTCTAACGCTAGGTTTGCTATCATCTGTTTGATTGAATAGACCGATTTCCAAATGGAAAACTTTTTGGCCTTGTGTGGTGTGTAAAATGATATTGTGAAGTTATTCGTTTTACTTCCTCTGAGCAATGTGTTTTTGCGGACTCTTAGCTATGTTTATACGGTTTTGCAGATATTGGGGTTTGATAATGACTATTAATGCATTCTAGAAATTAAACTGCTATAATATTGAACCGTATTTTCACATGTTTGGCATAGGAAATGTATACAAATAAAGCGCGCGGCGGCGGCGTCCTGATGAAAGCCTTCATGGTGTGATATTTATAGACCGAGGTGGAAAAAAAGGGAAAATGAGACGCTGAAAAGAATACATTTGAAAGGAGTGAGGTGGCGGACGATTGTCACAAAGTGATGAGAGGCATGATGGCATTGGTATGGTGTTTTCACAAAAGAGTGGGGGTAATTTGAGACAAGAATCTCCCTCCAAAAACTGGGCTACTGCCCTATCTCTTTCAGCTGGCCGACTCAGGCTCTTCGCCTCAGACATCAAGTCGGAAAGATTGTTTCTGCATGGGAAAATTATCAACTTTGACGGGATGATGAATTTGAAAATAGAAAAGACGATTTCGTGAAAAAATCAGAGAAAAGACTTGTGTGATAAATATAATTGTATAATCTTATAATATATATCGTAAAGGAAACTTTATTGAGGGAAAAATAGGGGACAAGTGAAGTTGAACAGAAATGAGCAAAAATCAACAATTCTCTCTCTCTCTATCTTGATGCAGGATTGATTAGACAAAATTATGATTGCATGAACATGGGATATATTATATCACAATCTAAGCAAGTACCTATTTTCATATGCACCAAGAGGCTCCTTAGAATAATGTGAAAGAATCCCGCATTTTCTGCAAATTGTTGTTCAAATGAATATATTTTAATCTTGGCTACACTGTATCTCATCTTGTACCATCCTTTGTATGCCCCACCCCACCCCCCCCCCCCCCTCCGCTCTTTCACCCCCATGTCACCCCTCTAGTCGTACCCTTCTAACTGACAAAATTGCATCGATACGTGGCCAGGAGCTGTAGCCGTTGTCATAGCGTCACACGATCTTCCCCTCTCACTCCGGTTTGACATAGACAGGAAGAGCTCGTTCAGTTTGGCCCTCAGATAATCGAACACATCTTCCCTGCAATAACGAACAAAGGAAAGAAAGACAGAAAGAGAAGGGAGAAATAAAAGAAACGCTCCGAAAATTGACTTTTTCGACGTTTTGCAACTCCAGTGTGGAATGCTTGTGCATCCACTGTTGGACTCTTTGCTAAACGATATTGCATTCGGATGAAGTCGGTTAAAAAGAAAAAAAGAGTCGGTTGGTAATATTCATATTGACCATATCGATACTCAAAAAAGTTGAATTTGTATTTATTTCACATCTCCACTGTGAAGTCTACTACATGTATATGCAACATCGAGTTTGGAAAAGGTCATGTGTTAAGATGAAAATACAAGTAAATTTAGTGGGGATTAATGATATTTTATATCAAAATATGTATGCACGGAAAGTTGACTTTCTGTCATCACCACAACTTTTGTGTGTTTATGCATTCATTGAGTACTGGCTCCTATTTTGCATTATTTTGGATGACAATGCTATTTAAAATTAAATTTACAAATATATATATTGTGGTTCAATAATGTCAAATAGTCATTCTTCACATCTATTCATCATCTGTCGAATTAATACGACGGGTGTTTGTATTAACCTATTTTTATCTGTCGCTGTTACAAGCTACATCTTCGAATATGGAGTTGAAATAATAAACCTTTGTTAAACATGTATGAATTTTCCCCCATATTCGTGGGCGATGGATGTGTACTATAGAGCTTTCAGAATGATGCCATCATTATGAATAAACTAGTAGATACGTGATCTATTAGGTTTTTCATAATGATGGTTATATTCAACCCACGCACTTGTATCCATACGGTGAGAACGTGCTGTGATATTTTATAATAATCTTATGTTTACATTATTCGTAGTTCTCAACCGACAACAGCAGTTTGACTTTTTGGACAGAGCGGAATGAAAATCGCAGTTTTTGGAGACAGCATATGAAATATGATATAATTAAAAATGAAAATAGAATGCTGTAAATTACTTTCGAATTTGATTTTTTTCCCGTATAATAACCAACTGACATGCATTAATTGTTACCAATCGGAACATTATTTTCAGGGGGGAGGGTAGGAGGTTCCTTAACATTTCTTATCACACGTGTCTACATAAACGAAACTCGGTGGAAATATTTGCATTTATCCTTTTTGGTGGACATAAACAACATTTCATCCAGTGATGAATGATCTAATCGTAACATGTTGTGATTTCGCGCCCAAATGTCGGACGGGCGGGTGAAGCTGCACGCTACACCGGTTATGTTTTGGAAGATGCGCCAGGGCTGATAAACACTCAATATACTTCCATGTCACTTATGAAAAAGGTCATGAGCAAATTACATATACCAGAGAATGTCTCTTTCTTATCGTGCCCTTCTTCGCTCTTAATTTATCTCCCCCTCTCTCTATCTCCCTCTTTCCGTCGTTCTCTATCTCTGTCTCTGTCTCTCTCTCTCTGACACACTTCTCTTTCCATCGTGTCCCTTATATTTGTGTTTGGCGAGCGAAAATGGAAGACGGCGAACGCCGTAGACGAATTCCCAGTCGACTTGACTGATCACATTTAATTTGGCTGCTAATTTAATGTGCGCTTAGTAATAATTGCTAATCGAATCGGGGGAAATCAACTGAGTGCTGGGGTCGTCGATAGCCCCGGCATCACAGGCCGTGTCTTGTTATCACAGCGAAATCACCAGTCCCAGAAGCAAGCAATCCCGTTGCGATTTACAGAGGGGAAAAGATATCGAGCCCGCGATCCCATCCCATTTTCATTTTGGGGCAAACCTCTCCAAGTTGATTTTCGCATGAAATGTTTATTGAATGTCCCGTCGGCTAGAGCATACGTTGCTGGATCCTCGAGAGGTTCGCTGATTGAAATTCAGTAACGCAGTCAAGTTGAACTGATCCACAATCATCATATAGGCTTATCCTAAATTAGAAAACAGAGGAAGCCCCACATTTTAGTGTTTAATCGGTAGATGTACTACCGCTGTTGACCCCTTTCCCCCGACCTGTTTACCCCTCGGTGTCCCCCCAAATCAAGATGCGCATTTAAACACGATGCTCCGGATAGTTATAGCAAGGACATGTTGCGAGTATTATCCTCTGCAATTTCGCACCTTTAAATTTGATTACTCGTCGTTTGTTGGCTGCTTGTCATCTATCCAGTGGTAGGCTACACGCGCTGTGCTTGCAAATCCCACTTTCGTATACTTGTCACTGGTCCATTTGGACGGAGAAATCGATAAAGAGACGATAGAACCCAAGTTTGATGTACCATCTTGTGACACTTTCCAAGGCGGTGCATTACTGATGCACCGAGTGAATTGGAGATGAGCCTTGGATGCCCAAACCGAAATGCCATCGCTTCGTTCACGCGCATAGTTGAGGTTTGAATCACCACAACCGACTCATAGGCCCCAGCACTTCTCAGAAATACAAATATAATTGAATTAATTATATGAATGCTAACAGTCAACATCATCCAAACAAAATCAACTAGTCTAGAGTCAGCTATATACAGGCGGGCCAATTAGGATTCAGTTGGTCACAAATATAAGGTTTCTTTTTCGTTTGTTTTGTGCTTCCAAACCAAGGAGTATTCACCATTTTTGCAACCAATATGAATCGGGTTGGCCAAATTCTGTATATTGACGCCTTTGGCACAAACGATATGTAAACGCCAACATTATGTGCAAACCAACTCCAGACTAGCAACCATAATAATAATTAGTCAAGTTCGAAATAGCCAGAAACAAGCGTGACCTTAATTCATAATTCCCAATCTATCATCGCTCGTGTGTTCTGTAGGTCGGGCAGATAGTGACGTCACAATTTTTGTTATATTCTTCTTGGTAATTTGGCGCTCTTTGACTGCAGTAATGTCAATTTACCATGGTGAAAATTCCCTGCACGTGCTGCTACTTTCGCAGACGATTCGCTTGATGAATCTGTAATCTCAACGAGTGATTTGCCTTTAAGTCTTAAGAGGACCCTTTAGGGAGCATGTTCAAGACTGCCCATAATGTTTATATCAAGAGCCATTTCATGGAAACGTAGCTATTCTTGTATTCTTTAGGGTTGTCGGGGATGTTGGTTTTTAATAGAAAAAAAAGGTTGGACAAAAATACACTGCTCCCATTTTCGTCATGCGATAACATGGATGTTTTATTTATGTCAATTATTGGTTTAGTTTAACTGGTATGTCGTAGGTCGTACAGAAAATGTAGTTTTTGTCTGTACAACGCCTTCGGAATATACCTCTCCATTCCTTAGAAGAAAATATTTAACCGTTTCTTCAGCTTAAAAAGGCATGTGCTGATAAGATGTCAAGGCAAATTGCGTTTTCTGCGTAAGTAGTGTCATTTTCAAGGTTTCGGGCGAGCAACTTTCAAATGTCACATATATTGTGTAATCTTTGTTCATGTAGTCAGTATTACATTTTGGTCATGATCAGGGTTTCATTTTTTTGGTATTGCTTTGTAGCATTTGGTGTGTCTTTACTGATCAAAAGATAAGCCGGAGAAAAAAATAAGCCTTTATATTATCATGATATAACACATTACATGTTATATCTTAAACATGACGATAGCGTTTCCATGGCTTCATATTCAGATCAACAACATGGTGTCTTCTCCAACAGATTATTGCTTTTGTGTCATTAGAAAACTGAAACTAATGACAATCAGCTAATGGGTCATTAAGATGTATTTTGTCGAGAAGATTAATGAAAACAAAATCAACATCGATGTAGATGTGTGTTCCGAATGTGGTTTCCATTTAATATAATTTCAAACACTATATATCAATGACGCATTTATGTTACAATGCTTTCGTTTCACGTGATGTTTTGCAAACAAGTCAGGCATTCAAGCATGTTTCATATATGCTTCGATATTTAGTGCTCGCGCTAGCTACCACATCAATTAATTACATACTTGTATTTATGATGATTATAACAACACGAGGTACATAATATAAAACCATGAAAATTGCATTGACGTATACAAGGCTCGCAAACCATTCAGCCAGAAAAGATAAATGGTGAAACATAATGACTCATGATCATTCATTTCATCTCTACTAAAAAGTTCTTACAAATTCCATTCCAGTCTATGCTTAGTTGGCTCTACAATGGTAGCACTACAATCGTGTCTTGATGACGTCACAAACAACCGAATCATAAGCCTCGTCATCCTAAATACATTCCCAGATTTACAATCAAGTGTGGGACACCCTCCCCCCCCATGACCATGTTACGAAGCGACCGAGTCACAGTCGGATATTGAACCTTGGGTTTAATTTGATTAAATTTGATAATTTTGTCTTTGCCCGACTGACTGTGTTATGATAAAGATTCCAGGCTATTCATAGATTGCATTATTCTTGATCACACGGCTCGCCTCCTGTGACTCCAGTTCTCACATAATTGACTCGGCAAGCTATTCTCGATTTTGATCGCCATCCCCAATCAGATAAACTTATGAATATACAATATACAGGATACTGCATGAAGATAACTATGAAAATTAAATGTTTCTATATATAACTGTAGCTTTTAATTGTTTCAAGTTTTATCCTTTTGCTCGATCTATTATTGATCGAAATCTTAATAGCTCTGATGTGTGAATCCTGAACTTCGGTATACTTTTATCCAAATTGTCAATGGATTGTGTGATACACATAATCAACAAGCATTATCCCGTGGAATAACGGAATTGTTTAAGAAATAATGACCTCGTCATTTATCCTTTCATTGACAATTTCTATTGCATTATATTTCATTTCGATTGTTTGGAATACGATTATGAAAAATTAGAATTTCAGAACGAACTGAATTCGTTAGGTTTTATGGGTATGACGAAGCATTTTCCCCCCTCACCGTTCATAAACAACCCGTGTGATGTCGGCGTCACGTTAATAGGGAGACCCTTTATTGTCAATAACACTTTGCATAGTGAGTTCCATCCCAAGTGACTGATTAATATACAGGTGAGAGCATCCCCGACGATAAATGAAAATATTAATTGACGAAGACGTTTAGCAAGAGGATAGGCCATTTGGTCTGCACTTTACGATGATGATGGTGACGATGAGGATGATGATGAAGGCTATAAAAATGATGATGATGGGGACAATGCCGGTGATGATCATGATGATCATATATATATATATATATATATATATATATATATATAGTATAGCCCCACATGATGGAAATGATGTTTATATAGTTATAGTGTCACTATAATCCCCTGTACTCCATCTCTACACTGTCTTGTTCCTAATGTTTTTATCTTTTCACTCTTTTTCTGTCTGTCTGTCTGTCTCTGTCTGTCTCTGTTTCTATGTCTCTCTCTCTCTGTCTCTCTCTCTTTCTCACTCTATCCCCCCCACACACACATACCCACAAATAAACCCTCTCCCTCTCTTCATGTACTTTTCATTCTTTTAATAAATGTAAGGCTGGGTGATAAGTATTTAAGTGCGACCCGTAATCACGCACTGTGTCCACATCTACCTCAGATTTCTTCGTATCTTTACGTTTATACTCGCATTTTTCTATCCCCTCTCTTACCTTTTCCGCTCTCTCTACATATCCCCCTCTCCCTTTCTCTCTCTCTCTCTCTCTCTCTCACACACACACACTCTCTCTCTCTCTCTCTCTCACACACACTCTCTCTCTCTCTCTCTCTCTCACTCTCTCTCTCTCTCTTTCTCTCACTTTTATCTATGTTTCTCTCTCATTTACACTGACATACATACAACACACTTTTACCAACAAACCGGATAGGTCATTGTCAAAGTTGTAAAAAATTGTTTACATTTATTCATAAATCTCAGTTATGATATACGTTTATTTTTATTAGATAATCACTTATTGATAGAGTTACAATCGCTTACGATGCATAAGCTTGAAAATAATTCATGAAAAACAGTGACATTCGATTAGAAAAAGGAAAAGAGTGAAAGCACCGCGTCAATAACGCAGTCCTCAAACACAATCTGGATAGCTGTTAAGCCTAAACCAATCTTCAGCCACAAATTTGCACTTAAATTGTGTGGTAACGAAAGTGACCTGTTGACAGTAGAATTGAGACTCTTGTTGTTTGCCTCTCCGGTAGATGTGGTTGCCACCATGGAAGTGGTCTCTATGGTTAGAGTCCTCTTTCATCATCCAACATCAAGCGTGTCAGAGTAGACTATACTTCTGTTATGGCTGTCTTGTCTAGTGATGTGTGAATAGAGATGACATAATTTATTCTTCCCGAATTTATCCGTCCCCAAGGATGCTCAAACCAGGGACAATATGACCTGTGACATGTCTCTGCTCAAACGCCTACAGAGTATATTCATGTTATTCCACTGGCTTTAGCCGTCATGTCAAATCGGTCAACGTCACCCAAAGTATTGAATTAATTTCTTCTATATATGCCATGTTAAGTTAAGCTGGCATTCACTTAGATAAGGAGAGGCAAAATCTAGTGTAACGGAAGTAGTCTCGCATCTGTGATTTTAATTCTCTACTTTTAGCACCAGCTTAAACAGCTTTACTATGTCATTTTCATAGATATTTACATAAGCAATGATGAGGAATTACTATGTGTTATTTTTGCAGCAATAAACAATTTGCACATGAATCTGGGTCTAAGTACAACCCTGCGATATGGTTTCAATATCTCTCAAGTTAGTGGATCTTGTATGCAGACACCAGGTTCTTATTGCTTTGCAAACATCGACCAATATCTTTTCCGACTCCATGCTCTCTAATGGACTGGGACATCAGATGTGATATGAAGACCCTCTTTATCGGTTTGATGACTAAAATGTAAAGTTTTGTTTATCGCCCGCGTCCTTGAATTATACATCCCACTTACTACGGAGCTAGGGTGATGGTAACCCTATCTCCATACTCCATTCTCTTCGCCCTCGTAGAATGCACTAGTAATCTATTATGATAATGTGGCGTATAGTCGCGATGAATTATTTGCCGGTGGCCATCGGCACGCGTGCATATATATGTATTTATATATATATTTATATTATATGTGATATGCGCACGAACACCATTAGGACAATGATTGAGCGGGTCGTGTAGCTTGATAATCACCGAGGCGAACTGGGCGAAGAAGAGGAACGAATCGATGGGGTGGCAGCAGGGGCTAGGGGCGAAGTAATTTGGGGATGACGAAGCAACTGCGGTGCTGTAGACAAAGGGTTTGCGAGGAAGAAGTTGAGGAGGGGGGGGGGGGGGTAAGATTTGTGGGCAATTCATATCCATCTGAAGAGAAACATATGGAGAGTGAAATCATATTCTGCACCCCAAAAAAAAAAATCAGAGCAGTAAATCATGGGCTCATGGACGTTGCTCTTAGCTTACGCTTTAACCTCAAATCACGCAGATGAAATTCAGTCAGTGAAAGAAATAAACCGATGCCAATGGAGAACGCCTCAGAGAAAGAGAGAGATGGAGAAAGAGAGAGATGGAGAAAGAGAGAGATGGAGAAAGAGAGAGAGGGAAAGAGAGAGAGAGAGAGAGGGAGAAAGAGAGAGAGAGGGAGAGACGGGTAAGATAAGGGTGTGTGGAGGAAAAGGTAAATAGAAGCAACATATCATGTGATTATTAAGTTAAACAGGAATTGGGAAAAAGATCCAGTTACACAACCAATACTTATTCAGCCGTTTGATCTTTCATTTTTTTATTAAATGAATGAGATATGTGGATGGGAATGATATAAGAGTACAAAAGATACGGCTATCCAGATATGAGAAGAGAGAGAGAGAGAGAAAGAAGAAATAAAAATACCTCGAGCAGAGATTCGGCCAGCCAAGAGCTCAAGTGGATGTGATATGACGTCATTCTAGGAGATGGCAGCTCCGCAATAAACGCTGTGCATATTTACCGACCAAGATTTGTCTATATCTCGAGAGCTAGGATGTAAACTTTATGTCCCTTTCGATATCTCCTTTTTTTCTATTATCACCACTTGCCGTCGCGGCCCGTCAGATCGAAATATTGGGGATATTAGAATCACGCCGGCCGACACTGGTGGCGAATTCGTGTCATGCCACCACTACAACCCCCCCCCCCCCTTATCTCGTGTATCATAGAGACTGATATCTAATTTAACCGCCTTTTTTTCATGCGTATCTCCTTCCTCAATTTGGTTGTCTATTTCTCTCTTTTGTCCCCCCCCCCCCCCCCCCCCCCTCTCCCTCTCTTGTCTACACTTCTTCATTTTCTGCACGTAATGTTTAAAGGCTACTTTGGATTCTCTCTCTCTCTCTCTCTCTCTCCTTCTTGGCTTGTATATGAAAATTGATATTATTTCAAACATGACTACGTCATCACTATGCATTTGAACAAACATACCATGTTAAAGAAGGTATTACGTCATCCATAGTGATACAGTGCATACCACTGGTTGAAGATCTCATGGAAAAATGAAACTTGTGCTGGATACGCCCGAAAGATTTATGGAGTACATGTACAAGTATTGTTGAAAAGTGCAGGAAACAGATGGACCGATGAAGGGGGAGAAAGAGAGAGAGAGAGAGAGAGAGAGAAAGAGTAATAGTGTGATATCATGTTGTATGATAAAACGTCTTTCATAACCGTTATTTTGTTTGGGGGGGGGTTCTTTGCCATAATTTACCAACGAACACAACTGCCTCCTCCTGACCGTATGGCCCTACAGATAAATAAATCCATATAATTCTAAGACATGTTTATTTATCATATTGATTTATTGTTTTGTTTCTTTTTTTTCTTCAGGTTTTGGTATGACCTCTCCGTCCACGACATGGGGTCGAGCGATGCTGATCGTCTATGGGTTACCCGGATGTGCCGCCTGTATCCTATTCTTCAACATATTCCTCGAGCGCCTTATCACGCTCCTGGCCTACGTCATGAAACAGTGCCATGAGCGGAGGATACGCAAGATCAAGGATCAGCACCAGAACGGCCAAGCCAAAAATGGCGGACGGCGGCCTTCGGAACAGTCGGACGACGACTTGGAGAACTGGAAGCCTTCTGTGTATTGGGTGTTGCTCTACTTGGGGATATCAGCCACTGCCATTGGCTGCACTGCTTCCGCGGTTTATGTACATGCAGAAAAAGATTGGAGCTACCTTGACAGTTTCTACTTCTGTTTTGTCGCTTTTAGCACGATTGGTTTCGGGGACTATGTGACAAGTCAGGACTATACGTACGATCATCAGTACCTGTATCGTTTTGGTAATTTCATCTTCCTAACAGCGGGAGTGTGTTGTATCTATTCTCTCTATAACGTAGTTTCTATCGTGATTAAACAGTTCTTGAATTGGGCCATCAAGAAACTGGACTGTCGTTGTTGTGTCCGGAAGCGACCGCGGCCGAGACGGAACGCAATCACTCCCGGTCATCTTCAAAGACAGATGAACTCTGCAGGGAAACGACACAATGGCCCCGGTAATGTGGAGGTCACTGATTATGATAGCGAGACAGACGGGCGTAGGATGTCTGATGAGATGATCAGTATGAAGGACTTCTTGTCAGCAAATAAAGTGTCGTTAGCCGTCATGCAAAAGCAGCTTTACGAAACATCCCAACACCGACACCACTCCAGCAGGAATGGTGTGGGACAAGGTCTAAGCCAGGGTGTAGGGGGTCTTGCTATGCTTAATAACAAACTGCAAGAGACAGACAGGCGCGATTGACAATTACTGAGGAATAATGTCAATCGCCTTTAGAGAAGAATATATCGCAGCAATGTCATTACCTAAATTAGTTGCCTTCATCAAGCGAGGATAAAATACCGATGAGTGTCTAAATTCATTTTTACAGAATGATGCGGCTGCAATGGGATAAAGCGTATGGATGGAAACTTAATTTAGAAATTCAGTTTAAACCATTCACAGAGAAATCACGTTCACGTTCATCATTCCACTCATATGGAATAATTATTAGCAGTAAAATGACATGGAAAGTAATCAGAAGATTGCACCACCTACCACGCAACAAAGCCCTCACATGGACGGACGATGTTGGTCCCGCAACCATGGTAACGGAAAGCAATCGACTTAATGGCCTATGCAAATGTAATCGACATTACCAAAGGAACACGTAAAGAGCGTATACTGAAGCCCGTTGTCATGGCGTCTCCACAACCCAACTTTGTGACTTTGTTCAAAAAGCGCATGTTTGGATAGTGCGTTTATTTACTAGAAACACAATCTGCAACATGGAGGGAAATTAAAACTGTGATCGCGTAAATGGAGATGATAAATTAGGCAAGATGCTAGAACGTAAATCGACTGATCTTGAGGTTACACATTCTTTGTGAACGAGTGGTTAATTGTAATTTATAAATTACTAACAGGTACACACTAAAAGGATATTCCGCGTCGAAGTCTCTAGACATTATGAGCAAAAATGATTGATGCACGTTTACAGGATAAGCATTACAAAAACTTGAAAAGAGAACGAAAAGAAATTAGTGGTTGAATCATTTACTCGACAACCCTACGAAAGGGTAAAAGTTACGGCTGAACTAAATAGCATTACCTGAAACTGGACACTGTGATCTCATGAAGGAACCTCTGTCTGAAGAACATTTACCAGGATCATGCAATCACAACATGGTGAAAGAAGATCAAAATCATCCATCGAACAAAGTTTGCTTGGTCAAAGTTTAAATCCAAATATTTCAATACTCACCTCGTGCCATTCTATAGAGTAACGATCAAAAATGTAAGATGAATAGATTTACTTGACAGAAACATTTCTAAAGTTATTTTTTGTTGTTCTGGTACTGGAAGTGTTTTACGAAGAAAAAAAAACACCATTGGCTTTAATCGACTGTTAACTGTTTATCAAACACTATAGATTTTTTCTCTCCACTCAAACCACTGGACACGTATTTTGATATTTTGATATTTCAGTATAAGTTTCGTTTCATTCCATGAGAACTTGTTTGTTACCATTACCAGAACTCTAGAATATCTTTGATAGTGCATCTATTTATACATTTTAGTCATCCACATTGATAAGCCATGTAAGGATAAGAAGGCTGAATTGGGGGTTAGTAAGAAGAGATAAATATCAGAACTATGTGCATCTTTGTTATTAGAAGCCTCGTATTGCATGACTGTAAAAAACGTCATGACCTATGAACCACAGTTAACAGTGATTCAGATGAAGATGAAATGTCATAACAAGGGAATAGTGCACCCCCGATTTTGAACAAAATGCTTGCACTAAAGTATAACCATATTTGGCATTTAATACATTAATATGCGCAGTGTAGCAGAGAGTAGATATGCTAAGCCTAAAAGCCTTTTCAAAAGAGTTACGTAATCAACTATAGTATGCAAATATTAGGGAATTTAGAAGAATGGTTCACAAAGTGACCTTATATCAATTTTTCATGAACAAACATACATTTTCATACATGTATATATATATATATATAGTTACGTTTGTTTAGAATAATTACAGTTAAGTTTCTTAAAGAGCAGTGTTTCTTTATTACGCACTGCGATCAATATAAAAATGTATGAATAATGTATTATGTAGTCAATTGAAAATGCGTTATTTTAGCCTTAAATGTGTTTAATTCAAAGATATTTATAAGTATTTATTTGAGGAAGTATGTGATGTGTTTTGAGGAGCATCACAACGAGAACTTTTCAAGAAATTAGAAAGATTATATCCCATGGCCCGTATTCTAATCATTTGTTAACTTCTGACACAATGTTTGGTGGTTCTATTTCACAGTTTGGCATGGTCGGACTGACAATAGTAATTACTTTTAGGTAGAAAGGAAGATAAAAGGTCCTTGAAATTGATCAGAAATGTAATGAATGTTTACTAAATGGGTAATAATGTTTATTTTGACAAGAAAATTACTATGTGTTAGGAATAGCCTTAGCATCATTGACATCGTCATAAATATAGGAGTGATTTCAAAGAAGATTTTGTTTGGTACTGATAGTGTAAATTTGCTTTTCATCACCTTAAGACTAGTTTTCCAAAATCTATATTCAAAATTTGAATATTACTTTCAAGTTTGACGTAACTCTAGTTTGATGTCTCTGGAAGAAAACACGTTTGCATTTTTGCTTCATGGACCTAGCTTAATTCTAGGGTCGGGTTTAATTCAGTGAAGGCATAAGTTATCAATTTAAGGTCGAAAAACGAAGGTTCTATGAGCTAGTCAATTTGTCCGTTTTCTCTCTCTCAATGACTCTTTAATAAGTCCGTCAAAATATATTAGAATATCATATTATACGATATGCTAATGTAATCATATAATAATCATAATGATAACATTTGCATTTAAATGAAGTTGCAGATTGCAATCTAAAAAATAAAAAAATTCATCTTAGCGAATGCCATGATCACACTTCTTAAAACAAGATTAATAAAATAACGACTGGGAATGTTAAGCTCTTAGGAACAAAGACTTATTCAAATCTATGAAGTCTACCATTAAAATCGAAAATGAAAACAATAAATTTCGTTAGGACTAGATGTGCATATACATTTATTGGGGTGTGTCATAAAACTGTATGGTTTGACAAAGAATTAGCGTGGATTCCTGGTTATATAAGTTTTTTTACACACGCAATTCGAGCAAATATCTGTTTTATTACCATTTAAGTAAATTAAAAAAAGTGTCGGGCCTCCAACAGATCCTTGCGGAATACCACTAACCAACGCAGCAGGATTAGACATTTGTATCTAAAGAATATTGAAAACAAGGGGATGAGGATCAAATCAAGGGCGTCGACTTGGGGGAAGGGGTGGGGGGGGGGGAGAGGGCTGGGCTGACACTCTTCCTTTCGAAGAATCCGATATTGTTGTTGGCTAAATTATATGCTCTTTGTACCATTGATTATGTTGCGTGTTGCCGACTTTTCGGCTCGCTTGTCTGTAAAGTCAGTCTGACGCCCCCTGTAAATGTTCAAGCGATGCCTCTCATCGTATTATAGGTATGAAATGAGTATATGCACGGCTGTGTTCAAAAAGCAGCGGGTGACATGTGTTTAATGATAGCAATACAGCAATTATATTTTAAAAATACAGAATCAAGCATTCTTTAACTATTTATATTACTATATCTTGATAGATGAACTACTTCATGAAAATAAGACATATTATTTGTCCTATTCTTTTATCGTCGTAATATTTGATTAGGTATTTGTGATACAATTCGAAAGCAAGTTGCCTGTATTTTTGTCGGACATTTTTTATTAGTAAACTATTTTAATAGTAATTGAAATGATTCCATTGTAGTATTTAAATATGGAAACCTTACAAATGTAGAATTTAAATATTCCATCAACGATGACAAATATTCGTTTGACAAAAAAATGCTTTGAAAAGTAGTTTAAAGTCAGAGGTTAATGTTATTTTCTATATTCATTTCAAATTCTATACATGTATATATGATATATTTTCTTCCACGCCGAACTATATTGTGTTCTTATCTTCTATTCCGATAGTTTATACCAGACGATTATTTTGATGAATTCCATGATTTTTTATAACCGAACAAATGTGATGATTATTGTCATGTCAGTTATATTTGTGACGCTATTCCTGATTGGCATAATATGGATTTTCGTCAAATTTTGCCAGTCAATTCATTTTTTTTTTGTATGAGAGTACTGGGGTAAAAGGTTGTGAGTGAGAAAATATTTGTTTCTTCTTCTAAATATTAATGAAGCTGTAGAAGGAGATTGCTCTGTGCAATTTCTTTCTTTTAAATAATATGTTATATAATCTTGCATTGTAAAACACGCCATCTACCTAATTAATCGTTTACCAGAAGATCACATAAGATATTATATATTTAGTGGTATAAACTTTGAACAAATTCGAACAAATAGATTGCGTTTGATTGCACTTGATTTCAGTGCAATATAAAGAGATACTTAGTTATGGTTTATCATAAGCTTATACGTCGGATGATGTAAATAACATGAGGTAAATAATTGCTCATATTTCAATATAATAGGGTTAGAATTACTCGTCTTGATAACTGATACAGTGATTTTAATTAACGTTAATGCCTTCGGACTAATGTATCAAATACATATTGTTATCGTATCAGCGAAGAAAGAGGCGAATATTCTAAAACTGGCAGTGTTTGGACTTTCACGAACAAATGAGATCAAATTAAAAGAAATAAAATCAAATGATAGCGATATCTCGAAACCAGTGAACAAATATAGATCAATCTTTTATATATAGTTGTATATTTATATGCATTCACTTCTATTAAAGAACAATGAAGATTAGGGCTTCTATTAGTACCCTTTTGTCTTCTTAAGAATATTTTAGTCATAATGTTTTTTGCCCTACCATTATGGTAGACGATTACAATCAAGAAGAAAATGGACATAGCACCTCTTCATTGTTCATCTTGAGTAACGGATCAGACACTGAGTTGTAGACACATTTGAGAAATATCTGTTTGAGTACCCTCTTATCTATTTCGAAACAAGTATCTATCGAATCCTTACTTAATAAAGGCGTGGTACCTTCAATATATTCTGTTATTAGACGGAGAGCATCTCTGCAGTTTGCTTTCTTTTCAATCGTTGATATTGATTTGCATAATTTTGGTTTGATTGCATCTTATTATATGTCAGTGTGTGTGTATGTATAGATAACCTAAGTATATCATTATGATATAGATATTTAAAAAAATATAACTTGAGAGCCTGTATACAATCTTATATTTCCATTCTCCGCTCGCTTTCACGAGCTAGATCTTGTTATTATGAATAAATTGCTCTGTCATTTTTCAATGAAACTATCGTCTTTTTTTGTTTTGTTATTCGTTTGCTTTATTTGTTTGTTTGTTTGTTTGGAGTGTCTTGTGTACCAGCAGTTCAAGCTATGTCTAACCAAGAATATCATGGTCAGCTTTGAGTCGGATATGTATGGAACGACAAAAATTTTTTTTTTTCCATTAGACAGTCATCATAATAACGACTATACACAAAGAATAAAGTGATTGCATAAACCACATAGTTACATGTAACCCTCTATTTATGTATCACATATGCCCTAAACAGATTCACTGTCATTTCTACCATTGACGTGTTTCTCTCTGTATAATTTTTTTCTTTGAAATCCAACCTTTTAAATCTTCCAATTTCTTTAAAAAGGGATGTTTTTAGAAAAAACATAATCATGATACATTTTTTTCAGGATACATATCCATGGCTGAAAAGATTCAATGTCTGTGAAGCTGAGTAATACATTTTGTTAATGGCCAAGCATATAAAGTCGTCAATTCGAAGTATATGGGCTTTATATAAAGCGAATGTTAACTACTGACATAATACTTCAAGATACTTAACATTGTGTGCCATATTTATATTACAAAATGTATTACTCAAAACATTTCACTCATACCAGTTTCAATCTGAGTTTTGTATGTGCACATTTGCCCCAAAATGACAAACATATGAATAATGCCAGTTATCTATATAGTAGCAGACAGTGACAAAGCTCTTATTTAAACATTCCTGATAATCACTTTGATTCGCGAAATCTACATCGACTTTACATTTTGAGTGTAGAATATACACTCTTTAATAATTGATCAAGCTTCATGCTTTGTTATGTGTAATCAATGGTGAAAAACTAAAATCAATAGTGATGCCCTTCACTCTGTCTGGCAATAGTATTAACCAAACATATATAATACTTACCGAAAAAACATTCATTTGAAATGAAGTCCCAAATGGGTGAATATCATAAAGAAAAAGAATAAACAGATTAGTTTTAAGGAAAATTTATAAAAAGTAGTATTGAAATATACATGCCCATTGATAGAAAGTCAAAGTAGATACGTTTGTTTTAACATGACGATAAATACAAATTTAAGTTGTTGTTGTTGTAACGAAAACGTCGACTGGAAAGGATTTATAAATGATTAGTTTATTTTTAATATAACTTGATCGGTGAGGCATATGCATGTTATTGATAAAGTCAATGTTGTGTAAGATTGCTTTGAATCACGGTCATCATCATCATCACCACTATACAATATATAAAAAGTTGTAGTACATGAATGTATATTTTGTGAAGAATACTTGATCATGTTTTGAATTATATCTAGTTCACCAGCTGTGCAAAAATAACTTAATTGGCGAAGCATGGTTTAAATATGATTATTGCGTTACAGAAATTTTCTTAATCGTCATCATCTTGATAATTATAAGGACTAATAACATGTTTACCACGGTCACCATCATCATCATCACCATTAAACAATATATAAGAAATTGTAGTACATGTTTATGATGAGAATACTTGACATCATACCTTAGATATCATCTAGTTCATTACTTATTTGGAGATGCGTTTAAATATTTGTTATAACATTTTAATTATATATGAATATATATACATATATATAATAATTATGTACCATCGCCATCACCATAAGTATGGAATAATGAGGCGGAGACTAGCTTAACACTCCGGTATATTTCTTCGCCTCTCTTTCCGGTCGCTTGTTTCTCCTACACAAAAGACATCAATAATTATTGAAGGAAAAATTGCTTTGTTCCAGAAAAACAAATTGACCCATTTCCAATCTCGATTTGGATTATGACAATCCTTTTGACACCGACATACATTAATCTTGTTATAGTGATGAATATGTAATAATACCCATTTCTGATCTTGAGTCGGATTATGACAATCCTTTTCACACCGACATACATTAATCTTTGTTATAGTAATGAATATGTTATAATATTTATTTAAAAAAAAATCATATTTAACTTGAAACACTGGAAACTGTGGTACATCTATCTCATGGTAAATATAATGTGGCACAAGGAGAATATTAATGTGGCATTATAAAGAGTTCAAAACGGTATATACTGTGCATACCTTGACACAGTTTCCTGGGAGATTATTCAAACTATGCCAGCGTCAGCGCCGAACGAAGCCCTCCAACAATCCACCTCTTTCTAATCCATCTTACCGGCCTTCCCCTTCGGCGCAGTAATTGCAAATTCAGTTTCTACCTTTTTTGTCTTCCTTATACCATCTCTCTCTCTCTTTCTCTCTCCCCTCTGTCTCTGTCCCTCTTTCTCTCTCTGTTTCACTCTCCTCTCAGTCTCTCTCTGTCTCCTTCACTTACTCCCATGCTAACCTGCTTATTACAGGTGTCAGGGCTCTGTTGTCATAACGTCGATAGTTTATTAGCAAAATGTGACCATGGCGTTCCTTATATTTATTTGCGATGCTGCCGATGCGGCTCAGGTGGGGGTATAATTTTTTCTCTCCCTCCGACGAAATTAATAGATGATCTGTCGGTCGAAGAAGACAGACCATCTAAATATGTTAAATGAAGTTTTCACGATAACAAAGAACAAATACATCAAACAACAAAAAGCAAGTATTTAAAGTATTTATTAGCAATTATCTGAGATTTGCTTCGATTTATAGAAACAAAACATTTTTGTTCTAGGTTCCTACCCTGCTCCTTACCATTAACTGTGTTGTTATATCTTTTACACTTTTACCATAGTATCATAGTCTATAGGCCTGTTTTTAGTGGACTGTAAAAGGCTTATAATACTTAATATATACTATGATGATTTTTTTTTACAAACTAAGAGTTATTTAATGATTATACAAATGAAATTGAAGGAAAAGGACACACTTATCAGACTGACTTGAGTAAACAGAGAATACGTGTGGATGATGACTTTTTATCACCCTTTTTAATAAAGTAGACCCTTTATGTCTCTTTGTCAGAAATGACATTGGAATCAGGTGGTCTTGGGTTCCAGGAGACAGCGAGCGGTCACAACTTTCTAAATGTCAATTTGTCAAAAGTCAGACTCAGGTGGAGTTAACTATTCTATTCCATGCTCTAGTTATCACTCGAGTTGTTGTAATGGTGGGATAGGCTAAGATGTGTCGTGCATGGAAGGTAAATAAAGAAAGAGAGTGAGGGATAGGGGGAAGCGGAGCTTTGTTACAATGATAGGATAAACAAAAAGTATTGTTCAAGGGAATAACAATGTTAAAACTGGAGAGAAATTGAGTAAGAGAAAGAGGGGAACAGAGGGTGAAAGGAGAGAGACACAGAGAACAGGAGCGGGAAAGTGAGATGATGGGAGAGAGAAAAAGAGGGGGTGTTTTAGAGATAGCCAGTGGTGTGTGGAGTGTGGGTGCGGTGCGTGTGCGCGCGCGCGCGCGTGTGTGTGTGTGTGATTGCTAAAGAGGGAGATGGAGATGGTTAGAGATGTGTGGGAATGCATTTTGTGTGTGCTATGTTTTTAATAGAGAGAGAGAGAGTAACAAATATATCTTTTTAAAAAGTAGGGGGAGAGGCAGGGAATGTGATGAAAGGGCATGCCGGAAGGAAAATTATTAATGTTCAAACCTTTTCTTTAAAGAAGGAACTTAACGACTTCTCGTGGTGACCAACGAACAAAGCACTCTACTCAAGATCCCTCCTATGTTATTCGATTTTGCATAAACCTTTGTTACATCAGACGTACAGAGTAACGTGAACATTTTGAAACAGTAACAAATAATCACACAAAACTATTAAAATGTTCCAGACGTTTCGTAAGATATAACCCACATCTCCCAAACTTATTCATCCCTATCTAACCGTTGTTTTGTATGCAAACATATTTTATGTTTATGGTGTTTCTTAGACGAAATATTATCAACGTTCATAGATTGACGATGAAGTTAGCCGATGCTTCTAAGACTGTTAACAGAGTTAAAAATTCGCTGTTGGTATGATATGTCAAAGGAGTTTTTAATTCGTTGCTGGTAGGATAGGTTCAGAGGCAAACGATTTTACATTGCATCAAACTCTTTACATTTTCAAAATATAAAAACTATATTTTGTGGAAGAAAAAGTGAGCCTGGCAAATTTCGGAACTGTTAACATAAAGCGCTCACAGTGAATTTCCATATTCATGGTTAAACGAATTAGTTGCCTGCGAATCGAATGCGTACAATAATTATAAAGATGCATTCTAGGAGACAAATATTAGGACTAATATTGTTTTTCCACAATGATCGTGGAAGTAGTGGTTTGTACCTATTGCGTGAGTGTAGTCGATGGTGGCGCGTACGCTGCACGTGTAGCAGAAATGGGATTTAAAAAAATACCATAATTTGCTTGTGGTGTTATCGCTAGTTAATCAATACATCCTTAGACGTTTAAATTAGGTGATCCGAATTTACTAAAAAGACATTTTGATGATGATTATCATGATTGCGTAGTTTTCCCTGTTGCAACAACACGTGGTGGCCTATCTGGAAATAACTCGTAATCTGCTCAAGTTCTTTTGCGATATAAACCAATGTTACCAATTTGCCCCTAGATGTGCTAATAACCATGGATGTTACTACTGATACTGCTGCTGCTGCACCTGATACTATTACTACCACTACCACTGCCATTACTGAACACTAAAGTAAAATATGAAAAAAATTGCAGCTCTCTACGTCGGGTTTTATGCTATCAACCTTGCATTTAGGATCTCCATCATACTTCTCACATTTTCCTCTCTCTTTCCGATTGTCCCGCTTTTTATCTCTGTTTGAAGCCTCGCAGTTCGGCCTCGCCCTTTCTCTCCCCTTCTAAACTCCCTCTCCCTATCTCTTTCTACCTCGGTCCCTACCTTCCCCTTAAATCCACTTTCTCACTCTATATCTCTCTTTCTTCTTACTTTCTTTCTTTCTTTCTCTATCTCTCTCTCTCTCTTTCTTTCATCGTGCAATCCACTCCGTCTCCACGGTATATACATCCCGCAACTCCACAATAACCATGACATTCAGCTGGCGGCAAACGAGTCAGATTCATCATGTCAAACTCCACCTCGGATAAAATGCAAATCGTCATCTCTTTATGACGTCATCCATGAAGATTGTCATGGCAACTGGGCGAATGTATACAGTTCATTGGCCATCGTGAATACAATGGTGACGAAATGGGGAGAAAGAGAGAGAAGGAGGTGAAGTGAGAAAGGGGATATTTAGGCGAGGAGTGTCATTCGGTCGAGAGTGTGATGGGGAAGGGGTAATTAGGGAGGGGTGTTGATTTGTTCAGTTTGGCGCGCTCTGCACGTTGGCGACAGCATGACACATGCAAAACAAACAGAAATCAGGTAAGGAAAATAATGTCAGAGCTTTATCATGCAAGATGAATTGCGTGTTTGAGGGAGAGAGAGAGAAGAAAGAAACAAAGACAGCTTACTTCAGGTCGTGATACCGAATGAGATGGTAGAATGATTGGTAAGACAAAATTCGTGCAATACTTGTACATACAAGTCATGTTGTTGGACATTAACCGACCTGGATTTTTTTTTGACAACACAAGTTAACTTTATAGGCCTACTTTATAGCGTTTTCTAGGAATTAACCGTAGGTATATTGTAGAATGTAACTACAACCCTCTCCGTACTGTTACGGATCCCTCACACAGCTTTTCCTTCCCAGCACATCTTGGCTGCGAAATAACTGGGACAAAGAACGGTTTGATCGAAATAATTCAGTAAAGTTAATAACAACATACAACTACCACCTGAAACACATACGCTCGAACATTACCCGACGCAGCCGTCTTTATATAAAGTGGCGCCTCGACAAGAATCCTCTAATGGAATTATGACACTCATTTTGCTCACATCTCTTGAAAATGAGAGGAATAATCAGATATCCAAGATAAAGTCAAGCTAGGGAAAGAACATCCGGAATTCAGGATAATTGATGAGGTATATTACTATTAATTGAAAGTGTTCCAGGGTAGGATGATAATAAAGGTATAAGGTTTTACAATGTAGAAGTCACATGTTACTAAAGTGCTGAGGGCTCGATGGATAAAAATAAGATCCGGAACATGATGAAGGAGTGAATATAAAGGAAGTCAAATAAGCAGATATGTATTGATGGCATTTTATAAGCAACCTAACCTAACGTTTCCTAATAACCTTTGGAAAGAAAGTAAAAAGGATGGTCTCTCATAACTTGTTTAATTTAAGGTAGAAACAAACAAACAAAATATTTATGATCGCCATAGTTTGGAAGGGTTGTTTGGTAGGCATTTATCATATAGTATTTTCCTCTGGTGAGTAAATAACATATATTGGATCTACACGTTTGTTATTGAAGGAAACTTGATTGACATGGAACATTAATATTTAGTTTTACAGAACATAAGTACAATAATAAAATTGAGAAATCTCGCCCCAAGAAATTTTACTTAGGCCTATTCTGAGATATTCCCCAACAAAATGTATGAGAGAGGCATAAAGCAAGAAAAATGTACAGTTTCTCAGCACGACATGGGCATCGCCATTTTTTTTTTATAACGTAACGTACTACGTGAAGTCGTTTAACAAATACATTTTTGGATGGATCATGTATGGAAAGATCATATTTATGGATGCTTCCTTCCCATTTGTATAATGGTGATGAAGCATGTTATTCACCAGCTATTGTCATTTGTCCTACAATTGCCAGAACGCAAATTGCATAAATTAGTCGGTGCTCTTCTGGGTGAAGGTTTCTCATGAATAAAATAGATTTGTCAACTGGTAAATTTTAGTATTTTTAAATGAATTGGTTATGGTTCCCCTGATAAATATTTTTCACCGAATATAATTTACTAACTTCTCAGCTATGATTTTCCTCAGTGAAAAGTGAGGGTTTTGTTATTGCCTAAAAAGTCTTTGAAACCAAAGCTTCGTGCATGATACATCTACAGCTTCAGCTGGTACGTCACGTTTCAAAGAAAATGGCTGCGCCCATGTCAACATCACGTCATGCCAAGAATTTCTTCATTTATATATCTCTTTTACATTTTCAGAAGGAATATTGTACTTCAAGGGGAGGAAATACATCAAATTTTTCGGAATAACTACAATTATTTTTTGGGGTAAGGTTTCCTTTAAGTTCTTCACATGTTTCGTAAAATTACCTGGTTATTGTCGTGAGAACATGATTGTAATTGAACACAAGCAGTGATAATTGTATATAGAGGTGTCGAAGCCGAGTGGACTGAACACTTCACTGGAGAAACGAAGGCCGTGGGTTCGAACCCGGTTGAGGCACTAGTGTCATTTGACCAGACATTAATATATACTTGCCATTCTTCACCCAGGTGGCGGTAGGAAAGAATTCCTTGAATGTTCGAAGCACCGATATGGATAGCCTAGCAAGAGCCAAATGGAGTGGCTCGAGCACCTTGAGTGGTGGATATGTGCGCTTAAGAAATATCCATTATCTTTTTCATTATCGATGATAATAAACATATTAAAGATAATACTAGTAGTAATGGTAACAAAAGAAGATGAAAATGATAATAAAAATAATGATTTTAATAAATGTATTCATATTTTAGTCACAGCTCAGAAAATATAGTACCTGTTTCCTCTAAACCACATCGCATAGACGTTTGAATCTGGTGCGATCAACCGTCTGCCAAATGAAACGGACCCGAATTAGACAGAATGAATTTCCATATTTTCTTCTCCCAAAACAGAAGGCAGAACAGATAACATCCGCGGGCCTAACTTGATGCAAATGAAAGATTTTTATCAAATGAATACCCACGAGCCTAGAGGCCAAGCATAAATTGGTTTCCCCCCATCACAGTATCATAATTTTAGTCGCAAAAGGTCAATTCCCTTTAATTGAAAAGATTGGCACATGGACCGTGTGCGCGTATGGCGACCGGCAAGCAATCATTGCCATCAACTTTGATCCGTAAACAGATCGGTCCTTTTATAAATCAATCTTGCAAGAAATAAAATCTTTTTTAAAAATTTAATAACACAAACACAATCTTTGTAATCAACAACCAATAAACGATCGTTTATGGATCAATAAAATATTGTCCGGATTAATCAATACTATTGATCAATTAATTTGTTCATATTATGTTTATATATGTTCTTACTTATTATTTGTTGCTGTAATGAGTTTATGTTCATGATTTTGATATTATTATTATTATTTACTTATTTTTAAACTATTGTTCCTTATTCTGTTTAACATTGCCTCATGGAAGACCACCATTATTGGTGATAAAGAGTCACCCTGTCTAAATATCAGAAGTAAATAAATAAATACAAAACAAGAAAGAAGAAAGGAAAAAATCAGAAAGTGAACCGGGTTGATCATGCATTGAGCCTATGGGAATGAGAGAATTCAGTAGCCAACGGGTTTAAAAAAGCAACTCAAATATCTCTTGTATAAATCACTTTCAATCCTTGCATTCAAAATCTTCGTTGGATGATTGGGTCGAGTAATTGAGCTGATTCTCGATCTCGGATGGGTCGAAAAATGTCTTAAAAGAAAAGATAGATTTAAAAAAAATGACTGACAAAAGATCTTTTATATTGATCTTTATGGCATCATATGCCGACCATACATGCCCGGCATGCAGTTGTCCATAGGGGATGGAATAGCATTAGATATAAAATGAGCGCTGGAATTAGCCCACTTGTCGAATATGGAATAGGGGGAATAGAGCAAGGGGGAATTCGTAGAATCTTGAAGCGAGATTATGACATGGCCCAGTATTAGTATGACACAGATGCATTCGAGGTTATGTCGTAATATGTAAGTTGCATTTTCCCATCACATTCTTGTTTCAAATGATATAAGTCTATATTTCAATATCCCCAGAAAAGGAACACAAAGATAATTGATAATTGTTTTAAAAAAGGTTATTTTGTCATTTAAACAAATGTGTACTGTTTATTTATTATAAACCCACGTTTTTTTTGGTTCAAATCTGAAGTTGCCCGTTCCACTACCTCTAACGTCATCTGCTTTAAATTCAAATATGTCAATATAAATATTTGTGAGTGCGCGCGTGTGTTTCGCGTGTATGTGTATGTGGTGTGTGTGTAGTGATGTGTTCATGTGCATTCTCCAGTAGCGAGAGAATAATAATTTTAATACTATGATATTATAGGGAACAAAATGAATCTCACGTTCTATGCGTCCTTGAAATACTATTTCATTCAGAGATTGTGCTGACAGTGTTTTCGATTTTCCACCTGATACAACAATTGCATTGTACCCGTGATTGTTACTCGTGTTTCGTATAAGACTTTGTTTTATTGTTATTTGAATTATCGTTATAGCATGTATACAGCAAGGACATTTTAATGATATATGGAGCTTTAATATCAGATACTTCAGCTCACTTTGGAATTAGACAAAAGCAATGGTTTCTTGTTATAGAATAAAGAAAATATAAGCTTTTCAAATCTGCTTCGGACAAAAATAGAAAGTGCTTCAAGCTCCTTGAATAGAAAAGGTTGGATAACTGCTGTCTAGTCTAGTGCCTAAACGTCGAAAAGCAGGTAGGAGCAACTGCAAACTTTTCCGACGTTTATATGATTCCGAAAATCCCGCCCAGCCAAATGGCTTTTTAACAACCGTTCGGTTGCATGGGGTGAGCAGGGGATGGGGTAGGAGGGGGGTAAATCCAAATATGATTCCATCCCCATTTTTTGGTCTTTCCTCCTTTCCATTTTTTGCTTTGCTTTCTGGCAGGGAAAAATATACATGCATGTAAGTAGGTCACGTCTGGCCAGATGCATGTAATTATTGCCGTCTGCGTGGATGTCTAGCCCCACACATCTGATACACTGTAATTTAAAAAGTACAATCATCAAAGGCAATAAAATAGGGCATTGACGAAATCCATCCAAAGATTTTTGTGGTATGAGATTGCCACTAAAACCAAACAAGGCCTGAATATTTTTTGTTTCCTGTAAGAATACATTAGTGGTTAATTTTGAAATTGTCCCCTATGGTTTATGATATGAAACACTTAGGAAACAAGGAAATATTTTTAAAAAATCAAGTAATTGAATATATTCTGTATAATTCAATAATCGTCATTCTTAATTGAAATGGTTAGATTATAGGCCATATTCCTTTCGTTATACTTATGACTTTAATTACGATTACCTTGTAGGTACCGGGAATGCGACTATTGATTCTAGCCTCAAGATAATTTGGGAAAAAGGTGTGGATAGTGTGTCTCTTTCTTTTAAACAAAGGGATACCTAAGATTTAAATGGTGCCAATATCGCAGCGCAAGCGACACTGGAGGGAGAGTGGGAAAGGTACATTGTGTTTGGTAAGAAGACGATAGGCAATGATAGGTGCAAGTTATACTTCTGTAACTTGTGGCATTTGTGATGATAATACTACTGTAGAAGTTGTTCTTGGATCAAAAAAAAAAAATTATTTTAGTAATACATGTATATGTAAAGCAGCAGCACGAGTAGTGGCACAAGTAGTAATGGTGTAATCAGCAGCACTAGCATCAGCATCAGAAGTAGAAGTAATGATATCGTAGTAGCAGACAGGGGCGGATCCAGCCGGCGGCAGGGGAGGGGGCCCAATACGTGATAAAATATTTAGCGGCAAAACAGCCGGCCGATCATTCGCTCAGTGAGGGGGGGGGGGGGGGGTAGTGAGCACTAATTTTCTTGGGGGGGCCCTCGAAAATCGCAACCCCCCTTGAGCGCAAGGGGAGGGGGCCCATCTCTAAAAAAAAGGTAACATTTTTCCCCAGGGGGGGGGGGGGGGGGGGCGCAGGGCCCCCGGCCCACCTGGATCCGCCACTGGTAGCAGACGTAGTATTACTATTTGTAGTAGTGGTAGCAGTAGTGGAAACATTAGTGTTGAATGGTCGCGATAAATGCCGATGTTTGAATAGCTAATGGGCCATTCAAGGAAAGCTCTGTTTCCTCAGCACGCTGTATGAGTGTATACATGTCGCTTGAAATATAATCATGTGGCGTAGCGTTGGCTCTGTCAATGAGAGACAGAGGCACCTTTGATGTCTGTGTGTTGGGGGGGGGGGGGGGGTGGGTGTCTAATATTGATATATGTGTAAAGCGACCGAGTGTAGATGTTACTTAGGGGTCGTCTTCTTTCCATTTTTCTCTTTCTACTCTTCTTTTATCTCCCTCCCCTCTCTCTCGCACATATATCTGTCTCAAACATTATACATACGTATATATATATTTCATACACGTTGGATAGCGATGACACTATATGAATCAGTGCCAACACCTTTTTGAAGAGCAATTATCTTGAATCGAATGGCAGTGACTTTTTGTATAACTGACGTTGCTCACAACTTCTTTAACCGGTTTGAAGTCCTGGTGTTATTACATAATATTATGTGACGAAATATGGTAAGCAGTGTCGGAAGCATCAGCGCCATCCCCTGAATTAATCACTTTCGAATTAATTTCGAGTAATGAATGGTTGATACTCCCGTACTTATACGTAGCGTATTGACATGCATGGCTGAAGGTCGTTTCTTGGAAATTACTGCCCTTTATATAATTAGGAAGGACATGAATTATTTGCATTTGCTCAGAATTATTGGGGATTATGGTTTTTATATTATACGAAAGCATGATATATAATTCTGCGTTACTATTCATCCTTGTTGTTGAAGTACACTGTTAGAAAAAAATTAAACAAGTTGTTTAAAATTTTAAACAACCACAAGTTAACCCGTGAATCGCTCAACTGTTGTTTAAAAATTGAACAACTTAAGGTTGTTTACGTTTTGAACACTTAGTTGTTTAAAAATTTGTGCAAGTTGTGTAAATGTTTAAAAGGAGTTGCTTAAATGTTAAACAGAAATGTTTAATGGTTATTACCTGGTTGTTTAAATTTGTGAAATGACCTACTTGAACCACTCCGAGCAATAATCACAAAGATTACACTGTAACATGTAGAGCTTGTTGCCAATTTACTTCAACATATTTTGTTCATCATATTCATTTAACAGTGACAGACAACATTATTATTTGTCTCTATAACTTCACCTAAAGCCCATCGGCGAAGCCGAGAAGAACCAAGTCGTCGCCTTGCCCTTGTTCCGCCATTTTCGTCTGCACTGCACTGCACTAGCACTGCATGCTTGCATGCATGTACTATGTACGTACTTTGTGCATATCGCATGTGTGCGCGCAAATTGCAATCACGTATCGAGAAAATGTCAACGACGTGAAATCATGATTGGTAAAATTTATCACGTGATTTTTCCCCGGGACTTTTTAAACAACTCTGTTTAATTAAATCTTTTTTGCTTTTTTAATAAATAGTTGTTTAAGCCAATCGAGCACTGATTTTTCGATTTTGAACAACGTTTATTTTAAACAGTGATATTTTAAACACCGTTCTAACTGTGTAATGGCCTTAAAAATCAAGCAAAATAATGAAATATATGGTATCACGGTCGTCTCTTTAAATAACGGTATCTCGAAAGTTTTTAAAATATCACAATTAGCTGATGACGCTGTCCTTTTTCTTAATTCCAATGAATCTGCTAACATTTCACTTGAAGAAGTCAGAAGGTTTTGATATTTCTCTGGGCCAAGCTTAAATGTTATGAAAACAAATGCAATAACATCGACACCTCAAATAGAGTAAATACAACATTTAAGATGGAATGATAAGTATTTAGGTATATACCTAACTAGAAATAAAAAAGAATGTGATCGACTGAACTGGTCTGTGAAACTTGAAAAAGTTAAATCGATTCTAAATTTCTGGAAGATGAGAAATTTAACCATTTATGGTAAAGTTGTTATAATTAAATCACTTATAATTTCACAATTTGTGTATGTTGCTTCAGTATTACCCATTCCTCACAAACTAATTGTTGACTTAAACAAACAGATTTATAATTTTATTTGGAATTCAAAAAGAGACAAGATAAAGAGATCAGTCTTAATAAACACAACTGAAAATGCAGGTCTACATGTAGGTATGATAGACTTGCATTCCAAGTTCCAATCCCTGCATTTAACATGGTTATCAAAGTGTTTTGAAAATACCCAAGATACACCATGGAAATCCATGTTTAAATTCTGGATTGAAAAAATATGTCCATTGTCATTGATTTTAAAATAAAAATGTTCTCGCAAAGATATGTTGACTTAATGTTCAAAACACAATCTACCTGAGTTTTATGTTAATTGTCTCTTATGCTGGAGTGAACTTAAATATATTGACATTTTGCATGTCGAAAGTGTTAGAAATGAAGTGTTATGGTACAACAGTAACATACAATTTGATAGTAAAACCTTATTTTTTGAAAAATAGTTTACAAATTGTGTTGAACTAGTTGATGATATTGTAGAAAATCGACATTTTAAGACACGAGATCATATTTGTAATGTGCTTGGTTCGAATTCCTTATTGGTTGACGTTATGTATACGAAGCTGAAAAAAGGCGATCCCTAAAGTTTGGATAAAACGAATTCATGAAGTCAACCAGCATGATGATAACGATTGAGGTACTATACAACATTATGACAATGATTTCTGTGAAATTAAAACAGGTGATGTCATTAGGTTGTCAACAATGAATTCGAAACATTTCTATAGTTTAATGAGTGAGCGCAAGAAAGTGATCTAGCTGTATTAACACACTGGGAAGAAATATTTAACCTTCCAATTGATTTTGACTGGAAATAAATACTGAAATTGGAGTTTAAAACAATAAAAAAAAACAATAAAGTAAAGCAAGTAAATTTTAAAACACTTCATCGAATTTCACCGTTCAGATATAATTTATGTAAATGGAAAATTGTAAATGAGAACTTATGTGCTTTTTGCAAAACAACTGAATCGTTTGTTCATGTTCTTTTAGAATGCCCCATAGTATTAGTATTATTCTGGAAACGCGCTGTTTAATTTATTCGTTATAACTTCAAGGAAACACTGATAATAAACGAAAAATAGCTGATTGTTGGTGCAGATTCTAATTGTTCCAACACTAAGGATATTAATGTAATTATTACATATGCACAATATGCAATATATAAAATGTAAATGTTAAACTACTTCCAAGGGAAAACATACAACAGTCTTGCAATATGGCATGTTTTTTAAAATGAACTGTGTTTGGATAACATTTTAGATGTTATATCAAATGCCCTTCAACATTATAGCCCTTTGATTTTATCTGATTGTAAAGATTTCAAGAGATGAGGTGTAAAGTAAATGTATATTTCTATTTCAATTATTTTGTTGTTAAATGTATTTTATAACCGAATAAATACCTCTGAAGGGGAAATTTAAAAAAAAAAAATTGTAAGGATTAGTCATGCGTTCCTTCTCTAAAATGCTTCACTGGATTGATTTGAACACAGCATCATCGCAAAGACTTTTGGAAAATCAAGCCATATCACTTTTATTAACCTTGTTCACCACCTTTACATTGATGGATTACGTAACTTGATTACGTAATATGATTTCTGTGGAATATACAACAGAGTCTTGAAAGTGCTCTTTAGGTAACTTTTCGAAAGTCTTTGCGATTGCGTTACATTATATCACTCCTAAAGGGAGATAAGATCAACATAATTATATACACTACAGCTTGAATGTAATAGCAGTTAGAAAATATTCAAACGATTAGATATTTTCTACTTCTCCTGTCTCCCTCCATTACTTAAATTTAGATTGAAGCCATATGAGATACATGTTTATTCTAATGCGAAAAACACCAATCGAACTTCTGGTAATTGCCTACCAAATCTCGAAGCACTATAGCATTTAGAGTTTTGACCTTTATAACTTGTAATGATAAATAAACCGTACGTAGGCATGTATTACGCAACATCAACGTCGTGCTTCTAGTTGTCAGCAAAAGCCAGGCAGAGTCATTCCATTGTATTAAGTACTATTTTTCAATTTTCATTTCACTTGTCCTTGCCCTTTTGTCTGTTTATATTCAATAAGTAATGGCAATTATTGCAAATTGCTAAGCATTCTAATGATTATCATTTGAGATCAAGAGACCTTTTATTACACACCAAAATACGTAACTAAAATTTAATTTCTGGTATTAAAAACACTTTCGTAGCCTTAGTGCTAAATTGCAGTATAATTTGCAAATTAGATACGTGATATAAACACATTAATTCAATAACAAATTAAAATAGTTATTAAATATTTATTCCGACTCATTACAGTAATGATGTAATCATCATTTCGAGTCATCGATCATGGCTTTCCCAATATCTAGCAAAAGTAAGAGAAACGTCGTAATGAGGTGACTGATGATAATGCAATGGGAAAGAAACGATTGGATGATAGATGGATACAGGGATAAAGCAGATTGGATACGATAGGTGAACAAAGTATGATGTCGATATTACCAAAACATGAGCTGGAACCAGTGATGCATGATCAGTGACAGTTATAACATTCAGACAACAAGTAGGTATGATACAAAGTATTTTTGTTATCCCCATACTTAATTATATGCTAAACATACATTTGAAATACAAATGCTTGATTTCTTCTCAGTTTAACATCAAGCCCCCTGAATGAAATGACAATCATGAAATATGTTTTTGTTTCATCAGAACTATAATGACGACAAAATTATCTACCATCTTTGAACTGTATAAGTAGACATCCCCCTAAAAAAAAAATATTTTCAGTGACAAAAACATGCAGGTTGAATGCATGTCTGACCAAAATGAATAACCTTGCCCTTTTTGCTGAGTACGACTCTTTCATCAATGACGTAAGATACTTCATCACCTATTCACACATTTCGCTTTTTTAATCTCAAAATACGATCTAAAAGGGCAATTAATGGATCACCAGATAAGAATTAAGTGCCTTTGTGCTTTCAAAATTGCAATGAAGTAATTGCACAAAATAAGTCACTGAAGTAGTATGGAACACTTCTGAAGTGAAGAATCGAGCATACTACATCTAAACGATAATTTGTAGATGCATTATGCTGGATTCTATATATTACGTAAATAAATGACGCAGATATTCTAATACCATTGAAAATCATAGTGAAAGGGTGTGCCATTCAAAGAAAGTCATTGTGCAGTTATAGCACTTCTGTAATGAAAGGGTTGAGGCAATTAGATTACAAAATAAAAGGCGTTTTGTAAGAAGAACTCTATCCCAGGTACACGTATAAGGTGCTTTCACAATGACAGAATATTGTGATATTGTGCCACAGTGTGTCATGGTAAGGTCACAATTATGTCACAGAAAAGTCACTGTAAGGCCACAGTAAGGCCAAAGTAAGATCTCAGTAATGCCACAGTTTGTCACAGTAAGGCCACAGTAAGATCTCAGTAATGTCACTGTTTGTCACAGTAAGGCCACAGTTAGATCTCAGTAATGCCACAGTTTGTCACAGTAAGGCCACAGTAAGATCTCAGTAATGCCACAGTTTGTCACAGTAAGGCAACAGTAAGATCTCAGTAATGTCACAGTTTGTCACAGAAAGGCAACAGTAAGATCTCAGTAATGTCACAGTTTGTCACAGTAAGGCAACAGTAAGATCTCAGTAATGTCACAGTTTGTCACACACTGTAAAAAAATAATAGTCGAAATAACTCAATAAAATTGAGGAAAAGAATTGCCTTATTTTTATTAAGTAAATATTACCTACGGCATCTTAAGCAGAATTTACTTATTTTGCTGAATAAATTTTTACTCAGTTAAATCGAGTTACATTAACGTAAATAATTTAAGTATTGTAATCATTTTAGATAATTAAAAAAAAGCTATGATAGGATTACATATTGCACAATTTGGTACCCATCTAATCTAACAAGTAACATCCACTAATCATTCACTACTTCTATTTAAGATTAATCACTAATCACTAAAACTACTTCTATTTAAGATTTAACCGTATATATATATCTACCACCATCACAAACTATTACATACGCTTCAATTCGACACATATTGAAAGGCTCCAAATTGTATATATAGTTGATCGTACCATCTTAAAAGGAAAATTGGTTGACAATTTCCTGAAATATCAAGTTTTGATTTGTTTTGAACTGGGTAACAATTAAAAATTGTCTTGTCTTTGTTTAGCCATGTTAAATGAATTAGTAAATGTTTTAAAGTCCTTAAATTTTCATTCAACCACAAAAAAGAATTGTTTTATTTAAAAAAGAGTTTAATTTGGTCTTAATGAATATTCATAAATTATGTAAATATTTCTATTACGCACTGCATCGGTCCTTACTTTAAAAAGATAAGAATAATCAACATAAATTGTTTGAGTAATACGTATAATTTCTGATTTTGAGTTAAAATTACTAAATTAATACAAGCTGAAATTACTTAAAGTTCTTATGTATTTAATTTCACTTAAATATTCCACGTATGTTCTACTAAATTGAAAGTTTGAGTTATCAAGACTTAAATTTAGTGCGTAAGTGGGAAAACTAATGTTTTCAAGTAAATTCTACATGGAAAAAATACGTAAAAATTACCAATGAACAAATTCTTTTTTACAGTGCAGTAAGGCAACAGTAAGATCTCAGTATGTCACAGTTTGTCACAGTAAGGCAACAGTAAGATCTCAGTAATGTCACAGTTTGTCACAGTAAGGCAACAGTAAGATCTCAGTAATGTCACTGTTTGTCACAGTAAGGCCACAGTAAGATCTCAGTAATGCCACAGTTTGTCACAGTAAGGCAACAGTGAGATCTCGGTAATGCCACAGTTTGTCACAGTAAGGCAACAGTAAGATCTCAGTAATGTCACAGTTTGTCACAGTAAGGCAACAGTAAGATCTCAGTAATGTCACTGTTTGTCACAGTAAGGCTACAGTAAGATCTCAGTAATTTTACAGTTTGTCACAGTAAGGCAACAGTAAGATCTCAGTAATGTCACAGTTTGTCACAGTAAGGCAACAGTAAGATCTCAGTAATGTCACAGTTTGTCACAGTAAGGCAACAGTAAGATCTCAGTAATGTCACTGTTTGGCACAGTAAGGCTACAGTAAGATCTCAGTAATGTTACAGTTTGTCACAGTAAGGCAACAGTAAGATCTCAGTAATGTCACAGTTTGTCACAGTAAGGCAACAGTAAGATCTCAGTAATGTCACAGTTTGTCACAGTAAGGCAACAGTAAGATCTCAATAATGTCACTGTTTGTCACAGTAAGGCCACAGTAAGATCTCAGTAATGCCACAGTTTGTCACAGTAAGGCAACAGTAAGATCTCAGTAATGTCACTGTTTGTCACAGTAAGGCAACAGTAAGATCTCAGTAATGTCACTGTTTGTCACAGTAAGGCCACAGTAAGATCTCAGTAATGCCAGTTTGTCACAGTAAGGCAACAGTAAGATCTCAGTAATCTTACAGTTTGTCACAGTAAGGCCACAATAAGATCTCAGTAATGCCACAGTTTTTCACAGTAAGGCCACAGTAACATTACAGTAATGCCAGTGTGTCAAAATAAGGCCACAGTGTGTCACTTTAAGGCCAAAGTAATGTCACAGTGTGTCTCGTTAAGGTCATAGTAAGGTCACAGTGTGTCACAATAAGGCCACATTGTGTCAAGTTAAGGTCACAGTAATGCCACAGTAATAGACCACAGTAAGGCCACAGAGGGAATCAACTGTAATATTCTCTTTAGTTTCCATAGCGAGTGAGTAATACCAAGTGGTATAGTGAAAAGCCTACTGATATGTTCTTCCTTCAAAAGAAATATCCGGAAAACTTATGTCGTGTGCTACAGTTCTGTCGTTTTCTAAATCTTGATCTAGCTACCTTTCCTAAAACTCAATTGAAACCGTAATCCTAACCCTACATGTTTTTGTAATGAAATAATGCGAGGGGCCATATCGTCGACGAAGCAAATATCGGATCACCGTCTAATCCAGACATACAAGGAGGCTTTGTCGTGTTTGTAGTCAAGTGGTTCCATGGCTTGGTCGGGGATGGGGAAGGTTGTTGATTCGAACCTATGGTGAGAAAGTAGTCTTCATTTGCCACTCTGTACATTGGAGAAAAATGGAGACTTAATTGGTACGATGTCGAAAAACTTTTATGATTGAGTTTGCCATAATTATATACCATCACGGTGACTATACTGTGCACACCTATTGCGCGCGCATGAGTCTGATGTTACAAAAGCGCTTGGAAATTTCAGTATCAAACCTTAAATAAATCCAGATAATTATTTTCCTTATCATTTACTCTTCATCATTTATTCACATCTCATCAGTAGAGCGTCTTAAACGAATTCGCACCATGCACTCATCACGGTTAAACGTGCAGAGGAAGCGCTCAGGGGCGCGCTTCTGCCTCTCCGAGTGCGTCATGTTTGCTATCCCACTTTCTCCCCTCGCCTTTCCACGCCACTAGATTAAAACACTGAATAATGCAAAACGACAACGCATTCATGTTAGCCGTGCACTGGCATGAAATTTTCAGCTGACAATAATTACAGCTCCGGATTGAACAATCTCTCTCTCCCCCTCCCCCATCTTTTTTATCATTTCTCTTACTTCGTTTTTTTTCTTCTTGGAGTTGGTTCATCCCCGTTGGTTTGCCCTACTTTTTTTCTCCCATCTAAATGTAACCCGCTGCCATGAGTTTTATACTGAACACAATGCTTTATAATAGAGTGATCGATAGCGACACATATCATAATTAGATATCTCATGCAGTGAATGAAAAACAAGATTGTCCACAAAAAAAACAGCCACAAATATCCATTCAATCTCATCACAGAAATCAGAATAATGTGAAAGAAACTTTTCCCCTCCAAATCATCCAGAAACCAATACATTTCACCGCCAAAACCGAAGTGATTGACAGGGTGTACTAAAGTGGGGGAAATTAAGTATTTTTCGTTCATGGTCATGCTTGAAATTATCACCTCGTCAAAAGGCAGTTTTTACTAATGAATTATTAGTCAAGGTGAAAACCAAGCCCGGAACTCAAAAATATCTCGTATTTTCTACATAATCCAACTTGTAATTGAAATACTATCACAACTACATAATATCTCTCTGTCTCTAAAGTGATAAAACAAAAAAGAATTTGAAATTCTGGTAATGGCTGTGAAATGAGATGCAGATGACCTGACCGGAATGGAAAACAAATCTTCTTTTGCATACTGATTCTCAAATATACAACAATTGAATATTCAGGAGAGATACCAGCTTATATTTTAAAAGGCTGTTCGACCAAACTTACCAAATGATAGTTTAGATCTATTTAAAAGATCCTCGTGAAAAACTAGGCACGAAACACCACCCGGATAACCGTGATATCCTCGGAACAACTTAAACATGGAGCAAGGAGATTTATAAAGGACAACTGCCCCCGAATAATTATCAATATTGTGATCAATCGCCCATCAAATAGTTTGCAGTAATATAAATGTGAATATGTATCATTCAGCTGTTGTCCGTTTGGTATTTATAGAGAGGGGATGTATGTTTATGGGTGTTTCCATGGGGATTTTTCTGTAGGTATTGTCGAGGTTCTCCTTCTTCTCACTTCTGTGTAGAATAATTATTTACAAAAATAGGCTAAAAATAAAGATGACAGAATATTGAGAAAATAAAGAAGATTATAGCATTGATTAGAATTAAGGGGATTTGTTGTTCAGAATTGTGAATTTTTTTATTTTTAAATCCCTTATAGGAACATCGAAGACACGCAAATAGAACTGTGTGGCTTTAACCAAAATAAATAAAACTGTTTAATGCTACTAAAATACACCATCTTAGAAAAAAAAGGATGAACAAAACCCACACATGTACGTAAGTGTACAGTACAGAGACGATAACAATTCTTTAATTTTGATATTGACCACGTTTTGCATACTACGTGCTGTTAGGCTTCAAAATGCGTCAAAGTATTCCCCATGGAGTTGTTGCAATTACGATAAACAAGTATGATCTTGCGTGCGTAGAAAAGACATGAAAGTAATTATGTAACGTGAAGGGGGAATACCAATTCGAATGGCTTCATGTATAATAGACTTTCTCTGCTTCATGATGTGAAATTTGGAGAGGCTCTTCCGCTTTTATTGAGGAGAGTATTGTAATGTTAATGCTTATGATTATTTGTCCCAAAAAAATGTATGACGGTATTCTGTAACTGAAGTGTATCCAAGTGACTATGACTACTCTGCTGTAATTGATATACATTGTATTTTCGTTGTCCAAACCTGATGCTTTATCATGTCTCATTCGTTGAAAAACTCAATTTCTGACAAGAACTTTGGGTTTGAGGTTAATTTTAAATACATGACATTTAAAAAGCTGTCCCAAAGTCTTACATCACGAGCCCCGTTAATTAATCTTCAAATCATAATCTGTATAATCATATTTTTGTAAATATACGGATTCGATTATGAAGACAAGGGTACGTCATTGGGGTAATGTAAATAATTTTCGCTGTTTGGCATCACACTCTTTGTTAGAAACACCCAAACATTCCAATGAGACCGACGCCAGACCGACAACAGACAGAACAAAAAAGGCATTACCCCCAAATGGATAAGAATCGAACGTTACAAAGTCGTTTTGAACATGTGACTGAGGTACTTTATCACATGCAAGGTTTCTCATCCAAATCAGACCAACGAGACTGACACAAGACCGTCAACGAATCGACACCAGACTGAACCAAAAAAATACAATACCCCCGAAAGGATGAGAATCGGCTGGTCTGGAATTAGTTTGCAGTCAGTTAAACGGTGTGACTGAGATATTTTAACCCAATCAGACGAACGAGACCGACACGAGACCGACACTAGACCACCACTAGACCGAACAAAACCAATACATTACCCCCGAATTAATGATATTTGGTCAGTGTGGAATCGGTGTGGAATCGGTATGGAGTCGGTTTGACGGTGTGACTGAGGTATTTTATCCCAGACAATCGGACTAACGAGACCGACAACAGACCGACACCAGACCGACCAGAAAATTAAAATACCCTGAATGGAAAGGTATCGGTCGGCATTGACTCGGTGTGAATTCGGTTTGTCAGTGTGACTGAGGTTTGAAGCCTGTGTGACTGCGGTGGACCACCACGCGGCTACGATGGTTACATTATTGACAATTGTGCATTACAAAAAAAAGAAGACCTCTGGATGGACCGAGATGCTTCTAGAAAAGAGAGCTCAGATTACTCCAGGCACCACGCAGAATGTAGATTTATATTCATTAATAATCATCAGACTGCCATCTCTCTCTCAGTCTCTCTCTCTTCCTCTCTCGATCTTCCTCTCTCAATCTTATTTCTATCTCTCTCCCTCTAAGTACCGTCTCGTTTCATCGTAGCTGCGCGGGCTATATAAATGCATTATATGATTAAGATTTACTTTCCACTTACTTTGTCTCTGTCTGTTTGTCTGTCTGCATGTCTGATTCTTTATCTGTTTCTCTCTCTCTCTCTCTCTCTCTCTCCCCCTCTCTCTCTATCTCTCTCTCTCTCTTTGATCTTACACCTGCGATCTCACATCTACTCAACATTATATCCTGCTATCCATCTATCCATACACCATCCTATACACTCAAACACAAGTCATGTTTCCTTTCCGTAAAGTCAACTTTATGGAGCATCTTTCTCATTACAGTCATGAATACTGGATGGTTGCCGAAGTAACTGAAAAAGGGATAAAAATAGAAATTAAAAACACACTTCGTGGTCATTTTTTAAACATACAAAACAAGGTTGTAGGCCTAGAAGAAACTCTCTCTAACATCTTTATATAGGTTGCACTAATATGCGGTAAGAACATTCAACGCCATACCTCACACACACACCCACACACCAACGTTAAAACTTCAATGTATGATTATAACCGGTTACGCAAACTGTATTTTAATATGAATATTTGATGTAAAACACATTTCTCCATTCCAACGTTGGAGGCGCTGGTATAAAATGTGCATCTAAAACGCCAATTCGTATATTTGTGTACTCGCTCTATTCATTACATTGATGGTATGATATTGCATTCGAAAATGTAAACTGTTTGCAGTAGGACTGTTACGTTAGTCAAGTTTCGAAAATTATGAACCCTGATTTCAAACTTCAATGATGGACATGAAGGAAATGTTTAATTCAATGAATCTCCTCTCGACAACTGTTTTTCTCCTAATTTTTGAGTAACACCAAGTAGTCACCACCCCCTACGTTGTGTTCTTTTTATCACCAGTTTCAAGGCCTACCATATAGTTCATTACCGTTAAGTCTGGCTCCATGTAATGAAGTAAAATAACACAGAAATTAACAAAAGAAAAAGATGAAGAGGAGAACGAAGGAAAATTGTAAAGAATCTCAAGATAATTGAACAATTTGTCTTACCGTCACTGTACATAAAGCATATTTCATTCCTCAATCATAGTTTTATATGATTTTAAATACAGCCAGATATTTTAAGTCTGTTGTAGCCACTACCTGAATATCGTGTTTTATAAAGTCAACGCCATGCTCAAATGGAGGCTCTTTTCCCGTTAACTGAAAACGAGATGGTTGCCACGGTTACTAAAATAAAGTTTACTCTTAAGCGCACGTTTTGCCTCGCATTATTTCATCGTAAAGGTGTTATCTACACTCAAGTGAATTGCAAGCACACACATGTTGCGGTGAAATGAAGCGAAATAGAGGAGAAAAGAAGCGGTTTGTAGAAATCGTGTATTGCATTAAGAGCATATGCACAGAAATTACAACATCGCAAGAACATTGCGGTTGACAGACGGTGACATAACGTATACACATTGTTATAAATAAATAAATAAATAAGACGTGTTACATAAATCCAGTAAAAAAGTGAAAGCTTACGACAAAAGAAGAGATTCTGATAAAATGTAAATTTTCTAAAAGTAACCAACATGAAGGTACAAATACGGCAGATGAAATAATAATAATTGTATTCATGATGGGTCGCATGATGATATTTTTTCTCTATAAGTTTATTCTTTGATTGAGCTTTAAAGGCCCGGTCACACAGGAAGGACGCATGGGGAACGCACGGCCAGCGCATGGAAAATTTGCAATTTTGGCCAGTGCGTTGTCGTGCGCCCAACTTTTGTCGAAGATACAGATAGCTGACACCAAATGTATAGCGTGTTGCTAGCGCGCTGGACGCATACAGGGCGCACACAGGGCGCACACAGAGCGCACATGATAACAACTTCCACGAATGCACAGCGTGTTGCTAGCGCGCTGGACGAATGGTCCACGCATGCACCGCGTTCTACGACGCACGGCCAGCGCATTGGAAATCGGAAAAGGCCGTGTGCCTAACTTTTGTCATAATTTTGGAAAAGCTACCGAGCTGACACAAAATGCACAGCGTGTAGCTAGCGCGCTGTGCGTATACAGGGCGTGTGCTCCGCGCATGTCTGGCGCTGGTCTAGCGCGCTCCACGCATGTCTGGCGCTGGTCTAGCGCGCCCAGGCGCATGTCTGGCGTGCCTTTGGCGTGTATATTCATGCGTCGAGCTCGGCGCACGTTTTTGAGCATGCTCAAAAAATCCCGACGCACACAGCGAATGACGACGCATGCATAGCGCTGGTCCAGCGTTGGTCCAGCGCGCTCGACGAACGAGTAACGAATGATGACGCACGCCTAGCGAACGACAACGCACTGGCCCAAATTGCAAATTTCCAATGCGCTGGCCGTGCGTTCCCCATGCGTCCTCCCTGTGTGACCGGGCCTTTAGAGATACCGCATAAACAATAATAATAATACACAACTTTTGTTTTCATTTACAACTGCGACCATAAAGTGCATCTGCTGATACAACACATTCGATTGTTCATTAATGTTTTCTTTGTTCATTAATGTTTTCTTTGTTCATATTCATTGCACGGAAGGCCAATGACCCACAAAAAGTACAATAATAATAATAAGAAGAAGAAGAAGAAGAAAAAGAATAATGATAATGATAATCAAAAGAATAATAATATTGACAATGTTAATAATGATAATTAAAAAAAGAAAATAATAATAATATTGAGAATAATGACATTTGAAAATTATGAACATCCTATTTTTGTGTGTTCGTTTTTTATACACCTGTGAGGGCGTTACTGTGTATTCCACCGGGTCAACGATGGTGTTATGTGAGGGGGAAAGGGTTAAGGAGGTCCATATCAAGTGCGGAATAGCTTCAACGTGTTCAGTATTTTTAATGAGTATACAAATCAATCTCATGATAATTCATGTAGATTAGTCAATAATTGGTTTGCAATAGAATATAATTAATTTGAGATGAATATTAAGCATGGATAACAAAGATGTAAACATACGTTGTATTATTTCTTTAAACGTTTGGAAATTATGTCGACATATAACATTTTATGTTTTGAATTTATCCACCTGGCGTAGAAGCAATGTAATAGTAATCAAAATTAACACTTGGAGGCTTCATTTTTAATCCATTTTAATCCATTTTAATCGCACATGAATAAATGCTTTCAACACTTTGCTTTGGAAACATGAGGAACATAAGCCTTTTACAGATATGATTATATGATTAGATGCACAGTGCATTGAAATGCATGGTTAATATATACCCTGGTTTTATTTTCGTTTTAGATAAGCTTTGTCTCCTCAAGCCGCGATGTCAAAGATAGTCAATTTGGCTAATTTATTCCCCATCTTCTAATTTGAGAAGGCTGCCAATGTTTTATGCATGACACATTGTCTCCAAACTGGAGAGTGGTATCCCCAGGCGTGCGTGGACGGTTCGTACGGAGCACAGGGAGTGAGTGATGCAGGGATGGTGGGAAAGAGAGAGAGAGGGGGGGGGGGGGAGAGAGAGAGAGAGAGAGAGAGAGAGAGAGAAAGAATAGTAGGGAAGGATAATTTGAAGAGCTTTCTAGCAATAGGCGCCAAATTTTTCCCAGCTACTTTCGGGTAAATTAATGTTTTTTTTTATTACACTTTATACATTTTCCCATCTTTATTTGCCAAGTTCTAATAGTATATGAAAGAACTATCACTTTAGGTCACAAAAATAGTTATTAAACCAACCTGCATACATTGGCTATATGTATTTTGGGTAATTTTATATCTCCCGAATTTCGAAAGAAAACAAGGATTTAGCGCATTTTTATAGAAAACGCTTAAGGGTCCACAGCTAAGATCCAATGATAATTTATATTGATACTCAAATACTATCACTGTTTTGTAACTATAAATTATAAAGATACATACAAAATGTATGCAGCAACATCCCTTCAACTCGTACACACCCCCTATTAAATTGGCATTTCATATCCCATCATTGCAAAGTCAGTCTAAAACTTCCATACCGTACAGTGTTAAAACATAGTACATGTAAGTACAAATTCACACGGTAGTAACCTTCACGTACACGAGGCATATTTTGAAAAATACAAATTTAAAACCAAATGTAAAACCAAATGTATGCTTACAAATTTACCCATTATGTAGTTTACACTGTCTCTCTTCTGCTTTCTGATTGGTCACGGCACTGCGAGCTTGGTTGCTTGGCCCAATCAGAACAAAGAAGATAGGTATAATGGAAATAGTGCCTTTTGATAACAAAGAAAAGTATTTTGGATTTAGCACCTTTTAGAGAAAAGATAATTTTGATATCAATTTTTTTCACATTTCCTGCAACATTTTGAGGTTAAATTGCATGGTTTAGATGCTTATTCGGTAAAGAAACATTTAATCAAAAGAGAAATTTGACTTAATAGCGTCTGTTACATGCCAGCTCTTGATAATTACATAAAAATAGAGATAGGTAGGTAGACATAAAGATAGATAGATATGTAGACAGATAGTCAGATAGATAGATGGACAGTTAGAATTGTAGAGGAATATAAATGAGGTAGGGGAGGGGGGGGGGGTTGAGATAGATTTAAAAGGAGAGAAGATCGGAGTGCTCGCACAGAAGCACTCGGGTAATTATACAAATACATGTAAAAAGACGGACATACCAGCAGTCAAAGGGTAAGAGGCAAAACAGCTTTTAGACCGAAAGACAAAAGACAATAAGCAAAAATAAGAAGACAAAAATCAAACGTATTCCAAATATATTCTGCCTAATAGTGTAGACAGGAATGTAATAGAGAGAGAGAGAGAGAGAGAGAGATGTAAGATGGACATAGACGGACAAACAGGAAGAGGCAAATGCAGAAAGGCTTAAAGAAAGAGAGAGAGAAAGAGGGAGAGAGAGAGAAAGTGAGAGAGAGAGAGAGAGTAAGTAAGTGAGATGGAGAGAGAGAGAGAGAGAGAAGGAGGGGGAACGCACAAAGAGAGTCAGACAGACAAAATTAATGTTCAACAGGAGAGACACAAGGAGATGGTCGAGGTAGTGGTGATAATGGCGATTGCGGTGGTGGGTGTGGGTGGGTGGGGGAGTAGAATGTGAAGCTAGTAGACGAATAGAGTGAACAATGTAAAGGTCAAAGCTGTCTGTGTTGCCACATTCTGAACCGAAATCACCCAGATGAGACCAATACTCGAAATTAGACGGAGTAAACAAACATGTCGATAAGACAAGTTAGACAAAAGAAAGGAAAAATAAAATAAAACACACACACAATGCGTTGGTGTAATGCTTCGAACTAATCAACGCTATGGACATATCTGCACAGTCCTGATTGACTTATTATGCTTGAATATACATGCCCACACTGACAACTATCTCAAATCTGGTAAATACCGACAACATCACATGTGTGTACCTTATATGGAACCCATCAGTTCCATATATTATTATCTTTTTTTAATCTCTTCGTCATTTTGTAAGTTTTCTATCAAACATTTGTGAAATTAAAATCAATTAATATTCGACTAATTTACTCTTAATATTTACCCCATCACCAAATCAATAATGAATTTACCCTACATCTGTAGCTGTGTACAGTATGTTTGATAGAATATTAGAAAGTTATTCATGGTGAAAAGTACGTGCATGTTTTTTTCTTCTTTTCTTTCTTATGTATAGAGTACTTATAAGTTATGTTACTTATTGTAATTTCCTATGAATTTAAAGTGAATCGTGCACAATTCAACTTTTGTTGCGAGGCATGTTTGTTTTTAATGAATACAATTTTTGAATAAAAAATTAGTTAAATCTACAATCATGTAACTCATGTTGATTTGCTAGTCCAGGTAATAAAGTAAAAATCAATAATATAAATATAAAGGCAGGAAAACAAAGACAGATTCCTCCTCACGGCTAACAAGGTTTATAGTCATATTAAAGTTCATATTTGTTTTGCGTCACATGAAATCCTATATGAAATCAAAGAAATCGTGTCAACTGTTTGGAATATCTTATGCCCGCCCTAAGAGGGGGCTGTATTAGGCATTCACCTCTGGGAGATATTTGATTACTAACAATCTTTGGGCACCCTACGCCTCATATTCTGGTTTGAAATGGTTTATTTGTAGTTTATTCAATAATCTTGCTAATTATATTTCAATGGCATTTTCTTCTTACTACAGCCTCCTTAGAAAATGTGTGCCTCTGAGCCGGGGTATTCAACTTGGTTTTGTTTCACGTGACAAGAATGATATAGTATGAAATCGTATAAATTGGAGCGAAACTTCTCTTGATCAACTTCACTTTGTTTTACGTCAAATGAAATCATAGAATCTATGTTGAAATGAAGTACTCATAGGTGCATATTAATAATAATAATAGCTCACATTTATATTGCGCCTCATACTTTGTTTCTAGGCGCAGCACATATTGCACACAGTATTATTGTAAGAACATTATGACATAGGAACGTCAATTTTAGTCTGTGTTTATGCTTTTTTCATATGTAATTTCATGTGATCATGATAACAAGATTGTAAAGATTTGATGATGTCGTGGCAATTGGTAAACATCAATTTAAATCATATAAGCTAATGAACATTATTTTCCCTTTCTTTCTTCTTTTTCTTTTGCTTCTTCTTTATATTCTTCTCCCTCTTCTTCATGTATTTCCTAGTTTTCTTCTTTCTATTCTTCTTCTTCTTTATCTCATTTTGTTTACCCCCCCCCCCCCCCCCCCTCTCTCTCTATTCTTTCTATCTCTCCTTTACTTGTGACCTATTTTCTCTTCTATGGGCATAAATTCGATCAGCAATTATTTTTCTGTTTTCAATCTTATCATCCATTGATTATCATCTTCGTTATAATTTTCTCCAGCTTTCTACACGGTGGTGTGCAACACACGAATCCCTTATCATTTTTTCAGCGATTAATCCGCGTAATAAGAGACCGGAGCCGGGTGTGGTACGCCGCGGCCATGATAAAACGCGTTGCCTAGCAACCCTTCCATACCTGATAGGAGTATCTCCTCGTTTAGCACGGGCACAATAGCTGCGCGATTCTTTATTGATGATGGAAGCAGCGGAGGCTCACAGGAAACAAATAAAAGCGGTGTCCATTGTACACACCTGTAAACATCGGAGAGACGTGCATGAAGCCTATATTCCCCAGGGAGGGCAAGAGGAGAATATAACATGAAATAATTATGGAAAATTAGACGGCAAACACTTCAACACAAAAGGCACTGACAGGGAATATGTATAGGTCTATTTGTGTGCATTGAATAACCCTTTCCCCTCAATGCCACTTTTTAATTCAATATCATAAATTAGGTACGTCGCCCGGGCGACAGTTCTTTATGCAGTTTTTCCCAATTAGATTTTGATTATTGCGAGAGTAGCGTGGTGCAATTAGACTAATTTGATGAGAAAGATGACGTTCACTGGGTATATACAACGGGCTTCAGGCTGCCAGATTAGCCAGAGTACATTAGACCAATTTTTTGGAGCGCTGCCGCATTAGACGGGATGTTTTTCGTTTCTATCAAATAAAAGCTCGGATTTGACAATATGATTCTGGCGGCATTTACTTTCAGTATAAATCAAGCGAGGATTACCCCCTTAGTTTTTGTCTACTTGACTCACCAGTTTGTAAATTTGACATTGGTGGGCTATTAAAGAGAAAGAGGCGTGAGAAAGTTAAGACATTTATAGGTTTGGGTTCAGATGTAATCCGGGAGAGGAAGGGCGAGAAAAACGCGATTTTAGATATATTACAGAGAGAGTATAATAGTTTATGTTGGACATTTTATTTCAGAGTCTAATAAACTACTATAAACAATTCAGGGTAATTCACATAGTACAGTACTACAGTGTCTGGATCTTCTATTTACGTTCTCTGTCTGTTTTCAGAATGGTAGATATTAACTTTTAACATTTCGAAAATATGTGTATCAATTGATAAAAACTATTGTCATGAAAATAACTAAATTATATTGAAAATAGGCGCTTTGGATTAATTTATTTACCTTGTTGTGATTCCTCTCACGTCTTTATTGTCTTGCTTTTCTTGTAAAATTTGGTACAATTGTCTTTTTTTGCTTCACCTGTTTCTGGATGTAAGTCTTCTACTTGATCATGCATTTTAAAATCATAAAAGCTGTTTGGTTCATAGTCCTATCGCAAGAAGGCAAGTATCTTTAGTCTACTATATTTGCATTTTATACAGTAGGCTTACGGCAGCACCATGTGAGAGAGGTGTTGGATTGGGGAGTCCTGAAAAGGACTGTCGGTAATCTTTCTTTCTTGAGTATATATTTGTATAATTGTCTAACATTCTCTATGTATTCTTTATGGGGGGCCATAGTATAGGAGAGCGTTCACGTCGCAGTCATTGTCAGGTTCTTCCATGACCCTGTGAGAATTCTGCTACCACACCACACACCCTTTCATCCATCTTTTATTCGTCGGCAACGTGGCTCCAAGTTTACCTATTATATCGGGAAGTATCTGTGTGATAACGTGAAATGATGATGTTCTACATTAATTCTCTTTCGATGCTTGAATTACCTACCGTAGCTTATAAAGTAAGGATCACGCATGCAGTCTGCAGAAATACTACATTTTGATGAATAATTATTTTGTGTCGAACATAGTCCCGTTGATTATGACCAGAAGCCCACTGACAGTTATTTGTTTGAGAAATTATATGACAGGTATATTCATCACATTTTCATTCACGTCTAGTTCTTTTAAGATATTGTTTATATTATTTCTTTATTGCAACCAAAAGGTTGGATTTTAAATACAAACAGATACATAACAATGTTAGAAATAATTTACACAATGAACATGTAGAGTCTGATACTAAGTAAATGAATAACAACTTGGTTGTTACAATCAAATTATTAAACAATATCAAATAAATTAAATTAAGCTAATGAGTTCAATACTGCATACTGATTGTGTGTGGCATCAGAAATAGGTCAAGTACGTATGTGTATAACTTGAATCGTTGAGTATTGGCCATGCGATTAGATTGTGTAAGAAACTGTCTGGAAGCTCCTTTTGTGGAAAGAATAAATGTATCTGCGATTGTGGGGTTTTGAAATAATCAAAATGAAAATAAAATGACCCAATCTTGCTTTAAAAAAAAAAAAACTCATTCACTGCACATACATGTAGCAATGGATATATGGGACTAGGCAGAAATGTTTGATCGAAATTTGTCATTATTTCTCAGCGTAAATGTAATATGAGGGTGATCGAAGGGCAATCCCTTTTAGGGGACATTTCTGTTACGACATGTATGATATCCTTCCAACTAACTGACAGGAAAATAATCAGAAAACTCACAAATCATGTTTTGTCATCTTTACTATATAAAATGTTACCTTCTCTCTAAATCCGTCTATGAATAAATCATCATAGAAGCAAAGGTTGTTTTAGGTTTATTATAGGAATAAAACCTTGAATTGATGGGAATTAAGGTTTATAGCTGGTTTACCCTTCGGCAACAAGAAGGTTAATTTTCTAAGACGGGAAAAATATCATGGAAATTAATGACACCCATTGTAGAAAAACACTTATATTATGTCCTTGTCTTTCGAGGGAACTTGATCCTTCAGAACTAATGAACGACACAATGGATAACTACGTCACGTTTGCTGTCTTTTGAAGCTAAGGCTAGTTGTGGTATAGACACGAAGCCATTTTATGTTTTATACTTTCTAAATTTTAAATCTAGATGGCGGTATGCTACCGCAACTGGCAGCGTTTGGTAAATTTGGTTTAAGTTCGTCACAACGTGGCGTATTTTCTATTGTTTTGTGCTTGCCCAGTAAAGCAGTTAAGCATATTTTATGTTTTATACTTTCTAAATTTCAAATCTAGATGGAGGTATGCTACCGCAACTGACAGCGTTTGGTAAATTTGGTTAAAGTTCGTCACAACGTGGCGTATTTTCTATTGTTTTGTGCTTGCCCAGTAAAGCAGTTAGGCATATTTGCCATGTTGGGCCCAACTCGAACCGGGTTGGCAGAACTATTCCAAGCAATGTCACCAGCAGCTGGTGGAATGCATTTTTTCACAAGAGTTTGACAACCACTGATTTTGCATCTTTTATTGATATCTTTTTCTGGGCCTTCAAAGAAAGAGGGGGGGGGGGGGGGGGGAGAGGGAGGCTCCATCCAAAGCTTGGTACAACACCGGACCGCATAATAAGAGGTCATGAAAGTATGCACCATATGCAGTTGAACGATGGATAAATAGGAAATAAGAGTATAAGAATAAGAATAAGAAATATTTCAAAGTGAGACAGAGAGAAAAATAAAACAAGAAATTGTTTGTTTTTCAAAATTCACATGCCTCTTGGCAAAATCAGGGGCGTAACCTGCATAAACAGCAGCCTAGTTTATACATCCCTCTCGTTTATAGGTCCAATTAAAAAATATATTAAAGAAGCTTAAATGATTCTTTAGCACAAGAGGAACATCACCCCCTGTTTGTGTATTGTATGTCTGAGTAGGGGTCCACCCCTCCTCTTTAAAAGTTTCTGGATACACTACTGAGAGCAGAGTCTTGCCCTTTTCCCAGAAATCTTGAATACGCGTATCGTATAATTTTTTTTTTACCGCAATAGAATACAAATAACACGCATATCTTCCATGTTGTATTGCTTCTTGAATTAAAGACGCGTCCCCTGTCGCCGAATCCCTTTTACTTCTACCCTGTTTACAAACCTTGTGCATCCCTCTTTCTCTTTAAACGTCACTTTATATGTCTTCATTCGTTATAGAAGACATTAACTCTCGTATAGCCATCTGTTCTCTCTTTGAGGCCGCTAACTTCATTTGCATTCAGCGCTTAATCGAATCTATTCCTGATTGCCATGCATGTTAGCTGGATACAGTAAACGCTGCTCCACTTAAAGATGTTCATGTCTCGTTAAAAAAAAATGAGAAAAAGCAGTTAATATTAGTCTCAAGATTGTTTCAGCTTTAAACAAAACACGAACGGTTTCTTCGTTTAATAAAACTGAAGACTTCCCCGGCATTTACACAAAACAGATTGTACGAGATGAATATAAACAGAAATACAAATATTTTGATAATTCTAACAAACACTGACAAATGAATGGGAAAAAAAAGTTATAATGAAAGAATAAAGACTTGTGAACCATGTTTTTGTTTAGTCACTCAATGCCTTTGAAATCGAAGAAGAGAATGTAAAGAAAAACAATAATACAAACGAATTACACTTCTTTGTTATGTATAACAAGCTCTGCTTATCGGGATTCGTGCCTTCTTCCTTGTAATACAAGTCTTAATTATATTCATGTTCCTAAGTATAAATTGTATTGTTTGAACAGATGTCAAATATGTTGTCAAATTGAATGGAAGAAAATAAATGTTCATTTGAAGTGAATTGAATTGAATAATTCTGCTGTTTCTGAATCAATAAATTCATTTTCCGAAGACGTTCTTTCGAAACCCTTGGTAGCACACGCGGCTCATGGACAATAGAACAAAATCTGTTATTACTTCAAAACATTAAATACCATGGTATCACCGCGGGTATTTTCATTTTATACAATGGGAATGAAAAGGGAAAATCCCTTTTTATCACTAATTGTTAACCTTTTCTGGCCTTGAATCCCCCGCCTTTCTTTTGTATAAGCTTACATTTTAATGTCATTTTAATCCATCGTACATCAATACTCGCCACATTTTACCTTATTTGTCTGAACAAATCACCCATTTTTGTCCGGAAGCAGGCAATAGTCAAGGGTATTCGAAAGCAGGCAATAGTCAAGGGTATTCGAAAGCAAAACTTACCCCTCCGATTTCACGTCAATTTGAATGTCCGGCTATTTATACTAACACTGAGCGAAAGTGTGATATGATTGGAATAAAAGGGACTTTTTTCTTCTTTCAATTTTCTTAATGTGAGACACATAAGTTTGGTTTAAGAGTACTACTAATATCACTGTTGTAAAGTAAGGGAATGATCAAGTAGCAGCCCTTCCTTACAAATATATTTATTTTCAGTATTTTCAGTGTTATTTAAACAGGATTGCCTCTTCATGATTTAAACAAAATCTGCTCTCCTTAAGGGCCCGGGATAAAAACGATAAACACGATATATACAAAAGTATATTATACAAAATATACATAATAGGCAATCATAAAGTTGAACTTACAGCAGAATGAAAAATATTTACATCAAATTAAAGCACACATAATACCTCAATATGCCAGAACGTGACATTTAAGCGACCTATATTATGTTATCATATTATATTTCTTAACACGGACAAAATTAACTTAGTCATTTACGAGCGAATTGTATTTGTTCTTGCGACGGCATCTTTTTTGTATTTCAATGCGAAGGGAAAATCCCTGTTCATCGATTATTTTGAATGTATGTCGGTCTTCTACGCCCCCTCCTTTATAATAATATACCCCCCTTCATCTCTCTCTCTCTCTCTCTCTCTCTCTCTCTCTCTCTTTCTCTTTCTCTCTCTCTCTCTCTCTGTAGCGGTTCTAACGGGGACTGGGGCAAATTTGTGTCTAAATGGTATGTAAATATAAGCGAGGCACATGTAGAAAATGAAAGCAAGAACCCTAAAGCCCACCCAAAAATATTACTTTAGAACCGCTTCTGCTGTCTCTATCTCTCTCCCCACACACACACACTCTCTCTCTCTCTCTCTCTCTCTCTCTCTCTCTCTCTCTCTCTCTCTCTATCTACCTCTCTCTCTCTTTTTCTCTAAAGGCTACCTCAACTTTTAGGCCTTTTTACAGTGTCTTGTCTAAAATCTGTAGACCATGCATGCACACGTTCTTGTAATTTACTATTAAAAAAAATGATCGTCATACTTTGTTGGCAATGTTCAAACACGAGAGGGGGTAATTTCATAATCGAATCGCGTCCATACGGTATCGTACGAAGGTGCTCTTTCACAATATTTGACCTGAATTGAATTTGTCAGAGATATATATGACTCAACCAGTGGGCAAACCCAAAATGAAACAGTAACACGATCATACTGGACAAACACAAAAGCATCGATCCTTCCTATCATAGTGATTTGATAATGGACTTTGACCTTTCAAACGTGATTTGTTTAATTTTGTTTTATTGCGAGTGGACTTTCATACACAATCATGCACCCATTCGTTTAATTTTAACAATAGAGTACTGTTTATACAAGGATCACAATAATACTTTTCTCTCTAATTGAATCTGAAAAAATAAACTCACTTGAATTCACCCCGCTTGCGAGAAACACATTGTGTCGAAATGTTGACATGAAATTTGATTAATTTGATCAAGTTTGATTAGTTAGATCAAGATTTTCTTTTCATTGCTGTTTTGTCCTGTCTATGTTGTACGTTGAAGGAAAAATAATGACTACACTCATAGCACAATGATTGTATGTTCTCAACAACATACAAGAATGAATAGCTGCAAGAACTGTATTCTGTTTCACTTTTTAAACTATTTCAATGTGTTGAATTATATCACGTTTTTCAGCGGGTATTCCCATTTCGGTCGGTCTGCAGAGAAAATCGGATGAAGAATTAGAAAGTCAGTTGTAATTGGCCAGCTTGGCTGATATCCGGAATCCAGAAAGAACAACAAGTATACATTTCAGGACTTGGATCGTGTAACTTTGACATCACATCTGTATTCCATGAAGGGACGTACAGTGCGAAGAGACTACAGTGGATTGTACGCACAAGTCAGATGGGAACCCAACTCTGAACTTCACAGGTAAATAATAAACATGACTTTGATTTCGTACTGTTTTGTGGAATCGTTTTTAATAGGCGGAACGTCATATATTATTGCCTACCAGCATGAGAGATGGGACTTTCATGTGAAAATGTATGTAGATATCAATGTTATGCAGGCGCGGATCCAGGGGGGGGGCCGAGCGGGCCTTGGCCCCCCCCCCCCTGCAAAAAAAAAAAAAAAAAAAAAAAAGAGAGAAGAAAGGAAAAGAAGGGAAAGGGAAAGAGGAGAGAAGGGAAAGAAAGAAGAGGAAGAAAAAAAGAAAAGGGGGAAGAAGGAGATCGGGGGGCCGAAAGGGCCTTGCCTCCCAGGCTGTTGACCCCCCCCCCCAATCAAAAAAATAAGAGAGCAGGAAGGAAAGGGAAAGAAATGACATAATTTCCGAGATTTTTCCTCACTTTTTAGTAAATACGTTTGTATGTGTTTGTTGGAGAATGACAAATTACTAAATTTACAGCCAGGCAAGAAATATGATTCTTGAGATTCCTACATGTCAGGCCCGAGGTGGGGCGGGGATTCGGAGCCTTGAGCTCCCTCCCCCCCCCCCCCCCACTTTTTTGAAAAAGTATATTAAAGAGATTTAAAATAGAATGAGAGCAAGAAAGAAAGAATAGTTAACTGCCAGTGTTAAAAATTAATGAGGCATCTAAATACGCTCATCTGACCGTGATTAAATGCCTAAAACCCCTAAGCTCCCGGGGGCTCTGCCCCTGGATTCCACCTAGGACCCTATACGGTTGGCCCTTAGATGCTCATCTGACGGTAATTTAATGCCTAAAACCCCTGATTTTTTGGGGCTCCGCCCCCTGGAACCCACGCCAAATAGTGACCTGCCAGTGTCATAAAATAATAAGGTATAACAAAAAATGCTCATCTGACCTTAATTAAACGCCTAAAACCACTGAGCTTCCGGGGCCGGCTCAGCCGCCTCGACCCCACCAGGGGCCCTAAGGCGGGCCCCTGAATGCTTATCTGACCGCAATTTACTGCCTTAAACCCCTGAGCTTGCGGGGTCGGACAAGGTATTACAATGTGTTTATCTGACCGCAGGCGCGTAGCCGGGGGGGTGGGGGGGGGGGGGGGAGGGGGGGGGGGATGGCGGTCCCCCCAAATCGGAAGAGGACGTAGGAAGAAATAGGAGCAGACAAAGAACACCTTTAAAAAAAAATATTAAGAGTATAGAGAACGGTACAACGCATCGTCTTCTTTCTCTAATAATTTAATGAAACGTCAAAGCTTCGGTCAGGAGGGGGGGGGGGGGAACTGAATTCAGACAAGGATTAAGAATCGAGAACGGTACAGCGAATCGTCTTCTTTCTCTCATAATCTTGTGAAACGTCAAAGCTTCCGCGCGAAGCGCAGGAGTGGGGAACCTGAATTCAGACGAGGATTCAGAGGCGAGAACGGTAATACGAATCTTTAATGATTTAATGAAACGTAAAAGCTTCCGCGCTTCGCGCGAGATGGAGGGAAAACTAAATTTCGACGAAGATTATTTTTAGAGAACGGTACAACAAATCGTCTTCTTTCTCTAATGATTTAATGGAAATTAAAAACTTCCGCGCTTTGCGCGGCAGGGGGGAACCTGAATTCAGACGAGGATCAAGAGTCGAGAACTGTACAGCCAATCGTCTTCTTTCTCTCATAACATTATGAAATTTAAAAGCTTCCGCGCTTCGCGCGGAAAGGGGGGGGGGGGGACCTGAATTCGGAAGAGGATTAAGAGTCGAAAACTGTACAGCCAATCGTCTTCTTTCTCTCATAATCTTATGAAACTAAAAAGCTTCCGCGCTTCGCGCGGGAAGGGGGGGGGGGGGGGACCTGAATTCGGACGATGATTAAGAGTCGAGGACTGTACAGCCAATCGTCTTCTTTCTCTCATAATCTTATGAAACTTAAAAGCTCCCGCGCCTCGCGCGGGAAGGGGGGGGGGGGGGGGGACTTGAATTCGGACGAGGGTTAAGAGTCGAGAACTGTACAACGAATCGTCTTCTTTCGAATGATTTAATGAAACGTAAAAGCTTCCGCGCTTCGCGCTGGAGGGGGGGGGGGGACTGAATTCAGACGAGGATTAAGAGTCGAGAACGGTACAACGAATCGTGTTCTTTCTTTAATGATTTAATGAAACGTAAAAGCTTCCGCGCTTCGCGCGAGAGGGGGGGGGGGGAACCTGAATTCATACGAGGATTCAGAGGCGAGAACGGTAATACGAATCTTTAATGATTTAATGTTACCTTCCGCGCTTCGCGCGGGATGTAGGGGGAACTAAATTCCGACGAGGATTATTTTCGAGAACGGTACAACAAATCGTCTTCTTTCTCTAATGATTTAATGAAAATTAAAAACTTCCGCGCTTCGCGGGGCAGGGGGGAACCTGAATTCAGACGAGGATCAAGAGTCGAGAACTGTACAGCCAATCGTCTTCTTTATCTCATAACATTATGAAACTTAAAAGCTTCCGCGCTTCGCGCGGAAAGGGGGGGGGGGACCTGAATTCGGACGAGGATTAAGAGTCGAAAACTGTACAGCCAATCGTCTTCTTTCTATCATAATCTTATGAAACTAAAAAGCTTCCGCGCTTCGCGCGGGAAGGGGGGGGGGGGGGGGACCTGAATTCGGACGAGGATTAAGAGTCGAGGACTGTACAGCCAATCGTCTTCTTTCTCTCATAATCTTATGAAACTTAAAAGCTCCCGCGCCTCGCGCGGGAAGGGGGGGGGGGGGAATTGAATTCGGACGAGGATTAAGAGTCGAGAACTTACTGTTCAACGAATCGTCTTCTTTCGAATGATTTAATGAAACGTAAAAGCTTCCGCGCTTCGCGCTGGAGGGGGGGGGGGGGGGGACTGAATTCAGACGAGGATTAAGAGTCGAGAACGGTACAACGAATCGTGTTCTTTCTCTAATGATTTAATGAAACGTAAAAGCTTCCGCACTTCGCGCGAGAGGGGGGGGGGGGGAACCTGAATTCAGACGAGGATTAAGAGTCGAGAGCTCTCCAAAGAATCGTAATAATTTAATAAATGGTAAAATTTTCTTTTGAAACGTCAAAGCTTCCGCGCGAAGCGCGGGAGGGGGGGGGGGAACCTGAATTCAGACGAGGATTCAGAGGCGAGAACGGTAATACGAATCTTTAATGATTTAATGTTACCTTCCGCGCTTCGCGCGGGATGTAGGGGGAACTAAATTCCGACGAGGATTATTTTCGAGAACGGTATAACGAAACGTCTTCTTTCTCTAATGATTTAATGAATCGTAAAAGCTTCCACGCTTCGCGCGGAAGGGGGAAAACTGATTTCAGGCAAGGATTAGTGTCGAAAACGGTACAACGAATCGTCTTCTTTCTCTAATGATTAAAGGAAACTTAAAAAGCTTCCGCGCGTAGCGCGGGAGGGGGGGAACCTGAATTCAGACGAGGATAAAGAGTCGAGAACTCTCCAAAGAATCGTAATAATTTAATAAATCGTTACATTTTCCGCGCTTCGCGCAGGAGGGGAAAAACTAAATTCAGACGAGAATTATTTTAAAAACGATACAACGAATCGTCTTCTTTCTCTAATAATTTAATGAAACGTCAAAACTTCCGCGTTCGCGGAGGAGGGAGGGGGAAACTCGCCCCTCCCTGCATCGACCCCCCCCCGCATTACGTCACTGTTGGTCACCATTACGTACCAATATTTGGCTCGCATAATTTCAAATTTGGGCCCCCCCCCCTAAGAAATCCTGGATCCGCGCCTGATGTTATGTACCACATTTTGGGGCAATTATTCTCGAGTAATCTACCTTTTTACACGTTGCAAGAATAGCAAAATCACAACGGTTTCAGTTGCGGAAAATGCACTTGTGCGTGCTGAGTGACTCTTTGTCAAACCATGACCCTACCTGCTCATGCATATAATTTTTTCCTTAAAAATGTAAAGTGGAGACTGATCCAGTGTAGAATATGCAGTCATTGTGCAGGTAATGAAAAACGGACTAGAGAAGACATAGCATAGGCCTTATTGCAGCAAGTCTGGTATGGATAACGGAAATAACAGTTTTGACGTACTAATCAACAAACGTGCCTTGTAATTACTTATCGAATAGCGGAATGAGACAGGTAAGAAATGAATGTGTTCTTTTTAATTTTTGTTTGATGCCGGGTGTTCACCACTCGTTAACATGGAGGCCAATACCTGAACTATGCGTAGGCCTTACAAATGTCAATAATTCAGGCCTTCGCAACAATACACGTCAATTATAAGTGCATGTAACGGATCTGCGTCGGATTATTTCAATAGTGACCTACAATCATGAAATAAGATATTCATCTAGTGTTGCCCCTCGAAAATCACAACTCAAAACGTATCTGAATTGATAGGCCAATGTCTTAATCATTATCTTCTAAGTGGCAACAAAGCGCGGACAATTTAAAAGGAACATTTCTATTAGAGTCTTCAACACATATCATAGAGAAAACAAATAAGTAAATTGTCATGGTAGAATAAGGATACCCCACTCCACATGTGGAATTCCTACCCACGACCTCAGGGTGATATTTAAAGTGTTTTCATAACAACTAGATCTAAAGTTCCTTTCACCTTTATTTTGGGGCAGTGGCCTAAAACCATTGAATAATACTATCAGTACAATGAGATCGAATTTATGAGCACTCTTTACGCGGGTAGATATCCTGTAACTACGCCGAATCCCTTAAAGCTGTCATATTACGACCATAACTATGGATATCTATCATTTTATGTTAATCGCGATATGTCCCAAATGCCTCTTTTCATGCAATCACACATGAATAGAACCACTCGACCTAAAAGTAAAATACCTCAGTCACAGTCACCATCATGCACTGACTCCAAACCGAAGGATTTTTTTAGCAAGTTGAGGAAAAAGTAATTGTTTGTTCCGTGTGGTGTCGTTCACAATTGTTGTGATTTCAAAGGTATACAATATATCTCAGGAAATGGGGAAGTGTTGTTGTGTTATGTAATCAAATTATCAGGCCCGTTCGGAAATATGTTGAGAGTAACAATGTGTTCGCATATCTAAATGCCAGTACACTGGCGGATGGGGTACACTGTCTGAAAGTCTCTGTGTATTTTTTTTTTGTTCGTTGCCCTTTAAAAAAAAAAAGCTAACTATCAAGTATCATTAAAGTTTTGCCTGTGCTCCCCTACTCTTGCACACAATCCAAAATCACAATAGGGGCATCGAATACGCACCTCATGAGTCATATGACCCAATTTGTTCCAAAATCCTCGAGCCATTGCGTGTGAGTTGTATACTGCATTTTTGCTCAAACATTGTAAGCCATTTTTCAAAAGGCTTTGAGTCGCCCAAGGCTATGGATGTGAAAGTCATATGAATTTAATTTCGGATGTGAACTCGTTACACCTTGTTTAAGGTATATCAATGTGTCTATAGAGAATTGTACCTGTGAAATTCCTGAACATTGTTGAATTATGTGTTGAGGAATCTTTTGATTTCACATCCGTGCATTGAAGAGTAAACACAGTATATTGGTTATGGTCATGGATTCTATGAATGCCATTTTATTTTTCCCCAGTGCATTTAGTTAGACTTCAGACCAATGTGAATTATGTGATGCTCGGTATTTTCTCAAAGGGTCCTAACGAGGGTACGTTCTCATTTTAAACTAAATCTATTCTTCATCTCATGGCTTTCCCAATTATTTCATATTTCGTTATTATTTTTGCAATATAGGTGGAACATTCTCTGGGAGTTTTAAGTTCTGGTTTGAAATTCATCCATGAGATCATAAAGCGTAAATGTGCTCTAGAGTTTATTTGTGAAGAATATATTAATGGGCACAAATTGTTAGTCAAGAACTCACATGTGTTACTTTCAGTATTTATCACAAATCAAAATCGATTTTGCCATCCCGTAATTAGCTTTATTGTGCTGTGTCAAGAGAAGATTTTGTTTTTGTTCAGAGATCGCATATAATTTGTAAGCTATCTCCTAGCTTCATTGTATGTCATTTTTGGAAGAATATCATCGTAGAAATGTTGCCTGAAAAAGATTGCTTTTTAAATACCCTCATATTCAAATGTGACGAGAAACAACCGAAACGTTCGGACCAATTCTTTCATGCCATAATATGTGTGCATAGTCTCATATATCTCAAGTTCTGTTTTTCTTGATTCCAGCAAGACTGAGTCTGTTTAAAAAAAAATCACTTTGATGATTTAAAGAACGGTCAGGATGTGCACCAATTCTTATGTACCACCATAATCAACCCTAACAAACTGCTTCCAGGCGTTTCCTTTCACATGATCGCATGACCCAATTTCATATCTATCCTCAATTCAGGTTCTAATCTCAAATGGAGATGATTTGTCAAATTGTGGAGTCCACCTTTAAAGTGCTTGCCCACGTCTCACGCTCATAGAAATGCGGCCAGTATGAAAATAAGAAATGTCGATTTATTTTGTCAATAGCGGCATTCACAGGATTTTCCATGTTATCAACAATAAAGACCGACCGACCAGCTCTGCTCGTTCCGTTTGTGTGTAATTTTCATTCTCCACAGGAAAATTTGACCAAGTTGTGATATTCAGTGGACGAAAGTGAGTTTGTAACGAGATATGATATAATATATAGCCTATGGGTATGGTGACGTCTCCCCGATTGGATTTGCATTTACATAAATTTTGTTCTGTGGATGAGCGTATAAATGATATCGTATTGGCAATCTGCCCTTTTTTCTTTCTTGTTTTGAATAACAAATTTACTTCAGATATTGCGGGTTTGCATGGTGCGTTGTCTTGTAATGACGATATGCTCTTCATTGTTTCTGATAGTTACATTCGGAAGAGCTCTTCAATATTTAGATTCTCAAGTCATTCCGCAAATATCACCTTTGGTAATATTAATGTTTGATCTATGACTAACCGATTTAGCAACGAATATCCAACGATAGCAATGCAAGTTTGCAACCTCTATATACTGACGATTTGAATGAAAAGCAAACGTGAAGTGAATATAGTTTTGCTTTTTAAACTCGTTATGAAATTAAACATCTACTGGTGAAACAAGGGCAGTCATAAGACGTATGAGGACCATTTAAATAAGTGTTTTAATACATTCTCTCAACACCGGTAAGTACATTGCAAATTTTGACATCGTAACAAATGTGGGTTTTTATCGGAAACATCTTTACTGCGTCTGATAAAAAGAGAGTTGATAAATCGTTATTAATTATTCGTATATGGTACTAATTTCACTTTTGTCTTCGTATCAGACCTTTTATGTTGGATGTGTGTCATTCTGCGATAAAAATAGATGATTATGAATAAGATTTGTTTGTAATGGTCCCTGTTCATTTGGTTCATTATCCTGCCATCTCTTATATTCTTGGATGTACAATATGCAACTTTCCGCATTATCAGTTTTTTAATGGAGAGTGTGGGTTTTAGTGAAAATGTATAATCTGAGCAATAACAATGGAAAGTTGTTTTCATCGTCATGATTGTTTTTCCTCCCACATTTTCTCAATTTTCTCCCTCCCCGCCCCCTTTCTGGCTCTTTCTCCCTCTCCCTCTCCCCCCTCTCTCTCTCTCTCTCTCTCTCTCTTCCCCTCCTACACTCTATCTCTTACCCACTCTTAAGGTACCTCTCTCTCTCCTCTTTCTCTCTTTCTCTCCTCTTTCTCTCTTTCTCTCCTCTTTCTCTGCTTCTTCTTCTTCCCCCCCATATGTCTCCCTCTCACTCACCATAAAATCCACCGAGAAAATTACCAGTATCTCGAGCATTATCATAAAACACTCGTTGTCTCCCAAAACAATATCTAAGTTTTAAGTTTTGTCTCAAATAGTCTAGTGGTATATATTCACACTCAGTTCCATTGTACTTTATTGAACGGCAAATCACCGAGCTTTTCGCCTCCACGGATTATGATATAAGCTGCATAGTGCTTTAACAGTACGGACAGAAATATATATTAAAGCCTACCTCACGAGATTAATCAGTAATGATCATACTGTCTCCTTGATTACCATGGAAACGGGTTACTTGTCTTTGCTTTTCTCGACATTTTTATAATTCTACTTGATACTGGTTTTGATAATTACATTTTGAAGTGCGAATGAGATAAGTGTCGTCTTTGCAGCGAGGAAATTTCTTTAAATAGAAGACAGCTAATTCTAAAGCAGGATTTACTCTGGTTGGGTGTTTTTAAAATTTGTATTCTTATTAGCACTTTCAATGATTATAAGAATGTAATCTGATTTGTTCGGTTTCTACTTTCTATTCATCTATTTCCTTGTCTTGTTGAACAGGTGAATGACAAGCCCTTCTAACATGTCTTCATGTTGCTGCTGTGCGGAAAGTAGCCCGTCTGGGGACAGAGCAGAGCAGTACAAACTTGGGCCCCCAAATGGGCAATCAACGAAACAGAGGTGAGTAACTTTTACCATGTAAGTAATGGCGTATAAAGATGTTTTTTTTTTTTTTCTTCAGTGAAGTTAAAGTTATCAAGTCAAATGTAACGTCATAATTCGTGGGGTGAGAGGGGGTTACGTCCAAGATATTTTGCCCTATATACCTTTTCCGACCACATCTTAAAAATCAGATGACTGTATTTATGTTCACAATTCTATGATACAATTCGGTATTGTTTAGTAACATACGGGGGACACACCTTCGACATTCTTTCGTGAAAGCACACACAAACTTATTGTCAAAATGATTCATTCAATCATTCTTGCAAGTGCCATAGTTTGTGTTATAGTCATTAGGTGGCTGTTTTCAGAGGTATAATATTTTACCAATTATTAGTTCTCCTCCATATGACAACTTAGGGTCATATTTACATCTTGAGGGTAGGCCTACTTTCCAATCTTATCACGGTTTAAACTTTAACACACCATAAGTTAAAATTGTTATTAATAGTTTTTGTTTTAAGTCATTAGGTAGCTGTTATCGGATATGATGTGGTCGGTAACGTACATGGGACAAAATAGCTTGAATTTGCAAATATAACATCCCCCCTTAAAAACATTGACTCATCATGGCAGCTGACGTAGGTTTTCGACAGTTCACAAACTTTGGTTACTCATCATGAGTCGGCGAAATACCCCCCCCCCCCTTCTCCCTTCCTCACGAGACTTAGCACGCACGGCTCCGAAAGCCGTACGTCAGCTACAAGAAACACAAGACAGACCCGCCCACGAACCCTTTAAATTGAACTCGAAATTAAGAGATTCAAAATTATCACGCTCAAACGCGTTCGCCATTTTTAAATACCTTTTTTTCTTAATTTCGTCGCAGGAACTTGGGCCAGTCGTCTTCCCAGGAACCTGGGGAAGTCGCCATGGAAACCGTCAACAGTTACACGCCACAACCCGAACCGAGCGCCAATTTTCAGACGAGCAAAATCCTGTATCGGAAAGAGTTAAAGAGCGGATTACGAACGGGGAAAAGATGGCTGAAAACTAGGGTAAGACAAATTATCACCATGAATCCATGATTATAGAAATCCTCATGGAGGGATGTGAGGGGAGGGGGGAGGGGGGGGGGGGGTGCAGGATTGGAATTGAGCGAAAAATCTGGCCATTTTTGGCAGCGTTCCTATGCTTTTATGAATACGGAAATTTCGAAGGGCTTGCCTAGTTGATCGATGCGGATGTACCTAATAATATTGGAGAACAGGAAAAATTATGAACTTAAAGGGATGAGTAATACGATCATACGTTAATATCCTACAAAATAACGTTACTACTTGTACACAGGTCATAATTTTGCAGTGTGATTTTTGTATATCTCTGTTGTATTTACGGCTCTAAAATCACAATGCACTTGTGTATCTTACTACAAATATCCGAATCTTTATCTGTACATTCAACATTAACGTATATCGCAGGTAACTTTTCATTTGGCTGTGAAGGCAATGTGTATTAAAAAAACATTCCTTTTCAAAATCTCATGTTTTATATTGGACCAGTGACATGTAGCATGTATGTATTCATCTTTTTCCGAATCATATGTTACTTTCTTTCGATTATACCTTTTCGAAAGGCCGCTAGAATATACGTTTTTTATGTTTAAAATCGTCTCACCAACGACTTAATGATCATTTCCGAAAACAGTTATATATGTCATTGCAAACATCCGCTTCCGCCTAGCTGTTAAAAACACGAGCAATGTTGATAAACAAATTCATTGCATAAATTTTAGTAGCAGTCTGCATGGATATCCGATGTAGTAGTAAAAGTAGTAGTACTAGTAGATATATCAGTGTTAGTAGTAGTAGTAGTAGTAGTAGTAGTAGTAGTAGTAGTAGTAGTAGTAGTAATAATAGTAGTAGTAGTAGTAGTAGTAGTAGTAGTAGTAGTAGTAGTAGTAGTAGTAGTAGTAGCAGTAGCAGTAGTACATTTGTAGTAGTAGTATTAGCAGCAGTCGTATAAGTAACAGTAATGACAGCAGTATAATATATGTCTTTTAGAGCAAATGGATATGCCCCAATTTCTTTGCTGGACTTCTTTTTAAATTGCAGTAAAATTTGAAATAATAACCCCGCCATGTTTGGAACTCCGGTTGAAAGCAAATTAAATAGTATAACAGTTATTTAGTCAAAAAATGTAAGATGCTGTGTAACACATCAATTCCAATCGATGTTTGGATATATTAAGAGAATGGAAAATCAACGAAGGCAGTTTTCTCACGAGTGATACTTCTCAATCTGTGCCGTAATATCGTTTAAAATTTTATTGCATGTAGCCCCGCGATTTCGAAATTAGTATTAAGTTTCTCAAGTGATACTGCGCCATATGCCTTGAACTCTGTCGTAAGAGTGTTGGAATACTATAGCACCTGGGTAACTGGATAACACATGTTGATACGATACGTCGGAAACTTATAAAAGGTCAGTTACAGATATCAACAAATTACAAGTCAGTGTAGCACCTTGGCACATTTGTTTTGCAGTTCATAGCGCTTTGTAGATGTCCAATATAATCAAAAAAAGAGATCACGTAGTTGATATTTTGGGATATTTCATGAGAGTAGAACACAGCCCCTGAAAAGGGTTGCTCGTTGAGCATGTTGGGCGCCTGTATTATTTGTTAAAGATATGTACCACGTTTATTAACATTGAGGAGAGAAGAACACCGCTCCCAAACGTTCTCTCCAAGGGACGCCTGGAAGTTGGACAAATTATGTTGTATTGTTGCTGCTGAACTGTCACATTTGTAACTTTATCTATTCTTCTCTTTCAACTCTTTCTCTTTCAACTCTTTCCTCATAAACCATCACCACCACCACCACCACAACCCTTTCATACTACCACCACACCACCACCATACCACTACCATATCCATCACCACCGCCACCACCATTACCAACAACAACACACTACAACCACCACCATCACCACTACGCCTTCATCCAACAAACAGTACGCTTTGATTCCCAGCAACGCCTGCCCCACGGATGTGGTGAATTTCTTGTTGGAAAAATGGCACCTTCCCAAACCCAACCTTGTAATCTCAATCGTCGGGGGTACGAGCAAGTTTCACATGAACATCCAGCGTCGAGAGGTATTCCGGGTCGGGATCGCCAAAGCTGCTGCTACCACGGGTACGTCCAAATATTATCAAATATTTACTTAAGAAGAGCATGGGCGTCGCTATACCAACGGATAATGGCGGGAGGAGGGTGAAGCGCAGGTGAACCTTTGTCGACACCTTCGCTCACATGAACGAAAAACTTAACAAAAGACGGAAAAGTCCTTCAGATTTTGTAAAAACAAAATTACCTTCAATGGCCACAATGCTATTTAATCACTGATTTATTCTTCCACTTTCTAGAAACGTGAAAACGGTTGTGTATATTTACAGAAATATAACACATAAAACATCAGTCTAAGTATAATAGATTTGCCAGGAATTCAGATTTATATTTATCATGCCTCTCTATCTTCTCCCTTATTTTATCACTCTGGTACTGTCTTTAATTCACACATTTCTATTTCCCTTCCTTCATTTGTCTCTGCCTTTGTTTTTATTTCAATTGATTTTCATATTCGTATTTCTCTCTCTCCCCCTTCTCTCTCTCCCCCCTTCTCTCTCTTCCCCCTTCTCTCTCTCTCTCTCTCTCTCTCTCTCTCTATTTATATATAAATGCATATCTCTTTCTTTTTTCTCTCTCTCCCCATTTCACTGTCTCTCTGTCTCTGTGTATGGTTGTCTCTCTGTTTCTATCTCTATATGTTTATCTCTATCTCCTGCTCTCTCTCTCCCCCTCCTATCGCGCAGGTGCATGGATAATCTCCAGTGGACTCAACTGCGGCATAGTTAAGACGGTGGGCGAGGCCGTAAAAGACCACGCCGTGGCTGCCGGGGCTGGGCGAGGTCGTAAGAAGGTCGCCGCAATCGCACTGACATCGCTCAGTGAGATCGACGGCGCACAGTCTCTCATCGATGGAGCACTAGTAATGAATTTTTCTATGCTTTGTATCTTTTGCATAAACAATTTTGCCAGTTTGTCGAGCTTTTATTTGTAAATGAAGAGATAAAATTGATTATACAGTAAATTAATGCATCATGCAAGCATAAAATTGAACAAAAAAATTCCAATATTTGTCAGAAACAAAAGACGCACCACCCCAAACGGAATTATTACCATTCCTCAAATAACGAGAACCTATATTATTGCTATGTATAGATCATTGAAATCACACATGAGTTTTCAAATTTGCAATCACCTTTTAAAAATTGATATATTGACTATAAAGTTTGTATGTAACACCGCCTATATCGATGATGTAGATAAGTACCGTAACCCATCTCATTTTTATTATCGACTACCAGCACGATAGACCCGTGGTATACGGTCAGGGTTCTGAACGCATGGCACAGCAAGCCATGCTCGACCCCAACCACACCTACGCCCTCCTCATCACTGATCCAAAGACAGATACAACCACATCATCGTCATCATCGTCGTCGTCATCGTCGTCGAGTCATAACGGACCGGACGTCGACCCGATGAGCAAACGCGATCAGCAGGGCTCGGAGATCAGGATAAGGAGCCAGATCGAACACGAGATCTCAACACGAAATATCACACACAGCAGCAGTGAGTTTCTTTAAGGGATTTTTGTAAATTGTGTAAATCAATTAGATCGTAAGAAAAGTCAACTGATGGTCAATTTCAATGCGCAATAAAAATCATGTTCGAAAACATAATACGTCATCCGTCACGTTTGCACACTTCAACAGGTGATGCACAAGGCTATTGAAATTCCTCGAGATTAATTTTGAAAATCTTTGCGATATCATTGTGTTATTATAAAGGTACCGTGTAAGGGAATGGACGGGTCTTGTACGGGGAATCACCTCCTATGGATAGTATCTTTGTACTTGACGTTTTATAGAGCAATTGGAAGCCCACATTCTAGGGCAAATCTCAGCCTACGATATTATTTAACATGATGATGTGCAGATGGGAGTTTGATATCCAAGTTGACTAAACACTTTACAAAAAATATAGGCCTAGGAAGTTAGCATTACACCAAATGCAACTTATTGATAATGTTAAGAATTCCAATAAAGTAGAAAATGATTGTAAAGTCTAAGTGCTAGTTTGGCACGGCTGTTTTATCCAGGCTTTAGCTGTTAAAAACTACACTTTGTCATAGTGGCAGTAATAAATATATTATTATCCTTAAATATGTTTATCTCCTCATCTTTATTCGATTAAAGCCAACGTACCAATCATATGTTTCCTGGTAAACGGCGGACCTCATCACATCCGAGCAATCCACAATGCCATCGAGAACAAGACCCCGGTCCTAGTCTTGGCGGGATCCAAAGGCTGTGCTGACGTCATTGCTAAAGCTCTCAGACAGACGTGAGTGAGATTAATAACATATTTTTTAATTTGATCACTTAAAAATGCATATCGAATAAAACCTCATGGTCAGTATGAGACGATAATATTGTGAAAGTGAGTTCATGGTTGTATTTGGACGGCTACCAGTACAGCAACACAAAGTGACCACGTCGATAAAACGCTAATTGCCTACTTTTCATCATATTCACATTATAATACTAATCTAATCCATCAGACAAAGTAATCAAAAGCGAGAAAATGCCCTTGGTTATGCTGCTTAAAATCTAGGAAAGGTCCGGAAAGTCCTAGATCCTACAGAGTATTTGGTATTACTACGCCCTACGCCTCTGGTTATACTCGGGTATATATTTTGATATCTTATACAGTGATGAAGCGTCGAGCTCTCTCCACAACATCATGCGTCAAGAGTTTGGCGACACCATACCACCTGGCGAGACTGTCGAACTCCTTAGGAAACTCAACAAGATCGTCAAGAGAAAGCATCTTCTCACTATCTTCGAGCTCGACGGTGTTGAAGGGGTACCAAGGATTGACATTGACGAAGCTTTCCTCAAGGCTCTTCTCAAAGGTAAAATCATCATCCGATTTTTTTTTCTTTAATTTAACAGCTGTTCAATTTATTTTTAACCCGAAACTCGTCAATTTGAGTAGAATTCAAGTCACCTTTATTATTTTAGATTCAACCTGTCAAACATATCTGTTCAAATTGGAATAGAGTCTATCAAGTTTTAATATATTTTCGTAAGTTTCCCTTGTGTAGTCCAAATCTGAATAGATTATATTAATACTTGAACAGACATTTTTAAGAGTGAATGGTGATCATTTTGGCTTCCGCGATCCATTTATGACCCGATAAATATTTGTAATCAAACGATTTACGAAATGCAAAATTTTCTTGGCAATTCTTCTAAAAATCCTACTATATTTTCATATGAAATAGCTAATAATTAGTGTGCAATCCTTGAAGCAAAATTATGAGCTTCTTTCGAGCGTCTTTTCATTTTTAGGCTATCAATGAAAATGTGAAAAGCAACTATAAATATAGATGTTACTTTCGAGGGGATAATAATGGTTTACGATTTCCCTCCAAAAGGTTCACAGGGATCAGGAAAGAAAGACCAGCTTCACATGGCAGTAGTCTGGAGGCGAGTAACATTGGCACAGGGTCAGCTTCTAAAGCAGTACAAATGGAAGGTAGGCTTCATGTTTTTAGTGGTGGATGGGATAGTTTCAGCACTCGAACAAAACATTTAAATCATCTCGACAAGAAATGCAGTAAGACAAAAGTGACAGTAAGATCGGCTTGAAATTAAATGCTACAGAAGTTTAAAACCCCGATAATATTATTCGAGAGGTTTCAGAAACTGTCTGGATCAAAGACCTTTTCTAGAGAAGGAAATGGAGTAAAGACAAAATTAATATACACAGGGTGAGATGACAGAAAGAAAAAAAAGAGGCAAAATATCAAAGTTAAAACGAAAAGAAGAAAGAAGGAAAGGAACAAAGTGATTTGTACCAAAATGAAAGAGGACGTTATAAATTGTGTGATGTTACGACGTTACGCATACCAATTAGATGAGTAATAATAATTATGTTGCATTGAATATCAAATCGGTAATGAATCCTATAGCTTATGTCGACACATCTTTTTATAAACCTCAATCACAGTTCTTCCTTGTAACAAGTAAGCACTATTGTCAATTAATTAATTCCTTCATCATTTCGTTACTGTTTTCATCCTATTTCTAGTCCTCCGAACTATTTGAAGCACTTCGCATGGCACTGGTGAACGATCAGACGGATTTTATCCGTCTCTTTCTCGACATCAACGTCAAGCTTGAAGACTACCTCCATGCCGGTGAACTCCGAAGACTTTATAACGAGGTAATTGCTTAAGATGATTTACAATTAAGCAAAATACTGTTGTTATCCAGTTATTTTATTGAATTATTTGTTGTGAAAAATCACAGAATTTCCTTTGATATTCATGAATTTCAAAATAGTCCCACGAAGGCCAAATATATGTTTGTATCTATTTCTTGAGCTGCTGCGTAACATTTGATTTGCCAAGTGAATTTCAAATTTTCTTTCTGTTAGGATTCAAATTATTGAGAGAAGAAAAGAAGACTTGTTTATGAGATGATGATCTTAATGACGTCTGCTTTTTAGTAGATTGTAGTTATCGTTGATATTCAAGTATTATTCACTATCATATTTCACATGAAAAAGCATCGTTTTACTAGCCTTTAGCGGCGCCTATTCCTTTTGAAGTCTATCGTTATTTTCAATATAATATTGTACCCATTTTAAATAAAGTGTCTCCTTTTAACATCTCGTGATGAGCGTCTTATATCTGTTTTCACTATTTATCTACTTTTCTTCTTGATTTTTTACATCTTCTACCGATACCCCTACTCCTCTTATTCCTCTGGATCACAAATCTAGGTTCCTGAGGATACATTGCTGTACAAATTACTCTTAAAACAGAGAGGACAGGTAAGTAGTGATTCGTCAAGATCTAGACCTCAATAATACAATCGGAATACACATTATCTTTTGTATGTGTTCAGTGTTTAATCTTGTATCTTTCCACATAAAATGTATTTCTCAAATTGATTCTCAAAGTAAAAAAAATGATTTACCTAAAGCAAATACAGAGGGACAGGTTTAGATTTCGTTTATACGAGGCAGATGATGTTTGTCATGTTTGTGAAGATAGAAATGTTTCTCAGTATACAATCAGGATCATAATGAAAATGAAAAACACAGGGTTTATTACTTTTGTTTAGTACACAATAATTCTAAACGTTGAGAGAATACGAATTGTGAAATCGACAAAGAAGAGTTATGGTACATGGGTGTTCATTCAAATCCCCAAATATATATTTTAAAACTTCTGTAATCTCTCGTTTGGCTCCATGTTTCTCCTTTAATAGCTGAGTCTACTATGGGAGTATGATCTGTATATTATATCTGTGTTTTCTTTTGAATTTCTTCTTAGAATAAAGTGCCGGTCGATCTTCCAGATGTTGGTACCGTGATCAAAAGTCTCACAACACATTCCTACGAACCGCTCTATTTATCAGGTAACACGTGATCATGTATAATGGACCAATCAGGAAACGCGATCTAACATGTTAATAAAAATTGCACTGGAGAAGGGCAACTTTTGTTTTTCTTTAAAAAAAATAAATGGAAAAGGGCTCACAAGAGAGAAACAAGAAGGTGATTTATGTGAAAGCAACATGTGATCGAATACTGAGGAAAAATTGAGCTGAGTATTTGATGAAAGCAAAACGATATATATGATCTCGAACCGTAGGAAGCACTCAGTAACTATAGAGGGGCGGTGGTGGGGACGTGGAGAGGGGATGTCGCATCTTTTCACCATTGCCCATGAATAAATCCGTACAATTTTGCATTTTTAGGGCTTTTTGCTTAATTAATTATTTTCTGCAGAATGCATTCGACACACCAGCAGAGCAATTATTGTCGCATGAGCAAGACTAGTGTCCTACAACAATAATTCAGGGGTATGACCTCCCATTAAGTCCTTGTTAAGTTATTCGATATGTAAAAGAATTACATCGATATTCTCTTCCCTAACTCTTACCTCAGATTCCCAACCCATCTTGAACCCTTGCCGCGAGCTGTTCTTGTGGGCAGTGCTGCAGGATCGGCAGGAGACTGCCCGGTTGTTCTGGGATGAGGGCAAGGCATGGATCGGGGGAGCTCTGGTGGCTAGTAAGATCATGAGAGCCATGCAGAAGTTGGAGACAGAGCCACAGAGGCTGGCCAATCTGGAGGAGCACCAGAGGTAGGTGATGCAAAATAACAGGGCTTGAACAGCGCCCCAAAGGTCGAGAATACTTTCGAGTTGTCCTTGTCTTAATCAATCAAATTCCTAAGTACTTTTTATATTTGTGTCTGGTTGTTCAAGAGAATATGAAAAGTCTGCAGTTTGAGACTAAGATGATGCCATCTTTGTTCTGGATCTCTTTTCTAAGCCCTAGTCCAACATCCAAAGAAAGATAATATTTTCGAGTTGTCCTTGTTATTCATTGATCATTAGAATTTAAAGTATTTCTTTTTAATTTTTGTCTTTTTTTTTGTCAAGGGAATACGAGAAGCTGGCTGTTGGTGTCCTAGACCACTGCTACAGAGAGGATCGTCGAAGGACTTCGCTGCTCCTCATACGTGAGATGCCCGAGTGGGGTAACGTGTCGTGCTTATGTCTCGGTGCAGCAGCACACGACAAGCAGTTCATTGCCCATCCTGCCGTTCAGAATGTTTTGAATGATCTCTGGTCGGGAAGAATATCGAGACAAAATAGTCACTGGCAGGTATATAAATGAAGCGAAAGAGTATTAATAATATTTTCGTACTAATCGCTATGCATCTACATTTTCCTCTTTTAGGATATGCATTTTCTTACTTGGGAGAAAGTCATCATTAAGATAATTTTTCTCTCATACAATTTAGGGTGCAATTAGTGTAATATTCATAGTCTACAGGTCTTATTATTTTAGTTGCTTGTGAAAGTTTTTTTGAAAATTATTGAAAAATATATTTACCCTACAAATTGTCCGTCCCCGAAATAGGAGATTGAGCTCTTGATTGCCTCTCACTCACTTGCTCATCTTATCCGCCGTCTTTTATTGTTCTTTTTATATATTTTGTTTTTCTGTCTTCCAGTCTGTATGTTCACAAGATTCTTTCAGTCCTTTTTCTGTCCCGCTAACCCTCTCTTTTTCAAATTCTTTGAACTTCCAGTCCTTTTTTGCAACGTTCTTCCCGCTCTACGCTCTCTGGGGTATCAAGTTTGTAGACGAAGAAAAAGACAGGGTCTACAGTGTGACCTTACAGGTAAACCTAGTACTTAAAAGTTTCAAGAGAATTGGCATAAGCGATGAAAATTATTAAGAAGCACAATGATAAGTTTCATTGTTTTTATACGTACCTATGACACTGGGTGACAACTTTTCACCCATAATCTTTTGCAGCGATCATAAAAGCACCGCAAAATTGTATCAGTAATTCATCTGGGGGTTTGTAAGACTGAATTTCACATTATCCATTTTAGGCGCAATGTTGTCGTCACCTTTAATGTTCATTAACTTTAAGACTCACGATGGTTTGTAAAATAATCTATATGATGTAGATTAAAAGATATGATCGAGTGGCACAATGCTTTTTTTAAGCATTAACGGTTTCGGTCCCGAGTATTAATCATGAAGAATTTGACCATGATCAACCAAAAAAATATCTCTTCATAGTGGTTTGTTTCATAACCATGAAAATAAACAACCTTTATGTTCTTCTTTGCAGTATTTTGCACATAAAGGTGTTATAGTTTGTAAATATAAAACATTTCGTGATAATTTTTCTTATAATATACATTTTTTTTAAACGAAGACTCGAGCATCGAAGACACGGGCCTGTGGACGATTTGAGCTCGACTCAGAAGACGAGGAAGATGGAGTACAGTTTGATCGAAGACGAGATTCGATCCTCAGTGACACCGGCAGCATTGCATTCAACTCCTCTTCTTTCCGTGCTCATGCCCCAGCACGAAATTTCACGTAAGTACGACTTCGTTAATACAACAGTCACACCAACAAGGCCGACGCCAGACCAACTAAAGACCAAACACTAGTACACTGACTACACCGACTGGTCCAAAATTTGGTCGACTGTCGGTCGGTTTTGGAGTCATGTTTGGAATGGCGTCGGTTTGCGGTCTTAGATTGAAGTTTTTGAGAAAAATGGAACTTATGACAATCTAATGACTGTATCAACCAATCGTTTAGTAATTTAGTATCCATTTCTTTCCTGATACAGATTTTGAAGATAATGTTTTACGATAGGCTTTTGTTATATTTAAGAAAAAGGATACAAAGCGGAAAGTTTTAAGCAATTTAAGTGACCGAGAACAAAATTGCCATCTTTGAAGTTTGAACACCCCAAAACGAGTAAACATGGTCGAAAAATTTAAAAGTAAACTAAATATATCGTGCCTTAATTGTTGTAAAATATTCCAGCTTGTGTAAACAGTATTTCAATTTTGTATTCTTCAAGGTGAACCAAGAAATTAGGACATCAATAAGAAAATCGCATAGAGCGGTTTTAACTAAATACACAATAAAATAATTGCGTAATCACATCATAAGTCAGATTTGCTCTCTTAAATTGTTCATTAAGACAAGGTTTCAATAATTCTGTTAAATTATTTTACTTGTTATGACAATTATTGTAGTCTCCTACCATTTGATGAGATGTTCAAACACAAGACGGTGAATCTCGAATCTATCATGAACCATGAGGAGAAGACCAGGGTACCTTGGACTAAACGGTTACCGCTCTTCTTCAGTGCTCCGGCCATCAATTTCAGATACTACGTGGTAGGTGATATAGATGTAATAGTTGATTAAGTATTTATTGTTTTATTGATTGTAGCATACAGGGGCAGACTAGCCATTGGGAGTTAAGGGAGTCTTCCCCACTGACTGGTCGATATTTTGGCTTGAGGGCCGGTCGATTAGTGGCCCGATGGCCCGTTGATTAAAGAAATGGGCCGGTCGGATCGAAATTCCCCAACCAGTACCAGTTTGCCCATGATTACTTTACTGCTTGCTTAATTGATTATTAAGTTATTGTTAATTGGTTATCCCTGCTTCTTTATTGCATATCTAGTTATTTAGTTGATTAAGTACCAATCATCGGACTTCATATTCTATCATGGGATCATCCGATCATTTTTGTATAAATCTGTTGTTGAATGTTAGAATTTATTATGAAGGTTAAAACAATATCATAACTCATTATCTAGTTGAATTAAAATTATTTATCTCACAAAGCCTCTAAGGCACTGTTCTAACACTAAAATCAAAACCAAGCGTGATATTTCATGTACTTATTCCTTTCACTATATCATTATCGCCATCCCTTTCTTTTTATTTTGATTGTTCAACAGATGTCGCACATCATATTCCTTGCTCTGTTCAGCTATGTCCTGCTAGTTGAATTCAAATCTGAAGTGACAATCACCGAGTATGTACTCATTGGCTGGGTCGGAACACTGGCCATTGAGACTATCAGACAGGTCAGAGGTCAAATGCATTTCTTAGATTTTTGTTATAAACTACTAGTCAGACTAAATATCGGGTTGTATAGATTGTTTTAGTTTATTCTATAGTTATTTTACCAATATTATTAATAACTTAATTTATAAAATGTTTTTTTAATATTCAAAGCAAAAATCAGGGGAAATAATTTGTTTCTAATCATAACAACAAAGAGCATCACATGAATAAGAAAATCGATGTGTTCTCAGACAGTTTTGAAATGCAGTGAGCGATTGCCAGTTTATCTCTACAATGATAAGGAGTACAACGTGTTAGGAGCAGTTAATAAGAATAAAAACCTTCCTCAAATTTGTGATGTAATCTGTACTATGAAAGTAGTTCATAATTTATGAAACGTCGTTTTAAATATAGAAACGAGCACCGTATGTCGTTAAAGTATAACAGTTGTAGTAGTAGTAGTAGTAGTAGAAGTAGTAGTTGTTATTTTCGTATTAAACATAACTATGAGATACGGTGGATTACCCACATGCAGCTAACCCGACATAGGAAATCTGGTCTTCCGTAGGGTACGGAACAAGTACATAAACAAAACAAAACATAAATATATATCTGAACAACATTAAATTGTACAAAGTGGTGTCTTCCGCATACATTTTGTTCTTCTATTTAACCTCTTTCGAGGGACTGTATTTGTTCATATCATAAAAATAACAACTATTTACAACAGTGTTTATATACAGAATTACTGCGATTGTAACATATCATACATAGTACAAAACATGAAACTAATGTGACATTATCACTTACTAAAATATAATGAAAACATTTCTGTTACCTCGTTTGTATCGAATTTCTTTTGATTACATTTCATATCGAGATAGGTGCGAATTTCTACCTTTAATTCTTGTATCAAATATACAGCATGTATCCTGTGCTTTTCACTTCCAAAACATTCTCTATTATAGTTTCTAAAGATAATAAAGTGAGAAAAGTTTAAAATAAGATTGACAAGATTCATTTCTCTTCTCTCTATTATGGCATTATGACATTTCCTTTCCTTAAGACATAGACCATATCGTCAATATAAGTTAAAAAAAGAAGGGGCCCAGCATTGAACCTTGAGGAACTCCTATAGATAGGTAACTTTCTTTTGACAAAGTTTGTCTAATTGACACTTGTTGCTTTCTATTCGAAAGGTATGCTTGAAACCAAGATATAGTACTATTAGATAATCCTATTTTTTGCAGTTTAGCTAACATAATAGAAAAATCAATTGTATCCAATGCTCGTTTTAAATCGACAAAAAAGGCATGAACGTCGGGCCACTTAAAAAGCTCTCGTCCAACAAAAGAGGAGGGCAGACTGAATAATAGAGAGGATCCACCCACACCAGATTAGCGTTACAACGAGCTCTCAGTTCATTCTTATAAAATGATGGCTAATGACGAAGAATTCAGGATTTGCTTAATTTGTGCAGGTCGCCTTCCGTTGTAATGGTGATTCGCTTTTTGTATGTTTTGATATGGCGAGGTGCGGCCATCTTGGGTCCATAATGCCTCCCGCACCTTTTCCCTGTACTTCGTTTACACTTTCCAGAAAAGCTCAGTCCGTCTTCTTGTCAGACTTTCATGGATATATTGCCTCATCTTGACAATGACGCAGTTTTCTCCTATTTTTGTAGATTTTGTCTCTTACAGGGTAATTTGTGAACGTTATTATCACACCTCTATCTCTCTTCTCTCTGACCCAATCTATGGCTTCTGTCAATTTCTCTTGCGTCTTATGCAATGTCTAACTTTGCGGCACATATTTTGAAAATTGCTTCGTTAGTGTTTTTGTTCACGTTCTCTTTAATTTCGTTGAATATCAAGGAATTTCTTCTAATGTACTGTACTGACCCATCCTGTTGATGTAACAACGATTGCATCTTTGTTTCTAAAGCAGTTATGCGAGTGTATCGCCCCTGCAATTCAAAGTCAATTTATTCGCGTAAATTTTCTGCAACTTTCTTCGTAATTATTGGTGTAATTTCTTTAATCAAAGTTTTCGAAGTCCACTCACCAGCTTGTTTATCAAAGTGTCACTATCCAAGGCTCTGTTCAGTTCATCCGTTATGCTATCCTTAAGCTATCCTTAAGCTCTTCAGCTTGCAATTTCAAGCTGCGAGTTGTAGTCATCGCGAAAAGATGGTATACAGTTCTCCAAAGATCCAAAGATTAGATGAAAATCCAGTCCAAGAACATCAACATAATTATAAAGAAGTTGATTACTTAGAACTGGTAATTAAGAGTGCTTATATGGCAAATTACACTGAACATGCGCGCTGTATCGACCAAGAATACACGCTCTGTCGGTTTGTCGGAGCGCTTCAAAAATCATGTCTGCTCAGACATGTCAAAATCGGGTATAGTCTTTATGGATGACAAACTCGAGAAATCAATTTTAATTTCAATATTTTTGTTCTCTCTTTGCGTCTTCCATGAGAACTTATTTTTTTAATTTTATTTACATGTTACCCATATAAACAAACATATACAACACACTTAAAATATTTATCAAAGGTGAGCAATGAAATATTTGCTGGACATTATTCCATATCAACTATTTTCTTCACTTCTTAGACGTTGAATTGTTTAATTCCTGATTGTTTCAGATAAGACTTAAAGATGAATTGAATTCAACGATCAGCCTTTTGTTATTATGCTGCAAATTGTTTAGTCTGTTTCTTAAATGATAAATGTACGCAGTAAACTGTGCCAAATTTATCATAAAATTGATCAATTCAAACTTCGGGTTTTTTATTTTATGCCAAATTAACAACATTTCCATATTTATTACTATTTCTTGTTCAAAAAGTAGATTAGATATAATTTCCCATTAAATATGAATCCTTTTACAATAGAATAATGAAAGGTGATAGATGAAAGGGAATCTTATCAAATTAAACAATCTGTATATAGATTAACGGAAAACTACGATTATTTGCTGCTAGAAATGGGGTAATGGTAATGGTAATGGTTTTATTGAAAATTCATTTGCAGCCAGATGGCTGAATTGCAGAATTTGGTACATTGCGTAAAAACATAAATATTTATACAAACATAAATAAACTACAGTAAAATTATGCAGCAAATCGTATTAAGACATATCACATAGTGAATGTATCTTCTAAATAAATCAGTGTACACATATTATACAAATTAATAAAAATCGCTTAACATTCAACTCTTGCTTTAAATCTATTCAAATCTCAATTTGCTGGAATAGGACGACGTATACCACATTGACCATGAAAGGACATATTTTTACGTGACCGATTCACATTTATGAGATATAAATAATATCTATATATATAAATGAGATATATAAACCTCCTAAACCAAATTCATCTCATTCTTCGTCGTTTAGATGATCTCCATCGGCGGCTTCTTCGACTGCCGCAAGTTCATCCAATCCTGGCTTCTTAACTACTACTACCTAGTAGATGCTGTGTGCGTGATCATGTTTACTGCCGGGACCGTGCTCCGACACTACCCCGGCATGCTCGATGCCGCTCGCATTGTCCTTTCTCTGACCCTGGTGACCTTCTATATACGGCTTCTCCATATCTTCTCAGTCAACAAGCATCTCGGACCCAAACTCATCATGATCATAAAGATGGTAAATTAGTTTGAGGGAAACACAAAAGGGAGGGGGAAGGGGTCACGACATTAAAAAAAAAAAAAAAAGGGGGGGGGGGGTCGGACATAGGAATACGAGGTGGGGGCCTGGAATTTCGAAATAACTAATATTGGGCAACTGCCACTGCTTATTTAGACACCTTGTTAGATATATTTTTGTAAGGAAATTAGATATAACCAAAAACTCATTTGCATATATCTGATATTAACAGTGTTGATATTGGGGTGAAAGACGCCATCCCCTGGCAAGGTTCTGTCTTTACGCCTGTGATGTCGGACGATTTTGAAGATAGAGACTAGTAAACGACATCAACCAAAAGAAAAGAAGAAGAAGTACTCTTTAATTTCACACAATTACCTCTCGCCGACAAAATAAACATAGGACATGTTACTTTCAATATAGTTATCAACAAGTGTTTGGTCATGAATTCTGGGAGCGAAAAATGGACAGTCCTTTAAAACTTACAATTGGACGACAATACATAGATGTGGTTTTGCTGATATACATTATTGAGTTGTGGGGAGAGGCGGGTGCCCTTGAGTACACAACATCTGTTTGCTCTTTATATTTCTTGATGCCTAGCTTCTTCAAAATAAAGAAATATTATATAATGATGGGCGTGTAACACATTCCGTAAAGCGTCTTCCGATATAGATACATGACTGTGTAAGTCTTTCAGATATCTCATCATTACAAATATGGGAACAGATGCCCAAAGTTTCTACCTTTCTTCTTTTGACGTGTTTTGTTTTCCTATAGATGAACGATCTCGTAGTCTTCATGTGTATCTTAATGGTGTTTCTCCTGGCCTATGGCATAGCGTGCCAGGCGGTCCTCTTTCCCCACGTCACTGATACAAGACAGATGTTGAAGGGCATCTTCTATCGCTCATACTTCCAGATCTACGGGGAACTATTCCTGGAGGAACTCGAAGGTTGGTAGAGATGGAGAGAGTTGGGGTTGCTATTCCCAAAGTTTTATAAGTTGTATAAGATCAGATGTATAGCTGGTATAAATATAAACTGTATTAGAAATTAAACAACATATTAGGTGGAAAGAAATTGTACCTCATATCATGATGGCTTTATTTTGTGAGATCTTTCGTTTAATGACTCGATGGCGAATTTCTCCCGACCGACACCATTCTAGCTTCTTTTTCTTCTCTTGCACTCATTTTTGCGTACTAGTATAGAGGTGCTACCACATTTTATGGATAACAGTAATATTCCTCTTATTATACTATGATTTTTTTATTTGATAAATTTTATATGAAGAATGAATAATCAATGATAAGTGGAGAGTTATTACATACCTTTCAGATTACTTGCGCCTTGTTGCATCCCTCCCCCCCCCCGTTTTTTTAACCAATAATGTTCACTAGTCTCGTTACGCCATAGTATTTCATCATACATGTACCCCTTAATTAGCCTGTTTCATGTTTCATCAAATTTAGGACGGAACGATTGCTCGAACGAGGACCCAACAATGGAACCCTGTCCTGCCAATACGTGGTTCGGAACGACTATCCTAGCAGTCTATCTCTTCATCAGCAACGTTCTCCTCCTCAATCTCCTCATCGCAATGTTGAAGTATGGCAACATAATCCTATATTCCTATATTCATGTGATGCTGGCTCACAAATCATGACAATATTTCGTTAATTATGTCAAGGCTAAAAGCAGTTATCGCTTTTAAAATTTCAGCTGCATGATCAAAAGCCAAACAATGTTTAAGAACTGTATAATAATCAATATTTTTTTTTTATTATAAAGAGATTGATGATGCAGATCATGAAAAAAGGGCGATTTGTATAGTCAGTGTAAACTATACAAAACTGTATGCATTTGCCTGATAGCGTTTACAGAACAAAAACAAAATCTCCATGTTCACTCTAAATTGTCCAGTGAATCCAGTTATGGTGGGGTTATCAAATCAGGTAAAATCAATGACATTTTTTGAATACCTGTAAATCATTATGTCGTAGATCTGATCGTACTAAGTTAAAATCGAGAGATTTTTGCAATAGTTTTTGTTTTTTCTACCTAGTTATACGTTCGCCTCAGTACAAGAAAACACAGACGTCGTATGGAAGTTTCAGCGTTACTCCCTCATCAAGGATTACTACAACCGTCCCATCTTAGCACCACCCTTCATCATCATCAGTCATTTCTTCATCTTGTATAGCTTCATTCTGCGCTGCTGGTGCGGATGCTGCGACAGGTTCGCGCTCTCAAGGAGCCTCAGTAAGTCGAGTCTCTTTACACATTTCAGGCAGCCCCATCTTTGGAATAAATCTTAAATATCCCAAGAAGATTTGTTTTGTAGGGGGAAGTAGCCCCCAGTCCCCCTCTATCGCTATTGATTGCCAACTTGTCAATGTGGCCATGGGGAGGGGATGGGAGGGGAGGGAATTGGTCGGTCTAAGAAACATAAATGTGCATTGTTGTATACCCTCGAATCTACCTCTATATATCGGAAAAGGCAAAGTGATAATGGTTGTGTGCATGTGTGTATTTAAAATAATTATTTAAACAAATTAAAAAAGTTTTCAATGTCCAAGCGTTACGAAAAATGATATGCGTGACTCTTGTACCATTTTAACATTGGCCTACAATGAAACTATTTGTCTTCTAAATGTGTATTTAAAAAAAAGATACAATATAGAATGTTGATGTCTACTTCATTATAATTATATTTGAAAACAATTTGCAGGACGATTACTACCTGGAGACTTGATCGCTGAAATCACAACGTGGGAAAAGATACAAGGTGAAGATTACGTCACAAAGAGGAACAAGACAAAGAATCTTGACCTGACAGATCGAATGAGTGCAACAGAAATGAAGTAAGTCAGGCTCAGATACATAGCTTTTTCGTATTTTGTTATACATGTACAATAATAATTTATGCTTAAACTCTTTGTTTTATTAAAACTTCCCCTTACTCTCTCTATCTTTCTCCCTCTCCGCTCTCTCTAACACATTATCTTACTCTCTCTCTCTTTCTCTCCCCTCTATCTCTATCTCTTTCTCTCTCACTCTCTCTCTCTCTCTCTCTCTCTCTCCCCTTTGGCTGTTACCTATCGGGCAATGGCGTATTCACCACGTACAAGCGTTTTTTTTTCTTCAAATCGACTTGTTGCCTTACATTGGCTAGTACTATAGTTTGCATGATGTCTTTTAAAACGTAAATTTAACTGAAAATATCAAGGAAAAATGAATTGATTGCTCAAAATATTTTGTTTGATTTGAATAGCTGACTGGTCAGTGGGTTTAATTTGTTGCTCTGAATTGATTGGCCGAATGATTAATCAATTTTTTTCCTGATCAATTCGTTCTACTAATTTTTTCCATTAACTCTTAAGCTGCCACCCATACGATGCACCCGTGCCACAGTGCTAATCTCCTGTGTGCCAAGGTTAATTTAAAGGTTGGTTCAAGTGCGTGTTATTTAAATCTTTACAAAAAACAAATCGCTGAATTACTCGAGAAAATCCAATCTGACTGTTGTATACAAAGACGCGTAATCCAAAGCCGATAATCTGATGCACGCGATGGTACTTTCAATAGCGCTGCAAAAGTACTCAGCACGGTGCAATGGGCATAAACAATAACTGTTATTACATATGCGCGCTAGCGTGAATGAAGCAGCGTAGCGGTGGCTCGCTCGCATGCACACGGCACTATAACAATAGCGCGCTAGCAGTCTCATGGCAGGATAAGAGTTAACAACTGAATACCTGAATGAATCACATTCCCTTTACTTTTGACAGGCTAGAAAACCTCTCTCGGAAGTCAACAACATTTTTCAACAATCCCGAAATCGGTACTCAAATGAAAGAACGGCTAGACAATTTAGAATATCAGGTATGATAAGAGAAGAAACAGTAGAGTTTCCTTTTTAATGGACATTTTTTTTATTTAAAAAAAGGTTAATTGATTGGATTCTTTAGTGAGATTTGGAACCGAAAGTAAGTGGTATATTGAAATAACTTGCATCGTCGATTTTCACGCTATAGCGTACATTGACGTACTTTATAGTTATATTAATTGATCACCACATAATACGGTCCTATTCCATTTTATATTCATACTTAATTATTCCAAATATCATTTTTAAGTCGTACAGCAAGTCTGTGAATAATGACAAAGGAAAAGCATGTTGAAATGAATGATCTTAGTTTCATAGGGGAACGATAATGGTATAGTCTTTTCCTGGGGGGTAATTGTCATCGGGGTGGTTGCAAATAGTGTTCCGTTATCTGTAAAACATTATGACAATTCAACCATCCAGCTGCAAAGATATGCTTTTATCTTGAATCTTGCACCATAATTGGACTTGCTCCTATATTGAAGAACAAATGAGAATGTTCTATTCTCTCTGCTTTCATTAGCTTATAACCGAAACAGGCCATTTATGCCCAGAGAAAATGGGTGCAAAAGATTGTAGGCAAATTCTTAACATTCTAGTTCCATGATCTAATCTTTTCATGCCATTCCAACAGATGAGGGACATGAAAGAGCTACTTCATCAAACGTTAAAGGCAGTATCAGGGTCAGGTCCAGCACGAGAAGCTATAAACAAGAGTCCATCCAAGTCTAGCTTGCTTGCCGTAACGGTTACGCCTGCAGAAAAGGTTGAGCTAAAGCAAACCAAAGAGGATACTTCAAACGAAGAGGAGGAAAGGGCTCGTATAGAGGAAGGAAAACAAGAAGAGGAGGATGGAGGGCTATTAGATGAGGAGCAGGAGCAGGAGCAGGAAGGAGATGAATCCATCCTGGAGATTGATCTTGATTCGATCCAAGACCGGGAGTTATGATACTCTCACGGTGTGGAGCTCGGAATGAAAGTTCATTTTGGGAGGCTCCCACGGGCAACAAAGTATGCAATAAGAAAACGCAAGCAATTACAACGCGATGCCAAAGCTCATGAATATTATATGTGCAGAATATATGTGTCTGTGAAATTTTGTTGGTCATGGGACAAGCTCTTGATCAAGCCAACAATGAACATAAGGTATTTGTGTTGACTCCCCTCAGTAGTCTTACCCACTACGAGTTTTTGTCTCATATATAACATTTCCATTATGCTGCATTTCTTTTTCTTCATTTGCAACTGTGCATCTCTATCTAATACATGTATTAATACAATCTTGATCTGTCGATGTCAAACTAATTGCTAATCAACCAATCAGTTTATCAGTCCATTGATAAATTGAGTAGAAAATAACTTGATAAAAATTTAGTCATATGTCATGAACATTGAACAATATACTAATTACACATACTGTTAGTACATAGCTACATGTATATAGATATATAGCTGCTAAAACTGCTGAATAACAATTGATCTATCAGTTAGATCAAGTTAACATTTGATAAAGAGTAACATTTTGACAGCCAATGAATGTCAAGTGGTTCAATGATCTTGTGAGATTTCTCTTCTACAGTCTTTAAAAATAATTCATCACAGTATCAGAGGGAAACCTGGTTCTTTATCATGCAACAAATGGCTGCCCGTGGAAACACAAAGATGCTCCTTATCTCAAGAATATCAGTATGGCATTTAATTTAGCATCTTGTGGGAGTTAGGATTCTGATACAAAATTTAACCACTGAAGCGACATATGTCATTGTTAAATACAACGTACCTTTTAATATGAACAGTTTAAAATTTGAATAATGTAACATGTTGGGACAAGGTCGATTGCATGGTGCAATAACCGAATGGTGCTCTACATTGCATTTATTAATTGAATTTTTGTTTCTTGTTGTGTAATTTTTTTCCTTCTTCAACATGCAACATAATTTTAGCCCTAACAAGAGGTGTGAGTTATTCAGATATTAAGAAAAACAAATACAAAAGATAGGCGGGTACAAGGTCTATTTATGTTTTATTAAAACAAATTATACAAACCCCTAGGATTGCATTCAAGCAACTTTGAAAACCTATTTCAATTTAACAGCAGATATGTGGTTTAGGATTCATACTTCCATATTGACAATTTTTTTCTTAAGTGTAAACATTGTTTTAATATATTTTTACCAGGAGCTTTCTCTATATTTTGATTAATTGTTTTTCAAAGGTAGGATCTACAGTATGAACACTTAGCCTTATGAAATGCTGAATATTTATGCTGATACATATACACCTCTCTATATAGCAGATAAGTTTTCCTTCCAGGTAAACACAAAAGAATGTTATAGGATTGCTGCCCTAAGACATACAGTATATGCACATACATAAATTCATAAGAGAGTTTTTAAAGAAAGTACACATTAGATCAAGTAGTTATATTTTCATAAAATTTATTTCCATGTCTTTCATTATATGAATGACATGGTATTTGTGACATTATGCATACATGTACATGAAAAGAAAATATAAATTTTGAGGAAGACCGTTGACAGTTCTCACCATACAGCTGTAATAGGCAAACACTGCCATATGTGAACATCTCCAGAATAGATCACACATAAAATGTATCACACTCTAATATTGTTGCAACTCGTGTGCAAAATGTGACAACACATGCTCTGACGACAATCACTCCTTGTTCAAATTCATACAATAGTCAAATTACCAACTTTAACCCGGAACCGAACATAATCTAACCCGAATCCTAAAACCCAATAGCACTACTAATCATAAGCATTCACCTCTGACAAAATAAAACCTGGAGAAATTGTCGCCAGAACATAAGTCAGATCAAGGTTTGCACGTGTGTCCAGATAGGCACTTGTCATAAATCATCATAAATGTCAGAGAAATTATAACCTGAAATGGAAAGGATTGTGGTGAAAATGAATAGTGAGATAGTGTAAAATTTCTCATAGTTGCAGGTCTTTGTATTATGTTTGCCAAAATTGATTAATATCATGCGATTGTCCTGCTGAAATGTTGAAGTCTCTGATTTGCATATGTTTCATCTCTTATTTGTTACTAACAGTGATTCAATGTTGTAAGCAACTCTCGGCAAACTCCATTATTGTATCTAATGCATTGTGTAATAATTATTTGTAAAACATTTTGGATGTTATGTTGATATTCATTTATATTTCATAATAAAACACTATTTCAGAGCACAAGAATCTACTAATCCTCTTTATTCTTGTCACAACTCTAATATATCTTTTACATTAGATGCTATAAAGTTAACAAATGAGATTGCTGTATTGTTGTAGTAGTGTTGTAGAGTGGTTTAAGCACCTGACTTGAAATGCAATGGTTGTAAGTTTGATACCCAACAGGCAACAGGACACTAATGTCCTTTGGCAAGGCATTCATTAACATTTGCCACTCCATACCAAGGAGAGAAATGGAAACCTGGTAAGAAGATGAAAGCATTTGTCTTAGTAATAACCATATGCCGTCACAGTGACCGTATGGTAGAAATACTCCCCAAAGAGTGGAGATGGTGCACATTGTGCGTGAATGAATCGGATGACTGGGGTAGTAATATCTGTGAAGCGCTTACAGACGGTATTTCGTATTAAGCTTTTAAAGAACCAATCTATTCCGATGTTTGAAAGGACACAGAGGAACAAAGATGATTTACTGAAACTCACTACTATAAAGTAACATTTACAGCCTCTTAGGCATAACATCATGCACTACACATACACAGATGTACACATACAGTTAACAACTAAATTATTCATACCCTTACCAAGTTTTGTAAAAAAAAATTAGAATGTGAAAATTGATCTGTCCTGATGTACGTTTCTTGAGAGTGTGACATACGGTAAAGCTTACATCTAAAGGTATTCAACAAAGGCCCTTATTCAACCTGGCCACCTTTCCTTCCTTTTTGAGGAATGAAAAACACAACAAACATCAAATTTACAAGGGGTATGAATAATTCAGTGTTTAACTATAGATCATTGTGGAATGGTAATGAATATTGCACTTAAAAGATGATCCCTTCTTTCCTTTTCAGAGAGAGTTTAATTGGCAACAAATTCAATTTTAGAGCACCTTAAATTATAATTATTGATATGCAGAAAATTGCATATTCCAACATGACAGTTGGATTAACCTTTTAAAAGAAAGAAGTTCATCTACAGCTGAATTAAAAAAATAATGCAATCATGAAAATATATGTAAGTGAACAGCAAAGTCTTCTTTTTTTTTAAATCTACCTTCTTTTCATATCTGCAAAAGGATTATGATAATTGCAAAATGTAAAAAAACAGATTACAACAATTAATCTAAAATAAAAAAAATTGGAACAAATATTCCTGTTAGTTATTCAACCTAAATCTTTATATATATATATATATATTCATCTCAGTGACCCTCTTACACCCTGCTCGTTATTTCTAAAATATAAGGACATTCATTCCCTCAGACCCAAAGCTAATACCTGCATTAGAGCAACCATCATAAACTCGACATATCAACCCACTTCTCCCAAGCTATGTTATACAGGGAACCTAATCATACAGAACTCTCTTATAACAAACTTTGTTGGTCCTATTTTTCTGTACTATTTATTATTCTATTGCTTTTGACCCATTTTATAACAGGGTTTCAATAATAATAATTTATAAGATTTTGGTAGGGGACTACTGGAAGTAGATAACATCCACACTTTTAAGACTTTACCTAGGGGGCAAAACCCCGATTTGGGGGGTTTTGAGACATGGCATGTTGTAAAAGGTCGTTCGGTCTCAACGTGTGCGGGGGACCTCCCTGCACAATTTCTACGTGGACTACCTTTGCAATATGCAACTGGAAAAAAATGGCGGCCATTTTTCAAAATGGCCGCCATGTATAACTACTGTTGTACAATTCTGGGGATTACTTTTTAACAATACCTTATTTTACCATGTGTAATGTGTCATATGAAAGAAAATTAAATTTCCTACAAGATGATACCTCATTCAATAGGTTTGGGGATCATTTGCATAATAATCTTGAGCCCAAAATGTCATTTTTTACCATTTTTTTTAGAAATATGAATTGCGCGAAAATACATATTTCTCCATATTCAATTAATTATAACGCTAACTGACTTGAGACTTGCTAAAAAAATGTTCAGAAACATGGTTAATATCATATGCAAATTCCAAGTCTATAACTTTTTTAACTAAAAAGTTATAGCGCTCTAAAGTTGACACTTTGATTTGAGCCAAAATGGCAAATTTGGTTGCGAAGGGCTGTCTTCTCCTTAGCAACGGTAAGATAGTGAGATGAACAATAGAATGTATCGCGAGAAGATGTTATCACTAAGCAGATGACTACTGTGATAGGAATTATGATGTCAGATGATGCATTTTCATCATATTTTAATGATATATATCGCTTAGTTCCCGTTGCTATGGTGATAATATGCCTAGCAACCGATATATAATGAGTTCTCAGAGTCAAATAAGGATATAGGTCAGATAATACATAAAATTAGACCTGTTGCAAGTGGCAGACATAATTTTCCATCGTAAACATGTTCATAGTGCATGGTGTGGTTCAGAACTTTCACCCTACCCCCTCCCTCCATTGAAATGCCCCCCCCCCCCCATTAAAAGTAATTTTGGGATGGGGCAGTATGTTGTGTAGGACATGATGTGTGTTCAGAAATGATGGAGGCTTTCTGTCAAGTGATACATAAAATGAGACCTGGATCCAGGTGATAGTCATGATTTTCAGTCTGAATCATGAAGATAATGGGTGGTAGGGTTCAGAATGGGCATCCTCCACTTTATCTGTGACCCTCCCCCCTCGCCTAGAATAAAATTAGAGCAATTAGTGCGCAGCTATTTTAATAAAGTAAGTGACAATTGAAAAAGAGATCAAATAATCTTCACGCAGCATTTGCAATCTCTTGGTAGGATATAGTTAATTGATCTGTCAGTGGATTATACTACTTGCCACGCCACCTCCTCCATAATTTTCATCTCAAATCTTTGACATAATCCAATCGCTACGAAGTTATTAGAAAAAAACTGGACGGTTCAGTTCAAAACTTGTACGCCTGTTTCATTTTTTTTTGGTAGATTGAAAGACATTGACGAAAGTCATCATAACCTGCAATCAAAAAGCGACTACCGTTCCTGCCAATGCCCCCAGCACCTCTTCCGATTATGCATACACACTCTCAGAATTAATGAGAGAAACTGATGCAAAGCATCATTTATTTTAAAAGTACACTTAATTTTATAAATAGATCATGAAGAATCAAATGATACAGGGAAAAGTTTGAAATTATTCACTCTCCCCCTCTAAAATTCGAAATAAATCTAGATAAATAAGTCATCAATCAAGATCTAATCTCCAGTTTTGTGACAGAAACTGATTATCAGGACATTACCGAACAATACAAGAATTAACAGGATTTACACTGTGAAACATTTACATGTACATACTTAGTTTTGGTTTGCATAGCTTGTACCTCCCTCCTTCCGTGTGGCAAGCCCATCCAACCTCCCCTAGTACAATATAATTTTGAACAATCAGTGTTAATCGTTTATGCCTATATTGTTAAAGGCAAATATGCATGTATGCCAACACCATATCCTTCTCAGATACGGAAGGAAGCGAAAACCCGGAAAGCATATCCTGTATACTCTATGTTGAAATAATTGTTACATATATCGTGTATATATACATTGTGTTTCATATTGTACTGTTGAGAAGGAAATAAATGTTAATAAATACAAATACAAAATGATACAAATATCCTTCTTGCTTCCTTTCCCTCTTTCTCTAAAGTCTGACAAAAGTCGATTTCTATTGGTATATATCTTTCTTTGTCATGATTTATTAATTGATTGATTTGAAATTACATGAGAGTTGGGTTCATAAGACAGACAGGGTCTAAACTATTCAAGAGATTAGTAATAATAATAATAATAATAATAGTGGGTTCTTGTATAGCGCTCATGTCAGTCAGATTTGACCCTCCTGGCTTATAAGGCTTATAAGGGGAAAGGGGCCTTTGTGCACGTTATACACACAAACAAGTTTTTAAAAAATGAAATAAGGAAATAGCGAGGAGGCTAAGCAGAGATGGCATTTAGTTTCAACTTATTTGATGAGGTTACAGTTTCGGAGGTAATGATATAACATAACATATGCATCCTTTATGAACAACTTAAAGTCTTTGAGCATTCCTTATGATTTGTTGAAACTGAACCTTTATGAGCATAATGATGTTGCATTCAGTCGGCTTTTGGATGAGCTGGAAGCTCCTCTCATTTTTACCTGCTATGATTGCTAGTTGTATCACTCCGTGACCAAGAAAGTTGTTAAATAACTTGGTGTAGATATGACAGCTCAATACAAGACGACTATACACTAAAACGGGAGTTCCAGAGCATTTCAGTCCTAGATCAGAGACGTGGTTCAAAACTTATATGTGATTATGCACAGATCGCACCCACAGCACCAATGATGCCCTGGACTAGCTAGAGCGCCTAATGGAGGAGATAATATCATACTCCACACACTCTTATAAGGCCCAAAGATTTGTGGGAACACATTGTGAAAAATCGAAGACGGAAATCAATGAAAAAATTTCAGCTGAGATTTCCCTCACAACTGCCTACGACAAGTTGCTAAATGGCCCGATACCACAATAAAGTGAAGGTGGAAGAGACATTGTAGACCAGGTAGCAGCACATGATGCTATCATCTAGAATCTCCAATGTCTTTCATGTTAAAGAAGAAAAAAGAGTGGTGGGGTAAAAATTCTGAACCCAAATCGTCCAGTATCTCCCACTTTGGTATTGCGTTTAAATCACATCTATCTTTTGAATTCTGGGCCCCGTCGTAGTTGCGATATATTCAACTAAGGAGCCTAATACTCCTTGTCCAAACCAGCTTATCTTGAATATCTTGAAATCAATTCACAACTCTGTATGCACAGTGGCGCTAGAGCAATCAATGTAACTGCGTCCCCCACCCCATTGCCCAAACTTATCTACGTAACTGCACAATCAAGTGAGTAAGGCGACCGGCTTAGGAATTTTGCAAGGGAACAAAACGATCGAAGTGGTTTTCTCTTCATTTCTACTTAAATGATGAACAAAAATAAACGAACACTTCGGTCGATAAGATAAGATTTTTTCAAAAGTTGAAGTTTTTTTCAAAGGTTGAAAGATGATTTTCTTTTGAGAAAGTTGAATCCCATTGTAAACATTCAGCTATTTAGGGTGCAATATCTCACAAGAGGCTGGTGAAACTTATAAAAGGGGGCAAAGCAATCATGGGACTTCCTTTTTGGTGTCAAATTTGGAGCATAAAGTAGGCCCTATATCTATATATGCCCCCTTTCTGTACTCTGTACCCTTTCTTCAAATGCATGTATCCCCTACCCCCATAGAGATGCCACTGCATACCAAATATATATAAATATGTAGGTTTGTGATTGGTTGGAGGGCTTCCGATCAAACTGGATTAATCATAACTCTTAATGAAGACAATGTACTGGACTCGTACGCAGGGGGAGGGGGGGGGGGGGGTTGGGGGTAAACCCCCCCTTTAGTTTTTTTTATGTGTGTATTTTTGAACAAACCCCCCCCCCCCCTCCCCGCTTATTCAGCGGCTGGCTGAGTCGTTGCGAAATTTTTGGCCAGATTTCAAAATGTTAAACCCCCCCCCCCCCCTTGAAAAAATCCTGCGTACGCCACTGACTGGACTATTTCAACTGATGACGTTCATTGGTTTCTTGCAGAAGTCAATACTTGTAAAATCTAATTTGGGTCAAAGTATATAAGGAGAGTGGAGGGATTCTGAGACACACACAAAGAGTTGGGCATTGGGATTTATATTCCCTTTGAAAGATTTAAATAATTTGACAAGACTCCTTTTTCCTATCATCATGTAATTCCAAATTGTAAACATTTAGAAAATACACCTAGTTATGGTAAAAATATCATTTTGTCATGAAAAATACATCAGATTAGATGTATTTCAGCACCAAGCCGCATACTCGGATATGTCGTTATTCTAGCTCCTTACTGCCTGGATAAGAAGTGACGATTATCCAATATATGGATAAGTTCAAAATGGACAGGGGAGCTGCACCCCCCCCCCCGGTCCCCACTCCAACTCATCATTTGATTTGATTTGATTCCAACCTCCAAGTATATATTTTTTTAGAGAATGATACCAGTCTATCATTTGAATCCGTGTCTCTAACTATCTTACGCTTAATAGCAGGTTAATTGATTTATTGTACAAAGTAAACTATTGGGGTCAAATTTTCGAATCAGGGGGGGGGGGGGTGGGAAGACATTGACAAACTTTCCCATTCGATTTTAACCATTAGATTTCAAATGCATTGTGAAGATTCCTTGGAAAAAGAAATACTGGACCAACTTTTTAATTGCAATGTACTATAAGAATATAGCTTTGTACAAACTGCTCATATTTTGTTCTAGGAGCGTGGGGGGGGGGGGGTCACAGAAGGGGGAAGGGTGCACATTCTGAACCCCTCCATCCATTGTCTTCATGATTAAGACTGAAAATCATGACTATCACCTGGATCCAGAACTCATTTTACGTATCGCTTGACCGATAGCCTGCATTATTTATGCACACATCATGTCCTACACAACAAACTTTACTCTTGATTTTAATGGGGGGGGGGGGGGGGGGGGGGGTTTCAATGAAGGATGAAGTGAATTTGGCAAACTGAGTAGGTGCATCGATGCAGAGAAAAGAGCTGTAGGAGTAGGGTGACTATTCTACAGTGGAAACTTTTGACAATGAGGTCATGTGCAACCAAGAAATATTAACCCCCAAAAGCTGGTAAATTACCTTGTCATTTTAGGTATAACTGATCTCTTTATATCAAGTTTGCACTGTATGATTTAGTTGAATATACAGAGTCGTTGACTGGATGTGTGAGATGGTAGTGCTTGAGAAATCCATGAAAGTAAAGGATGGGTGATCCCCCCTATTTCCTGACTATTTTTTCTGATTTCCTCACTATTTTCTTCCTATTTTTCCCTATTTTCTTACTATTTTTTTAGCTATTTTTTTCCTATTTCCTTACTATTTTTTTCCTATTTCCTCCCTATTTTTTTCCGTATCAGGACAATTACCCCCTGGTCAATCACCCCCCGGAAAATTACCCCCCGGAAAACTACCCCCATAGGACGATTACCCCCCGGAAAATTACCCCCCGGAGAATTACCCCTCGAGGACAATTACCCCCCAAGGACAATTACCCTCCGGAAAATTACCCCCCGGAGAATTACCCCCCGAGGACAATAACCCCCCGAGGACAACTACCCCCGAGGACAATTACCCCCCGAGGACAATAACCCCCAAGGACAACTACCCCCCGAGGACAACTACCCCCGAGGACAATTACCCCCTGAGGACAACTACCCCCCGAGGACAACTACCCCCGAAAACAATTACCCCCCATGGAAACGACTGGGCATGGTGGCTCAGTGATCAGAGCGCCCGCCTTATGAACGGGAGAGGTCGCGGGTTCGAACCCCGGCCGAGTCATACCAAAGATTTATAACAATGGGACCTTCTACCTTCTAGCTAGGCGCTCAGCATATTAGATTGGAGAAGGGTAGTAATAACATATTATGGAAGAGCAGTTTCATAACTGAAGTGGTTCCCCCTGTGTATATAAAACTTTATTATTATTATTATTAATATTATTACCCTCGAGGCATGGGTGTCGATCCCGGGGGGGATGGGGGGGGGGGGGGATATATCCCCCCCAATATTTCAGGTGGGGGGGATGGCCTGTACAATCATCCCCCCCAATAATTCACCCTCAAAAAAAAAAGAAAAAAAGAGAAATTAATGATGAGAGCCCGATGAGAGTAGGTAATGGTTATTACTCGCAAGATGACCGTCAATATACAAATTTTGTTATCTCATGTTCATAATACATACATATATGCGAAGTAAATGAGACAACCGTATATGAGACAAGAATAAATTGAATTCTCGTTCATACGGCTTCATCAGGAATTGATGAATTTATTCACTTTGTTCAATCAACGGCATCATAGAAATGCAGTGCGCCAGATGCAAAGACGCAGCGTTAAAAAGCAACGAGCTAAATGTTAAGCGCGAAGCGCAAAAGTAGCAATCTGCAACATCAGAAAATCCTGAACAATGTAAACATAAATGAACTCTGTGACAAATTCGTTATAAGATCAGAGACAAGGTTAAAGATTTTCGGACATTAGTATGACTTATAAGATAGTTCACTAGTTGTTATGTTGTTTCCGTTCACCCTTTTTAAAATTCACGTCATTGTATCTTTATTTCTATTTTTTTCACTCATTTTATTTCCTGATATTTCCTTTAAAAACTTCATTTTTGGAGAAATATTATTATGTCACAACTTATTTTTGTTTTATTGAAAAGCTGATGTAGGCCTATGTCACTGGCGTATTTCATACAAGTGATTTATAAATGTTCGTGATATCACAAGATTTTCAACAAATTCGCGTTTCTTCATTTCTGTTGCAAACTGACACATTACCAAATAGCCAGGAAGAGCATATATTTTGTATAGTCACTAATGGGCCTAAATAGTGGCCGTTAACACTAACAGTAGTATACAATTCCTTTCCAGAAGCTATTGCGACAAGCACTGCCGGGAAATAACATGCTACCCACCACTCGGGCTGTGCATGCAAAGATTTGCGAACGAACGTTCCATACGTACATCATGTGGGGAAACTGAAATCAGACAAGGATTAATATAGAGAACAGTACAATGAATCGTCTTCTTTCTCTAATAATTTAGTGAAACGGCAAAGCTTTCGCGCTTCGCGCGGGAGGGGGGCAACTGAATTCAGACTATGATTAAGAGTTATAATTAAATGTAACGTCAAAGAACACGATACAACGAATCATCTTCTTTTTCTAATAATTTAATGAAACGTGAAAACTTCTGCGCTACGCGCGGGATGGGCGAAAGTGATTTCAGACGTAAGAGAAGGAGTAATAAACAAATGAAACGTCAAAGCTTCCGCGCTTCGCGCGGGAGGGGAAAAACTGAATTCAGACAAGGACACGATACAACTAAACGTCTTCTTTCTCTAATAATTTATTGAAACGTCAAAGCTTCCGCGCTTTGCGCGGGAGCGAATTGCACTCAGACAAGGACACGGTACAACGAATCGTCTTCCTTCTCTAATAATTTAATGAAAGAATAAAGCTTCCGCGCTTAGCGCTGGATGGGCGAAAATAAATACAGACAAGGATTAAGAGTAATAATTTATTGAAACGTCAAAGCTTCCGCGCGGGAGGGCGGGAGCGAATTGCCCTCAGACATTGAAACGATACAACGAATCGTCTTTTTTCTCTAATCATTTAATGAAACGTCAAAGCTTCCGCGCTTCGCGCGGGAGGGGGGAAACTGAATTCAGACAAGGATTAACAGTCGAGAATGGTACATCGAATCGTCTTCTTTCTTTAATAATCAAACGAAACGTCAGAGCTTCCGCGCTACGCGCGGAGGAAGTGGAGCTTGATTAAAACATTAAGGATTAAAGATGGTACATCGAATCGCCTTCTTTCTTTAATAATCTAATGAACCGTCAGAGCTTCCGCGCTACGCGCGGAGGAAGGGGAACTTGATTCAAACAAGGAATAAGAGTCGAGAACGGTCCAACGAATCGTCTTCTTTCTCTAATAAGTTAATGAAACGTCAAAGCTTCCGCGCTTCGCGGGGGAGGGCCCTCCCTGCACCCAACCCCCTAGGGAGCGCGCTTCGCGCACTCTGTAACTCTCCTGGCTACGCCCTTGGGGAGGGGTGCAACCTGCCACAAGCTTTTACCTCTTGATTGCTTTGATCCATTGCCAAAAATATTTTGGCACCTATCATCCCCCCCAACCACGGATACAAATCGACACCCTTGCCTCGAGGACAACTATCCCCCAGGAAAACTACCCCCGAGGACAATTACCCCCCTCCCCCCTTCGAGGACAACTCCCCCCCCCCCCGATGAGTATAACCCCCGGAGGACAACTACCCCCGAGGAATTGTTAACACTGTGACATAATAACGCAAGCTTATCTCCAAATTGCTATTTACAGAAAATTGCATAAACCTTCATTTTCCTTGTTATTTATGAAGTTCATTTCAGTCTTTTCATATTATTTTATTCGATATGGGGGGTGGGGGGGGGGATGTTTCCCAATTTCCCTGTAGTTGTGCTACCGAGTAAAAAACAGAAATTACACAGTCTCTCTCACCATCAATGGCACAACAAAGAAATTAGGACGTAAGATTTCATTAATGCATCCTCTGTAACTTTTTTAATCAGCTGACCGTGTATTTGTCTTTGTATGTATAATGGGCCCTCATCCATGTCATGATCCATAATTAGGGTTTTCTTCACGTTATCTATTTATTTCTGTTGTCATGCTGAAGTATAATATGTTTTCGTGTACGTTAAATTATTTTGAAATAGAAATTGCCTTCAAGTTATATGTAAGGTGCCATGTCAAAAGAAAATAAATATCCGCTCTCTGGTAATTCATCTCATTTGATTGTTTAACTCCAGCACAGCGTTTTTCAACCGGGGTGTCGCAAGAGAATGATTTGGAAAACGTTTTTGTAAAAAAATCAAATACCAGAAAAGGTTAAAATATGTAATTACATGAGAAAATTAAGATTTGAAGATACTTAAGTGTCTTCCTTTCTCGCTCGCTGACAATATTTTGCAAGGCAAATAAGGGCAACGAGAGGCCCGAATATCCTCATATTCGTGTATCAAGGTCATGACCGAATATATCACTTTTTATTTATGTACATTCGGCGGCAAGGTGCCCGCATACAGTACTTTAAATAGTTTCTAGTGTGTGGATTATATACTAATTTGTTACCAGTTTGAAAATGTCTTCTCCTTTTTATTCTTAAATGTGCCCATACGTGTGTGCATAGCACTTGACGAGAGCCAGAGCCATGCAAAATTAATAGTCTGCAAAGACTTTTGGATTTGGGAGAAACTTTTTATTTCTTAAGAGGGTATCGTGATTAACAAAAAGTTAAAATAACGCTGCTCCAAAGAAATGTATTTCTTTGCATTTTGAAAAGCGCTGGACAATTACGTAAAACTTACATCCTTCGTGGAAATTAGCAACCGCACTGGCGTTGCATAAATTATAATAAAAGGGAAATGTGTAGTTATGAGGAAGACAACGCGCTATAGTATTTGAAAGAATATGGGTTCATGCAGGAGATCGTAGCCATCTCTCAATGTGTCGGATCGTATTTTGCTATTGAATCCTGATTGTCCACGGGGGGAATTGTCATCGGGGGGAATCGTCCACGGGGTGTAATTATCATCAGGGGGTAGTTGTCCTCGGGGGGTTATTGTCCTCGGAGGTAATTGTCATCGGGGGGTAGTTGTCCTTGGGGGGTAATTGTCCTCGGGGGGTAGTTGTCCTCGGGGGGTAATTGTCCTCGGGGGTAATTGTCCTCGGGGGGGGGGGTAATTTTCATCGGGGTAATTGTCCTCGGGGGGTAATTGTCCTCGGGGGTTATTCTCCGGGGGGTAATTTTCCGGGGGGTAATTGTCCTTGGGGGGTAGTTGTCCTCGGGGGGGGGGTGATTCTCCGGGGGGTAATATTCCAGGGGGTAATTGTCCTTTAGGGGTAGTTTTCCGGGGGGTAGTTTTCCGGGGGGTGATTGCCCAGGGGGTAATTGTCCTAGAACCGCCGTTTACATTTGCATTGCTGTCTACTTTTCTACTTCATTATGTATGCTTATGTCACTTTGTGTAGGGTGAGGGGGGGGGGGTAATATACTTGAATTTAAGGGAAAGTAAACCAAATTGATTGGAAATATATATATACTCTTGATATACTAAAACTAATATGAACATGGTTTTGGTTTATTATGTTTTTCTTGTTACATTACATTCATCATGTACATGTTTGTGGTTGTCCGTAGCAACATGCTCGCAAAATACAACTTAAATCTAAATTGTAAATGGTGGCAGGCATCATTTACATGAGCGCATATAAGTGTGCATTGTTGTGATTATTATTATGTTTGACACCACAAAGCCGGAGTGTGAGAGAGAAAAAGAGAAAGAGAGAGTGTGTGAGAGAAATAGAGAGAAAGGGAGAGAGAGAAAGAGAGAGTGTGTGAGAGAGAGAGAGAGAAGGGGAGAGAGAAAATGAGAAAAGAGAAAGAGAGAGTATAAGAGACAGGGAGAAAAAGAGAAAGAGAGTGTGTGAGAGAGAGAGAGAGAGAGAGAGAGAGAGAGAAAGAGAAAGAGCGAGTGTGGGAGAGAGAGAGAGAGAGAGAACAAAAAGGTAAATAACTAGAGAAAGAGTACGTACGGTAATTCTGTTTGGAGCCAGAAGGACGTTAACTCATATACTTCAACACAGAGTTAACACACTTCTGGCTCTCAACAGACTATAGTGATAAATAAGAGAGGGTATAATGAAAGATCAGGTGGTTTTAAGAGACAGAAAATGATTAGTTTCATACATTCAACGGCACCGAGTATTACAAAAAAACCTCTTCACAAAGCAAAAACACAGCAGTAAACAATGACACATATAATTAATTTGTTCTGATTACGTAGACTATGTCACGCATAACACCCACCTCGTATTCGGCCTAGACCTACATTGTGAAAATATGGGGAAATTCACCAACCATGATCTTGCAAACAAACTAGTATCCTAATTTTATGCTTACAGTTTTCCAAATTGTATCAACTGGTATCAACTGGTACCAGTTGAGACCAGTTAAAAACAGTAGATACCAGTTTGAAATCCTTACTGTTTTTAACTGGTATCAACTGGAATTTCGACCTGGGAAGTACGCTTGGAGCAAAATGGGATATTTTGTAGCAAAGCAGATGTACAACATGTTTCGACATCCAGGTGCGTGTTGAAAGTATGCTTAATATCCTCTTTCAAGAAATATACAAGAAATTAGTATTTAAGACTACTGTAACAGTAAAGATTCTACCCCCAAAACCGCAAGAAATATAATACCTTTCACAACGGATGCTAGAGATATTAATCTTGGCGTTATTCTGTAAATTATCATATCAGGAAAAAAAGCTGTACGTGCATTTCTCAATTCTTATGTTTATATAACACATTTACTTTCACTGAAGTTTAATGACTATTCGAAACAAGAAATCAGAGGATATATTAACTAATGCATTTCCCGACAGGCCGGATGCGTGCAGGCTGGGTGCGTGTTGAAAACAAATTTGAGTTCCTCTTTCATGAAATATACCAAAATATCAGAAATTAGTATTTAAAGATAAAATGTAGTTCTGGTCATGCGATTGAATTGTGAAAGAAACGGTGTGGAATCAATAAGAAAAGGTCGATCATCTAGCAAATAAGTATTGTTGTGTACTGCAAGGTTCTGGATTCAGCAAAATGATACGAAATTTGGCCCAGTCTTAGTAAAGTTGCAATCACTGTACACAAAAAGATATGGGACTACATGAACATGTGGCATAAAAATCCGTCCCGATTTTTATGATTTTACATGCCATTGTTAAAATATTAAGGCATTTGAAGAGCCATGTTTGTCAGGAAACATTTTTTATCTGATTTTCTTCCACACGTGCATAGTCAACAATGATGAATTGCTCACAAATTGTTTTGCATCTCTTCCTAGAACTCAACCTTTTCTTTAAGACTTTAAGAAGGTAGTCTTTTTCCTAGCAGATCCAGAAATCGACAAACGCTGGTAGTGGTGGTGGTGGTGAGGGAGGGGGAGGGGGTAGGGGTGGCGCGATTTTTTTTTCCTGGGACTGCATGGATACTATGCTATCTATAATTTAAAGTTGTATTAATGAAGCAATTTCCCAAGATCTGGGGTAGCCATCATTTGTCAAACGTTTTTATACATTTCCAATGCATTTTAATGGAACATAGCACGTACAAGCAGAAACCATAATGGCATATTTGGCAGTCTTCACATTAAATCAAAATTTCGACCACGATCCCGTCTTCTGATAAAAAATTGAATCCCGGTACATTTGTAGAGTAAAATGGCGCCCTCTAGCGCCACCCAGTAGCCAACGTGTAACTCGAGTATTTATTATCGTCCCTTAGATATCACAGTTATGAATTTGTGAAATTTGTAATCCCTCCACTTTTACACTTAAGGGCAATTTAAACTGAAAACACGGGTAATGTTACTTTGATGTAGTCGTGGATTTATTTTGTTCCATTTGTTCCATGAAAAAAATATATCGACGTTTTTTCTCTTCCAAAATGGATGACTCAGGAGATTATTTATTTAAACAAATGAATACATGGTTACATAAAGAGAGTGAAAGAGATAATGAGAGAGAGGGAGAGAGAGAGAGAGTGAAGAGCACATTCTCTGTCTGCCTTCGTTCTAGATTACCTTGACTAAACCGACAGTAGTCATTATAGAAGTAGTAGTAGTAATAGTAGTAGTAGTAGTAGTAGTAGTCAGGCGCGGATCCAGGATTTCTTAGGGGGGGGGGGGCCTAAATTTGAAATTATGCGAGCCAAGTATTGGTACGTAATGGTGACACCGGCAGTGGCACAACTTTTTTTTTTTTTTTTGGGGGGGGGGGGTAGACAAAAACAAAAAAAACATCACCCCACTCTTACATGCAGGCCCCGCTGAACGTTTCTCGGCGGGGGTCAAGGGGTGGAGCCCCCAGAAGCTCAGGGGGTAGTAATATATTAGTAGCGGCAGGCTCGTACGCAGGATCTTTTTCGAAGGGGGAGTTTTAACATTTTAAAATCGTGCCGAAAATTTCGCAACGACTCAGCCAGCCGCTGAACAAGCGGGGGGGGGGGGGGGGGGGGGAGGGGGGGGGGAGGGGGATAAGAGGTCTTTTTTAGGGGGGGGGGTCAACTTTTTGTTGGTCACCTTTTAGCACTATTTTTTTTTTTTTTAAATTTACCTAAAAAATACAAAATACAGATGAGGGGGGGGGGGAGGGGAGGGGGTGTTTTTCGTCAAAACACACCCCAAAAAAGAATTGAGGGGGGAAGGGGGTTCGACCCCCCCCCCCTCCCTGCGTACGCGTCTGAGTAGCAGTAGTAGTAACATCAGTAGTAGTAGTAGTAGTAGTAGTAGTAGTAGTAATAATAACAGTATTATTAGCAGACGTAGTAGTAGTAGTAGTAGTAGTAGTAGTAGTAGTATTAGTAGTAGTAGTAGTAGTAGTAGTAGTAGTAGTAGTAGTAGAAGTAGCAGCTGTAGTAGTAGTAGTAGTAGTAGTAGTAGTAGTAATAGCAGTATTAGTAGCAGACGTAGTAGTAGTATTAGTAGTAGTAGTAGTAGTATTAGTAGTAGCAGTGGTAGTAGTAGTAGTAGTAGTAATAGTAGCAGTAGTAGTAGTAGTAGTAGTAGTAGTAGTCACATTTATACCACCCATTGCTTTCACTCATTATCGTATCATAAACAGTTAGTGTATGCAGCGCCCATAATATTCTAGCGGGCCTGTGATACGACCATATTTAGTTATTCACACCATTATCATGAACCCGATTTGTTTTCCTTTTTTTGAAAGAGAAGGTCATACTAGTATTTTCGACCCATACGCATATTGATTTAGATCAACAGGTCTTACAATATAATGTGGTTCTTATTGTCGTCATCACTGTTTATCTTGTCGAAGTATTGTTGTTGTTGTTGCTCTTTATTAAATACTCCTCAGCAGAATACAATTTACCAGCATAAAAAAGGAAAAAGCTCCCCCCCCCCTTTTTTATATTATGACGTGAAGTGTAATACGCCTGACATTTCTTGTATTAAAATACAAAGTTCAGTGAAAACGCGTAATACCCTGGTTGCCATCCTTGTACACAGTCATACCACTTCCTTTTTGGTTCATTACATTTAACCTATTTTCAGTACTATTGTATTTAAAAGGCATCGTTTGACAATGTTAAATCTGAGATGCACGGCCCTACGTGGTATCAGTGTACGTGATATGGTTTAATTTTGAAGCCCTAACACAAAATTACACTTCAAATGATCAAGAAGTGCCTCAAACAAGTACAAACCTTTGAGTTACCGGTTTTACCATACTTGTTTTCCCCAATAGACTGTAGTGTTATGAAAACCGTTTGGCAAACGGTTTTCAAAATTTGTAATTCAAATCATAAATATCTTGATAATCAGACAGGCGATCGGCTGGTAAAAGTCATGGTGTTCCTGACTGACCTAAATTATGATTGCAGCATCAGCTAAATCCAGGATTTTGTTTCAGAATCTGAGACAAAGTTACCGCATCCCTTTAAGCGTTTGATATGAAAGGTCTTTACAATGTACCCTCTAACTATCAGAAACTTTCAGAAAAATGGCGCAGTTGTAAGCGAAGTCCCCCCCCCCCCCCCCTCTTAAAAAAAAGGACAACAACTAGTAGCTAAACTGTGATTATTCATTTTAAAATAAGGACACGTTACATGAATGAATAATATTGTATGTTTGGCATGATGGACCACACATATATATACATATATATATACTTTTTGTTACACTCCGCGAACACTGATACATCGTAAACGGTTCCGTACTAGCTATTTTGTGATTTAAGAGTATAACGGAATGAATATTCTTCATTTTTTGCTGACGAAATATACAAATTTAGGTCACAAGGTTTAATAGTCTAACAAAAATTGGATAGTTTTATATGACACATATCCACCACGCAGGTAGCTCAAGGCGCTCCAATACTAATTCTGCTAGGCTATAGATTTCAGTGCACACTGTATTTAAAGCTTATCAACACTAGTGTGGCTAGGAGGGATTATACCACACAGCGAGGTCACTGACAGGTGGCTATCTCATTAACTCAGCTCTCAAATAACATAAGAAATAGAGGATCATGGGTGACCATCAGGCACCGATTGGGGAAGTTTTCTACATAGAGGGAGCAAGTAGCTACAAGTAGGACAGTGGGGCTTTAATGAATCCCTTCCTTCCGGTACTCATTCAACACATGGGTGGAGAGAGGCAAATAAAGGTCAATAGTACCGCGGTGGGACTCGAATCGCTAACCAATTGATTCACATTCAGACGGCGTATGCACTATACCACGACACATATACAATTATGATTATATTTGTTTGTATTCGCATCAAGGGTAGTTATTTCACCCTGGTGCCATGTGACCTAAAACCGTGTGCAAAACTGGCTATAAATGGTCATGAATACGCAGCATGCAATCTGATTGGTTGTTTGTAGATGCCTCATTTGCATAATGTCATGTAGCTGTTTTATTGGGCGTCGAAAATTGACTGTCTGGTGTTAATATCTAGCACAGCGAAATTTAACATTCAGTGCCGCACAATTCTTCTTCATGAGCGGTTAACAGGTCTTCCGAAGATTGAAGAAATACGTCCATCTTACCTGCGAATGAACATTCTTGCACTGACACAATTTGTATTATTCTCATTTAATGAACAGGAAAACGTAAATCTTTGCGTTTCATACTTTACTTTGTAAAAATAGGCCTGATAAAGTCCTTTTTAATGTCATCAATCTCAGCCAAGCTTGTATGACTGGTTGCAAATGAACCTGCCGAAATACTGAACATCATAACTTTTAATAATGAAGAGAGCTGCAAGAAAACTACTTTAGCCCATTGCTCAGCTTCGTCAGGTCGACCTTCACTAGGTTCCACAATTATCAACTTCACTGGAATCCAACATCCAACCAAGTGAGTACAGGATTTAATTGTATGTAACTTAATTTGTCTCTGATATATTATGTATATGTATATGAAGAGCTTAATTCCAAAAGGTGCTAAATGCACTTTTAACCAAAATTTACCTTTCTTAATGAATATATGCATCAAACATAATAAGAATAAATCGAACTATAATTACAAACGTGTTTGTCGAAATCACTTTCGATAACATTTTTTCGTTTTATTCCAAAGGGGCTATATCTAAGTTCCAAACGGAGTTGATTCCACTGGGGCGATAACGAATTCGTTCATTAATTTGAATCACGTTTCTATATAGCTAAATGTTTGGATTTGTTAGTGTATATGGTGCAATTACCAGCCTAGACGACCCGGGGGTATCAGTATAATATAAATTATGTAAGCATGCCTGACCTAGAAATAGGGTGTATTCTTTTAGATTGGACGTGATCCGCGCGGTGCTGCATTGAAGGGTTCATTTTGGGCCATTTTCAAGAAAAGGTGTAGTTTTTCAATATGGTTGAAAATCGTGCTCTACGCGCCCGTAACACGATTTAGGGGTATTTTTAGTACAGTAGTACTAGCAGTAGTAGTAGCAGTAGTAGCAGCAGCAGCATCAGCAGCAGTAGTAGTAGTAGTAGTAGTAGTAGTAGTATTAGTAGTAGTATTAGTTATATTAGTAGTAGTAGTAGTAGTATAGTAGTAGTCGTAGTAGTAGTAGTAGTAGCAGTAGTAGAAGTAGTAGTAGAAGTAGTAGTAGTATAGTAGTAGTAGTAGTAGTAGTATCAGCAGTAGTAGCAGAAGTACTAGTACTAGTAGTACAGTAGTGGTAGTAGAAGTAGTAGTAGTAGTAGTAGAAGTAGTAGCAGTAGTAGCATTAGTAGTAGTAGTAGCAGTAGTAGTAGTAGTAGTAGTAGTAGTAGTAGAAGTAGTAGTAGTATAGTAGTAGTAGTAGTAGTAGTAGTAGTAGTTTTAGTAGTAGTAGAAGCAGTAGTAGCAATATTAGCAGTAGTACTAGCAGTAGTAGTACAACAGTAGTAGTAGAAGTAGTAGTAGTAGTAGTAGTAGTAGTAGTAGTAGTAGTAGTATAAGTAGTAGTATAAGTAGTAGTAGCAGTAGTAGTAGTAGTAGTAGTGCACCCACAACAAAAAGTGAGTCATTTGACACATTTAAGCATAATTTTCGTGAGTCAGGTGTAAATTGACTCATTAGTAACAACCAATGAGTCTCTATTGACTCATTTATATTTCACCAGTGTGTCAATCATGAGCTGACGCATTTGCAAAATGCTTCGACTGACTCACATGGTCGTAAAAAATGAGTCAAGATCGACATAAGAGCATTTTAGAAGAAAAAAGTGAGTCAACTTGAAAGTGAGGCTGTATGCATGCGCGCGCATGCTTTCGTGACGTCATCCAAAATGCGCATTCTCGAGCCATATTTGAATTCCCGATCGACGACGCGACATCGCCATCTTATATCTTGGATTCAGAAGAGTTTTGACTGCAGCTAGTGAAAAATTGGTACGCATAATTATTCATATGGTTTTAAACGATGATTTTTATGACTGGATTCGTGGGCTGAATCTTCTGATTATTATACAAATGATGCATGCGTTCATTTTACGATATCCGCACTCGAGTTGATGAGGCTGTGTGTAACTTAACTATCACTATGAACATGACTGACAATGAGAGCGGACAAAATGTACAGTTCCTCAGGTAGACAAAGGAACATCCCTTCACTGCTATTATGTAAAAATGTGTAGAACAGGTGTCACATGCATATTCACCTTTTTACATAATAGCTGTGAAGGGATGTTCCTTTGTCTACCTGAGGAACTGTATATTTTGTCCGCTCTCATTGTCAGTCATGTTCATAGTGTATAGATTCTACTGTATCGCACGAAGCCGTGTCGAATGAAAACATGCATGATCTTGCATCATTGTTTTATACAACGAAACTCCTAGATCCTTGTTATTTGATGTAAAACGAATTAATTCAAGATTGTTTCGTGACAGTATGGGTGACAAATAAATCTCAAGTTAAGGCTTAATTTAGTGCGTACAAAGTAGATTTTTCAGATTCGGGTAGCGGGGCCACCGATTACATCGCTAAAATGTGATATTTTAGGATATATTTTCCATTGCAAATGTGGACAGTGACTCTGGCATGGTATGGTATGTGTGTGATAGGCCTAGGGAGTAGGGGGTCTATGTCATGATGCAGTAGTAGTATTAGTAGTAGTAGTAGTAGTAGAAGAAGTTGTAGTAGTAGTAGTAGTAGTAGTAGTAGTATAGTAGTAGTAGTGTTAGTAGTAGTAGAAGTAGTAGTAGTAGTAGAAGTAGTAGTAACAGTAGTAGTAGAAGTAGTAGTAGTTTAGAAATAGTAGTGTTAGTAGTAGTGAGGCGCAGATAGCAGCAGCAGGAGGAGTAGTAGTAGTAGAAGTAGTAGTAGTAGTAATAGTATTAGTAGTAGTTGTAGTAGTAGTAGTACTCCTAGTAGTAGTAGTAGTAGTAGCAGTAGTAGAAGTGGTAGTAGTAGTAGTAGTAGTAGTAGTAGTAGTAGTAGTAGTAGTAGTAGTAATAGTAGTAGTAGTAGTTGTAGTAGTAGTAGTAGTAGTAGTAGCAGTAGTAGCATTAGCAGTAGTAGTTTAGTAGTAGTCTTAGTAGTAGTAGTAGCAGTAGTAGAAGTGGTAGTAGTAGTAGAAGTAGTAGAAGTAGTACTACTAGTAGTAGTAATATAGTAGTAGTATTAGTAGTGAGACGCAGATCCAGGATTTCTTAGGGGGGAGGGCCCATATTTGAAAATATGCGAGCCAAATATTTGTTCGTAATGGTGACACCGGCAGTGGCAACAACTTTGTTTTAAACAGAATTTTTAAAACGGGAGTACTAGCAGTAGTAGTAGTAGTAGTGATAATAATAACAGCAGTAGAAGCAGTAGTAGTAGTCAGGCGCGGATCCAGGATTTCTTAGGGGAGGGGGCCAAACTTTTTTTTCTTTGGCTCCCTAAAATTTGAAAATCGTGCCGGCCGAAAAGTCGCTCATTGGGGGGGGGGGGGGGGGGGGGGGGTGGGGGGGGGGGGGTGGGGGGTAGTGAGCACATTTTTTTTGTTTGCTCCTTAAAATTTGAAAATCGCGCCGGTAGAAAAGTCGCTTAGTGAGGTGGGGGGGGGGGGGGGGCAACCCCCCAAAAAGGTAAAAATCACGTGTTTTTACATGATTTTTTTTCTCAAGGGGGGGGGGGGGGGCCTGGATCCGCCACTGGTAGTAGTAGTAGTAGTAGTAGTAGTAGTAGTAGTAGTAATAGTATTAGTAGTAGTAGTTGTAGTAGTAGTTGTAGCAGTAGTAGCATTAGTAGTAGTAGTTTAGTAGTAGTCCTAGTAGTAGTAGTAGTAGCAGTAGTAGAAGTGGTAATAGTAGTATTAGTAGTAGTAGTAGTAGTAATATAGTAGTAGTAGTAGTAGTAGTAGTAGTAGTAGTAGTAGTAGTAGAAGTGAGACGCGGATCTAGGATTTCAGAGTTGGGGGGGGGGGGGTTGTTAACAATTAATACCTTTTTTGTGACACTTGCAGGACTCAAATTGGTGTTGAGTCCAGGTGGCGGAGCCCTCAGAAGCTCAGGTCCAGGGGGCCGAGACCCCAGGAGTTGAATTGAATTGAATTTATTTATTCACCACCATTGAAAACATTGAAACAAAAGATAAATGTACAATGACAATGTCAATATAACATAAATGCATGACATGAATTATAAAAAATACATGTTATACAGCGATATACATGTACATTATGACAAATATAAAGTAAACTTTGCTTCAAGAGTAAAACGATAAATGACTATTTACAATGAGTTTGTGATCGATGGTAAAATAGAGTAAAAAATAGCACATGTGCTAGTCGAGTCTGACTCTCGTTATCTAAAGCCTAAAATAAAGTTAATTTAAAAATACATGATGGGTTTCCAAATCTTATAAATAAGATTTGTGTATAATATTAAAATGAGACTGGTAACAATATACAACTATATAGTTACGAGGTTATGATTCGTGGTTTTTACTTAAGAGTAATTTTGTAAGTTTTTTACGAAAAGAGGTTCTTGATCTCTCAATTCTTAGATCAGTAGGAAGCATATTCCAAAAATTACTTCCAACAAATGAAACAGAAAACTTTCCTTGGTCCGTTTTGAATAAAGGAAGACGTAATTGTCGACCCGTTTTTTGTCTTGTGGAATATTCATGTTGTATCATACTGCAATAATGTTTTAAGGAATGAGGTAATCGTTCATTTATCAAATCAAACACAAAAGTACAAATACATAATTTATGCAATTTAAAAACATTCAACAATTTGAGGTCATGAAACAGTGCATTAGTATGAGAACGATGTGGCTTGAAAGTTATAGCACGTACAGCCATCTTTTGAGTATAAAATATACAGTTCAAGTGTGATTTATAAGTACTACCCCAAATCTCGATGCCATATGTAATATGTGGCTGTATCAGAGCTTTATACAACAGTATCAATATATGTTTAGGGACAAAGTGCCGTAATTTAAAGAGGATACCGACCTTTCACCGTATACAGTCATTAACAGATTTTATATGTGAATTCCATGTTAAATGTCTGTCAATGGTAATGCCAACAAATGTCGCTTCCTCCACTTCTCTTAATTCTGCCCCAGATATTTTTAATTTCCCTTTAAGCACAGCCTTTCTTCTACGACTACTGAAGAACATGAAATTGGTTTTTGACGCATTGATAGTAAGCTTATTTGCAGTGCACCAATTCTGTATTGATTTTAAATTTTCATTTACTTCACACTCATCTATTTGATCTACACCTTTGGGAAAAGTATGACAAATATTAGAATCATCTGCAAATAGTCTGAAATTGAAATAATTTGTCACAGTTGGCAAGTCGTTTATATAGATTAAAAACAGAGTTGGTCCTAAGACAGAACCTTGTGGTACACCGCATTTGATATATCTACTTTCTGATGATGACTCTTTGTATTTCACAAACTGCATTCTGTCACTAAGATAGCTTTCGAGCCATTTCAGTGCATGTCCTCGGATGCCATAATGTGATAGCTTTTTAAATATTATGTTATGGTTTATTGTGTCAAAAGCCTTTTGAAAGTCAAGAAACACACCAAGCGTAACACATCCGTCGTCTATACTTTTCAAAACCGTATTCATAAGATTAATTAATGATAATTTAGTACTATACTTTTTCCTAAATCCGTACTGATGGTGATATAAAATGTCATGCGTTTCTAGAAAACTGGTCAATCGAACATTAACTATTTTTTCTAATACTTTACCCAAAATTGGTAAGACAGAAATGGGTCTATAATTCCCTGTTTCATGTTTATTACCTTTCTTAAACAGTGGACTGACTTTAGCAATTTTCATTTGATCAGGGAAATTTCCTGTTTCCAATGAAAGATTGAAGATATGTCTTAATGGTTCAGCCAAAATAGATGCACCATCCTTAATCAGGCGTACTGGAATGTTGTCGTAACCACAAGCTTTCTTCTCGTCTAGAGCCAACATGTGGTCATGAACTTCCTTCATTGTGACCGGTTTCCAAAAAAGGGATTGCTCAACACTATTATTCAAATAATCTTCAAATAATGTGGGTACATTTGGTATTGCTGATGCTAGATTTGGACCGATGTTTACAAAGAAATCATTGAATTCATTGGCAATTTCAGATTCAGTTGTTAGAACTTTATCATTTCCATTAATACGCCTTATAAGTTGTTCTACCTTAGTACCTTTGTTACCTTTATTTCTCTCAGATAGTAGTTCATTTATGATGTTCCACGTTTTACTAGTGTTATTGCTGTTCTCAGCTAGCAAACCACTGTAATAATTTCTCTAGGCATTGCGAAGAACAGTCGTTAATACATTTCTGTATGTAATAATGTTGTATAATTTGTCTAAGTCCATATTATGTTGGCATGTAATTATGTTTATACCTTTTTCTTTTTTTGTTGGTAGAAATTATGTTCATTATAAGTGTTTTTTAATTGTTTATGGTATTTAGGCAGTAGTAACGTGACACGTTTTAATAATTTTTAACTAAATGTTATGTAAGTTTTTTACAATGTATATATCCAATTCGTGTAATTCATGTGCAATTCAGTTGTGAAACTGCCATTCATGAAAGATGCAATAAAATACCATTTATCTATCTATCTATCTATCTATCGTAGTTCCGAAATTTTTGTACATCACTTACATCAAAATTAGATTTCCTTACTTTTAAAAACAATTTATATTTTTTTCGAACAGACTTCATTATTGATTTGGTTATCCAAGGTTTCTTATAAGCGCGTCCTTTGCAGCTTCTTTTCTCTTTGATTGGTGCATGTTTATTACAAACATTATTAAACAAATTAAGAAAAATGGAATATGCCATGTTAACATCTTCACAGCTATTGATATGTTGCCAGTCATGCCCAGCAAGATCATCTTTAAAGTTTTGAACATCATAGTTTTTATAACATCTGTAAGTTACAGTCTGTGGATAATGCAGCTGCTTCAAATTACATGGATTTTCTAAAATCATGAACACAGGGTAGTGATCAGAAATATCACATTCTATAACACCTGAGTGATTATCATACTTGTTCATATTAGTGTATATATGGTCTAATAAGGTTACAGACTCATTGGTTACTCTTGTTGGATATTTTATTTTCTGCTCCATTCCTATGCATTTCATCGCTGTTGAAAACCCTTCTGTTGTTCCGTCTGAACTTAATGAATTTATATTAAAATTTCCTATTATAATGGTATTGCGTCTGTCGACTTTAATGTCTTCTAAAACTGTGAGAAGACTTTCTTGAAACTCTTTAACATCTGTATTTGGTTTCCTATATAAAACACCTACCACCACCTTCTGAAATTCTCCATTGTTTATTTCAAACCAGATTGATTCTGTATGATTCACTGTATAATCTTTCACGACGTATTTCAAATTAGAACGAATATAAGCTCCTACCCCTCCTCCTCTTTCTCTACCATCCCGGCACTTTACCTCCAATAAATAACCTTCCATTTCCAAGGTTGATTTGTCTAAAACTCTCCATACTTCTGATAATGCAATTACATCGAATCTGAACTTAACGCAATCTTCATATAACAACTTTAAGGAATCAACATTTTTGTTTAGCGAACGTACATTAACATGGGAGATACTAATTGATTTTTTACCGTCAAGTGGTAATGTACTATCAAATGAATTTGGACATAACTTATAAGAATGTGATACAGTGTTATCAAACATATTATTAGAATATTTGTATCATGAAAAAAAGGACATTATGAGGAGACATTACTCCAACAAGCGGAGTCTGAAGTTTTTGTATTCGACATTATCTAAACCCACTGCGAACAAGTCATCAGGGGTTGAAATTATTTTAAAAGTATCATCATTCATTTTGCAGACGATGTTCCCTGCCTTTGTTGAAACAGATTTCACCTCTGCTGATTTCTTTGCTGCCATCAAGACAGCATAGCGAGTAGAGGTGAGATCTTCGTTCACAAAAACCTGCCTAAAGGATTCCTTTCCCTTTAGGGGTCTTAAGCATTAAATTACCGTCAGATGAGCATCCAGGTGCCTGACTTTGGGTCCTAGGTGACTTGACGAGTGCCAGAATCATGCAAAATAAATAGTCTGTGACGACTTTGGGATTTGGAAGAAACTTTTAATTTCTTAAGAGGGTACTAACACATAGTTGAAATAACGCTGCTCCAGATAAATATATTTATATGCATTTTGAGAAGCGCTGGACAATAACCTAAAACTTACATCCTTCGTGGAAATCAGCAACCGCACTGGCATTGCATAAATTATATTTAAAGGGAAATGTGAAGTAATGAGGAAGATAACGTGCTATAGTATTTGAACAAATATGGGTTCATACATTGGATCGTAGCCATCTCTCAATGTGTCAGATCGTCTTTTGCTATTGAATCCTGATTGTACACGGGGGTAGTTGTTCAAGAGGGTAATTGTTTTCGGGGGTAATTGTCCTCGGGGGTAGTTGTCCTCGGAAGGTAATTGTCCTGGGGGGGGGGTAATTGTCCTCGGGGGTAATTATCCATCTTTGGTTATAGTGTGGAGGACGGCCGCGAGATTTGCACCCCTCTCTCCCTTCATCTGCCCCCATCCAGCATGTTGTACATGGCGCCGGAGTACACCTCGCCGCCCCCCCCCCCCCAATGCTTGAAGTTGCAGCGGAAATGATCTACGACAATTGCAGTCATGGTAGTAGTTAGCCGGATCTCAGCTGCTTAGAAACGATACGTTCATCACACACACATATACACCCCTTTACATACATAACGCTGCTTTCTGTTGGGATGGAGTTGTTATAAAACGCCCCTAATTATTGGACTAAATTTGTTCTATATAGCACACAGACCCTATTTTGTCCGATTGAAAAAGTATGGTTGCCCATCAAAGAAAATAATAAAGAAAATTCTTTTTTTTCTTTTAGCTGTAATACATTTTCGGTTGTTTGTTTATCCTGAGGTGAAATCTAATGTCAAATGATCATATCATTCTTGATATATTACATTTTTGACAATTGTGTTCCTTTCACAAGAGAGGCAAACATAATATACATTCTTTTAGAAGTTGAGCAACGAATGGAATGCAATTCAAATATGTCACTCCTTGCCATTATATACCGACTGTATAGTCTACTATGTAAAGGGGCCTCGTTCACAAGCTGTGCTTCACTGGGGTCCCAAACCTATCATTCTTGTGTTCCTTGCTGTTATATCTTGTACCATTGTTTATGTTTGATTTGGTTTGAATAAACTTGAACTTGAACTTGAACTTGAACTTGAACTCGAATGTAGGAAAGAGATGTGTAAATTCTTCGTCACGTTGAATTCATGAATTAGGCACACAACGGTAAATCTGACAACTAAAAATGAAAACAACTGCAACAACAGAGTGATCATGGTGATGACTATAATCCGCCATGTAATCAAAATCATTTGATATACGCAAAGGAACTGATGTGGTCGACGGATGCTCCATGATAAAGACATTTGTTAAAACTTTAATTTTAATTTCAATTTCTGGTCAAGATTATTTGCAGAGGTAATTTAAAAGGCATCTTTCTTGTTTTGGGAACCAATGCTTGGATCAAGTGACATCAATCTTTGCTTTAAAAAGAAAAGATAATGTATTTCCTGTATATCATTATTATGGAGGCTTCACCGGAAATGGAGTTGATATAACCTAATGTATTTTGCCTATCATTATTTTCCACAGCATCATGGAGCCTTTGCAGGAAATCGAGCTGATATCACTTGCTGAAGACATAGGTCCGGACAAATACTCAAAACTGTGCAACGCTCTTGGGTATTCCTATGCAGTAAGTCAATCACACATCGTCAAACATCTCAACAACGTTAATGGAGCTCTGGTGGAACTCCTCATCAAATGGAATAACAATCAAGGAGACAGCACCCAAACTCGATCCATACTAGCAAGCAAACTCCATGAATTACGACTTGATGATTTAGGTCATAGACTATCAGGAGGTAAAATTTTGTTTTAATTTTCACCAAGCTCATATATTAAATTAAATCACAACTGTTACAGACTGCCCTCGTTCTCGAACTTGTGTCTCTTCTCAGTTCTCACTCAGTCTCCCTCTCGTTCATGCGTGTATACAAAACATATGCGACAGAAGAGATGTAGTAGGTCATGAATTTCAGTTCAATTCGTCGTTTATTATTTTAAGTAATGACAGCAATAGAAATCGTGCTCTCTAATGGCGTGTTTATGCTCAATTTTTTCTGGCCAAAATCAGGCATCTGTTACGCGTTTAGTTTAAAACACGGTTGCGTCCTTTCTCACTATTGTAGAGTCACTGAAAAACGGCGATCACGATCGCCGATCGTAAACTCACAAAAAAGTGCGTTTACAATTTGTAAACGCGTTTAAATGGGGTCAACGCACTGACCTCTAGTGGGTCTACGTAGCATGCACAGTGCAGGTTTGCGAATTCAGCTGCAAGACAAATTAGGGCCACTCAGCAAGAATTGCCTGGAGGAGCCAGATAAGTGAGCATAAACAGTACACCGTGGAACAGCGATTACGATGAGCGTTTACGATGAGGGTTTCATATCGCTCATTCTGCCTTCAAAATTGAGCTTAAACGCACCCTAAATACAGTCATGTACAGTGTACTATCAAGACGCTTGCAGATTTGGAAACCGGCGAGAAGAAGTCTTGAGGAGAAGTTCCGAGGAGAAGTCTGTCTCTCGGTTTTAGATCTCCCTGGCTTTATATAGAGAGCTTTATTTATACTGTTTCCTAGTAGGCCGACCTTCCAGCAAGGACACAACCCGACCTCGAGCTGAGGGAAGAGTCTGTCCTCAAACTGGGGACAAAGTCTGGCCTCAGCTCGAGGTCAGTTGCGGGGCCGCACTCGACTGAGTGTCTTTCCTTGCCGTTACGTAAGACGAGGTCAAACTCTCTTGACCAGCGAGACCCTGGGTTTATGCAAAGTCCGACCCCTGGTCCGACCTAGACTCGGGGTCAGTCGGGGGTCGCACGCGATCAAGTATCTGTCCTTGCCGTTACGTAATACAAGACCCTCGTGACGAGCGTGGCCCTGGGCTTGCGCAATATAAATTACAGATGCGCTCTCGAGGTCGAAAAGAAGGACGCGCAGGCACTGATGAAAAACAAAAATCTACTCAAGGACTAATATAGAGTTTGACTTGCACAACAACCAACAATATATACCGAAAAATGAACTATGAACATGATACAGACATATCTAAATTCGTTATAATATGTAGGCCCTATAATACTGCTAATTTTATTATAAGAGAGAAATGAATCGGGAAAAGCTTCACGTTTTGAATCAAGCTGTTTATTATCTTGCTCACAATTTTTCAAACTGAACGTCTTTTACAAGTGATTTTCTATAATACGCCATTAAAAGCATGGTGCGTATCGTTTACAAGTAACATGATGCATCCCATAGACAAATAATCGAGCCCAAATATCAAGTGGGAAAACTCCCTAAATTCTTCATGGATTGTCGGCCCCTAGCCGCATAAGTCGGGGAAATTATTTGTGTGACATGCTACATCTGCCACATTAAAATGCTGCCATTCTTACTGTTATTACCACACATAACTGTTACTACTAATACTACTACTACTGAACTACTACTACTACTACTACTACTACTACTACTACTACTACTACTACTTCTATATACTTATATTACTACTACTAGTATTACTATTAATACTACTACTTCTACTGCTAATACTACTACCACTACTACTACTACTACTACTACTACTACTACTATTACTACTACTACTACTACTAATACTACTACTACTACTACTACTACTACTACTACTACTACTACTACTACTATTACTACTAGTACTACTGCTGCTGCTACTACTACTACTACTACTATACTTCTTCTACTATATACTACTATGACTGTAACTACTAGTAATACCAATACTTCTACTACTACTACTACTGCAACTATAATAGTTCTACTGCTACTACTACTACTACTAAAACTATTCTACTACAATTGAAACTACAACAGATATACCACTACTACTATATTAATGCTAACTCTACAACTAAATATACTCTACTAGTTATAATATTACTACTACTACTACTACTACTACTACTACTACTTCTACTACTACTACTATTACTACTACTACTACTACTACCACTACTACTACTACTACTACTACTAATACTACTACTACTACTACTATTATTACTACTACTACTACTATTACTACTAGTACTACTGTTGTTGCTACTACCACTACTACTACTACTACTATACTTCTTCTTCTACTATATACTATTATGACTGTAACTACTAGTAATACCAATACTACTATCACTCCTACTACTGCAACTATAATAGTTCTACTGCTACTACTACTACTACTAAAACTATTTTACTACAATTGAAACTACAACAAATATACCACTACTACTATATTAATGCTAACTCTACTACTAAATATACTCTACTAGCTATACTACTACTAATACTACTACTACTACTACTACTACGACTACTACTACCACCACTACCACTACTACTACTACTACTATTACTACTACTACTACCACTGCTACTTCAACTTCTGCTAGTACGCCTACTACTAGTAGTGCCACTAAACCTACTACTTCTACTACTACTACAACCTCTACACTTCTATTACTACTGATTCCACTGTTATGTACGTGAGTTAAACTCGTCCAGCATTTAATTTGGGAATCATAGGTTTGCCTTAGTTTTGATGCTTTAATTATCACTGGGCTTAAATAAGTTGAATGGCTTTAAACAAGTCATGTCCCACTAGTGGTGCATATTATGGCGGCAGCCAATGAGATTAGAGTTAAGAAACGATAACTGAAATCAATAAAAACTACCCTTTCTTTTAAAGTGATTATCATCATCCTTAACAATCATTTGAGTTGCTTGTCTCCTTCATCTTAATATTGGACCCTAATGGAAACTAAGTATTATTGCTAGAGTGTTCCAGCTTATGGTAGAATAAATAAAAGAATAAATTGTTTAATCTCTTGCAGGTAAATATCTTCCAAACCAGCAGGACTCGCATGACCACAAAAAGACTCCAGTGCAGACTAGCCCAGGTATGATTATGTTATGGCGCCGTATTTATTCTAATTTACTATTTACGTTTGGTGTGCTCCTTATTACTTTCTTCTGGATAAGCGTATGTACAAAAGTCGAACTGTATTTCAAGGATTTTCGTCTATACTATTCTAGTATTCAGGATGACCAGAATGTTAATGTTGAAATACAGGATTTTTCTGCGCCCTGACTTCATTTGGCAGGGCAAAGTATCAGTTTGAAAGCCAACAGCTAATAACAAGCAAACAAGGCAACATATCAATATTTCGAAGAATTTCTACTATTAGCGTACTGGCACATTTTTCCAACGGGGCTTACGCCTCTTTCCGAAAACGTGTTTCTGAAATTTGCTCGCTAGCTCGCGACATTGGATTTAAGATTATATTGTTTTAGAGTTCTGAGCGAGCAAAACGAACAGGATAAACCATTAATTAAGGTACAAATGTCATTTAAAAATCATTATATACCTCACTTAAGAAATCCAGCCATCTGATTGGTCGAAATTGCATTCATAAACTTTAACTATTTCTGTAAAATTCCCAGTAACCATGGTTAAAACAGTTCTAAAATCCCAGTAACCATGGTTACCGGGAAAATAGTTCAGTCTCCATGGTTACCCCATAGGTTTAAATGTTAACAAATGGTTTGAGCGATCGAGGATACCGTACGTGTGCGAAGAATTGGTCAGTATTTTCATACAAGACAAGACAATTCCAAACAAGACAAAAATGGCTCAAGAAACTCTCCCAAGATTTCAACTTATCAAATGCAAGACTCGCTGACAGCAAGAACAACAAAAAAGGGTACGTGAAATTATCCATAAACATGTTCGTTTAGTTGCTGAAAAAGCATAGACGTAGACTCTAGACGAAAATAGATCTAGTTGTCAGGGTGTCTGATCGCGCACCCGATGTTGTGTGTTAAAATTCTTCTCATAGAGTTTGCACGCAATGCAGTCGCTATGCAGTCTACGTGCATTACGCGACCATGCAAACAAAGTCAATTTTTTTTTTCAATTCGAGATTCAAACCTTTATCTGTTGTGATCCTGAAGGTGATACTCAATAAGTGAGGTGTCATATGAAAGCGCAGGTTCTTCTCCATATTACCCACAGGGCCGGCCCACCCCCAAAATTGTAAAAATATCTTGCTTAGACTAGAATCTAGATCTAGTCTACTCTCAAAGATACACTCATAAAAAACAACTGTGCAGATAAACTAGAGAAAGGCCAAGGTGGTGTCATTAGTTGACTCTTTTGTTTTCGGCATATAAAAGTATTAATGACTGCTTTAATATTCGAGAAATAGTTGTTTTTATACGCTCAAGGGAAGGTTAGAATTGTGCTATTGCCCGAGGCGTGCCGAGGGCAAGAGCCCAATTCTAACCTTCCCTTGAGCGTATAAAAACAACTGTTTCTCTCAAAGCAGTCATTAATACTATAATATTTCCTAGTTAAGAAAATTATGACAATTGTATATCAAGGTACTTGTTTCCCAAAATTACCATGTTTTGATTGTTGGGAACTAGAAACGCTTGCGAGCAAAACACACACTTTCCTGTCTGCATATTTTGCCACAGAGAAAAACACCCATCTGAGTGAGAGATTGCGAAATTACAGAATGTTGCTCCATGTATAGTGGCCCTCTCCAACAAACACAGTCACATCACACGAGTTCTCAAAACACTCCAGCCATTGGTTTCCCATGAGTGAACGCATTGACTACAAAATGTAATATTGTTTTAAATCATGGTTTTGTCATATATTGCGCCGAATTGTGCATCTCATTTGATATCTCACGGATAAAAGGGGGAAGAATGATTATGCAGATTGCTTCATATGCGAGTATGTGTGTGCTATTTTGCAATTTGCAATCCGTGTCTCGTTGTGCCAAGAACAGCCATAATAACCAGGAGCGGATCCAGGGGAGCCGCCCCCCCCCCCGCAAAAAAAAAGAGATAGAGAGAAAGAGAGAGAGAAGGAAAAGAAGGGAAAGGGAAAAAAAGAAGAGGGATAAGAAAGGGGGAAAAAAGAGATCGGGGGGCCGAAAGGGCCTTGCCTCCCAGTATGTTGCCTCCCCCCCCCCCCCCCCCCCCCATCAAACACACAAAGAGAGAAGAAAGGAAAAGGAAAAGAAAAAAAGAATGATATCAGTTGCAATTTTCCCGCAAACAAGTTGCGGATCTGGGGGGGGGGGGGCGTGTTAAAAGGCCCTTGCCCCCCCCCCAAAAAAAAAAAAAAAAAAAAAAAGGAGAGAAGGAAGGGAAAGGGAAAGGGGAGAGCTAAAAGGGAACAAAAAAGAGTAAGAGGAAAAGAAGGGGAGACCAGTTGCGATTAATCCCGCCAACAACGTTTTGATAGAGAGGGGCCGGAAGGCCGTTGCTCCCCCCCCCCCCTCCCCCCCCCCCCCCCCCAGCAAACAAACAAAAAATAGAAGGAAGGCCAGGGAAAGGGAAAGAGGAGAGAGAGGGAAAGAAACAAAAGAGAAAGAAGAAAGGTAGGGGAGATCAGTTCCGAATGTTCCCGCCAACAAGGTGTAGATCGGGGAAGGAAATGCACTTGCGAACTCCCATCCCCCAATAAAATTCAAATGTGGTTTATTTCTAATTCGATACTGGTGATTTACAAATGAGATTTTTCCTCACATTTTAGTAAAATATACTTTTTTATGCGTTCACAAATAAGGTATCAAAATATGCTCATCTGACCGTAATTAAATGCCTAAAACCCCTGACCATCCGGGGGCTCTGCCCCCTGGATCCCCTAGGGCCCTACGGCGGCCCCCTATATGCTCATCTGACCGTAATTAAATGCCTAAAACCCCTGACCATCCGGGGGCTCTGCCCCCTGGATCCCCTAGGGCCCTACGGCGGCCCCCTGAATGCTTATCTGACCGTTATAAAATTCCTCAAATCCCTGAGTTTTAGGTGGCTCAGTGCCAGTGTCATGAATAAGGAATCAAAATATGCTTATCTGACCGTAATTAAATGCCCATACCTCCTTCCGGGGGCTTTGCTCCTTGACCCCCGCCAGGGCTTTCCCCCTAGACCCCACGCTAATATACGCTACGCTCTACCTGATCGTAAATACTTTAGCCTCCCCCACCCACTTTGAAAAAAACGTTCAGCGGGGCCTGCATGTAAGAGTGGGGTAATGCGAATCTTTTTGTCCGCATCCCTACGTTTTTGCTCATTAAGCCACTGCTGGACTACTACGTATTAATATTTGGCTCGCATAATTTCAAATTTGGCCCCCTCCCCCCCCCCCCTTAGAAATCCTGGATCCGCGCCTGATTATTACTGAAACTTCTAATTGGCCAAAAATATATATAGTATTATTACTAAATTAAATGTTTATTAAGTTTTCTTTCAAAACGAAAAAGAGCTTAAAAAACCTTACTGAATGAAAATGGCTCCTTTGTTAATTTTGTTTTTCTTTCTATTTGCACGTGATTTTATCTTTTATTTACCATCTTGCTTTACTCCTGTCCTTGCTCTTTTGAGGTAATACATTATTTCATTGTTAATACGTTTATTATTATCTATGCCTAAGTACAATGCACAGGGGCGGTGGAACATCTTTCAAAGTGGGGAGGGGGCACTGTTCTACAGTCTGATAGAGAAAAAACAGCATTGTTAAGTTTGTTTCCAGACCTTTACTTTATGGGAAAGAGGCAAATCTTTGGAACAAATAATTTCAACGAGAATTTTAAAATAAATCATCAAATTCTAAATAACTTCGGAGTGGGAGTGCAAGGGGCTGATCAATCGTGGGAGTGTAATAAGACATTTAGTGTTATATACTTGTATCGTTTCAGATATCTACAGTGAGAAGATCTCGGAATCCTTGACTGTTCAGCAATGTCGCGAAATGTTGGAGAGTAGGTACATCAATCAATTGTGCAAAATTCAAATGAAGCCGTGGGATCACAATGATTATGCCGAGTTTGAAGATATGCACACGGTTGTCACAATGGTGCAGAAGGACGCTCATGGAAAAGACACGAAAAAGAAGGAAATACTCCAGGGTTCTGTTGCTGACATATTTTCAACGAAAGTAAATGGCAGACTGCCAGCTCGAATCCTCATTTCGGCTCCCGCTGGACGAGGAAAGACCACGGCTGTTGCTAAGATGGCTTACGACTGGGTTCACAGAGAAAGGGGGTCAGCATTAGAACACCTGCCACTTCTGTTTGTTGTAAAATTCCGAAACACAAATCACCTTACATCGATCGGAGAAGCTATCAAATCTCAGCTTTTGAGTGATGTTGATGATCTCACACCAGAGGGTCTGGAGAGTTTCATCAGAAAGAATCAGGGAATTTGTCACATCATACTAGATGGACTAGATGAGTATGCGGGTATTTCTTCATCAAACCAAAGCTTAGAGAGCAATATGGTCAAAGTCATCCGCTGGGAGGAATTTCCAGACTGTCGGGTCCTTGTAACAACACGTCCTCACCTAGAGAACTTTTTCAATCAAGCGGAACTTCCAAGGGTGTACACAAAGATGTGGATCGAAGGATTCTCGCAAGGAAGCTCACGAGAGTATATCGACAAGTTCTTTGCTTCGACTTCAAGTCCTTGTGGTGGAAATGGACATGGTCTGAAGGTTTACCTTGATAACCAACCACTGATTAATGAACTTGTCAAAACACCTTTATTTTGTCTCATGGTGTGTCACTTATGGAGCGAGGGGATGTTGAACGCTGAAACTTCAACTCAAACAGAATTATTAGACAGTGTGAATGATTTTCTGATGCACCATGCCAATTCCCGAGCAACATCAACAGACAACATAACAGGAGAAGAACTAATCGAAATCATTCGTAAACTGGGTAAGGTTGCTCTAGCTGGTCTACTCGATGACTATAAAAAAATAGTTTTTACGCCCCATGATTTCCGAAGAGTTCCTGCTATCCTTGATAGGGCATGTGAGCTTGGGATATTATCCAAGACGACAATTCCAGAGACAAGGCTCCCACGATCCCACAAGACTACATCCACGACCATTGAATTTTATCACAAACTCGTTCAGGAACACTCGGCTGGGAAATACCTTGCTGCTAAAACGAAGAAATATATGTTACGACTGAAGATTTCTAAGTTGGACAGAGTGCTGCACAACATCAAAGCTAACATCGGTGACTATGAGAATCTCATCCGATTCGCTGCTGGCACAGATAACAGCCTTTGTATACGAATAATGGAGGCGCTCCTTTCCAACTGCTTTTTGGATGAGAGCGAGCGTTATCGCATTCTTATTGACTGTTCATCAGAGACCACGAGTACAGAAGGAAATGTGTCTTCGTTGGTTCACAGATGTGTGACTGCAGAGAGTATTGTTCTAAAGTCACCGACTGTCTACACCGTCGTTGGGATGCAAAATCTTCCAAAGCAACTTAAACGTCAGGTATGCACATTTTCATTTCACAAAATGCGCTTACAATAATCATTTCATAAAGATTGTTTAAGTTTTCATTTCTCTGCTGCAACTATACGTCAAATAGCTAATATATTTGTGTAAATGTATTCTTATTCATAATTAAGTGCATCGTGATAAATCATACTGCATGATACAACGATCAAAAATTATAATACATATTCATTATTATTATATGTTTGCCCCACTACGACCTCAATCAAGGTCCTGCATTACAGAAACAAAAACAATAATTTGAAACAAAATTAAAACAAAATACTTATTTAAAAAAGGTCCTATAGGGCCTATTCATTTAGAGAAAATGACGAGGGACATTCAATATAAGCATGTAGCCTATGTAAAACAAAGGAGCTGTTTATTTAACATGGAAGATAATAAATGTGTTACTTATTAATGTAAAGGGGTAAGGGAAGGGAGCTCCCATTACTTACCGGGTAATATTCTGAGATAAGATCAGGCTACAGTCTTGAGCGCTTTAATGATTACCGCAAAAAACAAGAGATCAACTAAATTAATGTTATTTTATTCGTACAATCTGTCTTTCATTCTCTTTCTTTTACTCTCTCTATTTCTCAATCTTAACACTAGGTTATGGCTGTAAAGTTCGAGGGATCTACTTTAACTACCGACGTGACGAGTGGACTATGGTCATGTCTCAAATCCTTCACCTCACTGAACTCTCTCACCATCTCAGACTCGATCCTCTCTCAGTTTCCCTCCATCTCCCCCTGAGCTTCCATCCGTCACAAAGCTATTAGCCGAGAGAGTGACGTCACAAAGCTATGGAGGTCTGCTGTCATCGCTTCCTGGCTTGGGAGATATCGATATCCGTATCGATGATGCAGAGAGAGACATAGCTCAGATCACGGCTGGTCTTCGTCGGACCGGAAGACAGCTGCAGCTCACACGCATCAAGCTTACAGCACCGTACACACTCCCATCAGAGAAGAACCGTGTATCGAGAGAGCTAGAGACGATGAGAGGACTGGGTCTTCTGATCAGAGAACAAACCAAGAACCTGCAGCGGCTAGATCTGACCTTGCTGAAGTGCACAGACGAGGAAGACTTGGTTTACCTCCTCGAGTGTTGCAGACATGTGAAGACGATGTCAACTGTTTGGTAGGTTCTTGTTCAAATCTTGTATAAAATAGATTAACATCCTACTAGACGATCCTGTTTAGTTAGTCTGCCGTGAGAAAGCATAATGATACGAATGCGGAAGGGATGCAAATGTTAAAACGCGGGTGTAACTTCAAAGTTTTTGACTGAAAGTTAGGATGGGTTTTGTTTTATTATCGCTCCTAATTGTTATTTTAGAATGTTCAATGTACAGTTGCAATGAATATAATGTGAATACCTGTATTGACAATCCAAATTTGTAATATACAGTTGCATGTATTATTATGAACCATTGGAAGCTAAAATAATGTAAATCCATTTTGACTCCAACAAAAATCTTATCCTGATAAAATTAATTATCATTATCATTAATTGTCATTATTGTTATTATTATTATTATTACTATTATTATTACTTATATTTAAATAGTATTCTTTTTTTTTGCCACTAGACTTTTATCTTATTATCAGTAATTCAGTATCAATATTTCGGGTTTCATGTGGGTTGTTTTAAAGCAGATTGGTGAACCACCGAATACATCGAATTAAAAAGCTTCGTGCTCTGCAATGAACCGTTAAGCTCTACATCACTTTTCGGATGCATCGTCTAAAGAACATCAAGTTCCATGAGATGGCAGGTATGCCCCCCCCCCCCCCCCGGCCAACGTCATCTCTTACTCTTCGACTCAGAATTAGTGAATTGTCAAAGCTTAAACAATGCCAAGCTATGGGAAATGTCTAATTTTCCCATTTTTTTCCCTCGGGGGGGGGGGGGGGGGGGGGGGTGGGGGGGGGGGTGGTTAATCAACTAAAATTGATTTCGATTTTAAGGCTGAATCACTTTTGGCTTAAAACTGATGCTCGTGAGCTGTTCCCTCGAATAAAATTTAAGCTAGAATTGATTTTGATACATTTTAGATTAAATGTAAATGGCTCTGTAATCAAGGCTAGTCGATGTTGGGTCAATCAACCACAAAATTGGTTCGCTAAACTACTGCAAGAGAGGTCTTGGAAAAGTAAGTAAATTCCGTTTTCCTTCAAAAATATTCATTCTGTTGATAACAAAATTGTTATTTTTGGTAGAAGGAAAGTATTCCTCTCATTTTTAACCAAACGATATTTGAATTCCTTAACTGAGCTAAACAGTAAACTGAAGTTAAGATGGACGAATTGCACCGGCTCATGCATTTCCGTCCCATTCATATAAATGAATGCATGTCCAACTGTCCGTGTCTGAAGACGTTGAATATTTGGTTAGGACAGGTCAAAAATAATTAAGAAATATAGTTTATTTTTGCATTTCATGACAAAATAAGTCCACCAGGGGTTTATGAATCATCGCGTTGTATGGTTGCCGATAAGTCTAGACTAGATTTAGTGCTCACAATTTGTAGGCCCTAGTCCTAGAACTAGAAGTCTAGATCTAGATATCTACTACTAGGGTCTACTACTAGGCCTACTAGATTTAGACTCTAGCCTCTAGTCTAGGCTTAGATTCCAAATCTACTTTGATTTTTTGTCGGTAGGCAGTGCGGTAGCCCTTGTTTCATGTTGATAAAAAACAATCAACGGGATCATTGTTTTAACGTTAACATTTTATTAAATAAAATTGGACGCCACAGTGTCAGACCCAGGCAAGAGGCAGGACCAAGTTAGATCTTGATTAAGAATAAAATCTTAATGTAGACTAGATTCTAGATTTAGTCTAAATTAACAGGAGTTAGATCTAGTCTACACCCCCCCCCCAGTGTTATTTAGGTTACCTATATGCATGTTCCCTCCCGGAGTGGGGGGGGGGGGGGGGGTCTACATCTAACTAGTAACAGTAACAAGTCAGATTTTAGACTAGATGTAGAATGTTATGCAGTAGGCTCATGTATCAAGCTCTACGTTTTTCTTTCAGAGTCAGAGATTGAGTGGACCTGGACTCTTGAGTCATATCCTAGAAATAGACCTCTATCTAAAGACTTCTCTCCCACCGTGTCTTCAATGTCTTGGAATAACTTCTCATCCTACCTCGGTCCCGATGAAAGGGTTTGGATCTCAATAATGTAAACCAATTCAAGGTGTACTGCAAGATCCTACCGTGCTAAGTAGCCTTTTGATGTGATTTTCTTAGCAAAGTTTGAACACCGACATGGAAATGAGGGTGAGGTTTTTTTCCCTTCAGCTTCTAGACCTATGCTACACATAAATCAATTACTAACTTGTTATTGAGTTTATAGTCTTGATATTCATTTATGATAAAGGGTTCAGATACTGGATATAGGATTTTACAATAACAAACTGAAAGTTTTGTGTTCTTAATTTAAGAGGAAGCCAACCATGACAGGTCAAACACATAGATACATTTCTAGATCAGCCAGATTTTGATCAATATTGTACTTAGCATAGGGTAGCAATTAAGTATATAAAGATGTGATTGAACAAACTCTAGCGATCATGTGTATGATGTAAGCTTCTCTCTGTTTGTTATATACCATTTAAGGTATCTCGTTCCCTTCTATTCACCAGAGAGTACATTTTTTGAATTAATTCTCCGTACAATAGGGTTTGTCCCAAGATTAAGATTAGACTGTTGTAGATTCAGATTACAAATGAAAGCTTATGTTCAAGATCAACACATTCAAGATCAAGATTTTATTTGGGATCAAAATCAAGATGAGTCCAAAATGTGTATTATTAAAAAAAAGGTTCCACGTTCCATAGTCCAATTGATACGATTATCACATTTTCTAAAACTTCCAATGTGTTTGGTGACATAGTGGTTTGACGCTAATACATTTGAATTACAATTAGAATCACTGATGTAAATGTACTTTTGTTCAGTTGAACACAGTAGATTAGATAGAGTGACAACAATTTTTTCTGAGAAAAATATATGCTTTCTTTATGGTATATGTATATCTCTGTTTTAAATCTTAGGTTGCAAAGTAAAGAGATGTGGCATCTACATGAACTGCAAACTCATGGCATCTGGAATTTCATACCTAAGTTGAAAAGTAAGCGGTATCAGTTTACATAATTGATCGTATTAGTATGTGTTGCGCCTATCATCATTTTCATGCCACGACAGCAATCAATATAGTAAGAAAATTAACAAAAGTAAGTACAGTTCTCATAGTCCTTGTTAGAGCTCTAATTACGATTTTACCCAATCTATTGTATACAACATACACAAATGGTTATGAATTTCTTTATTCCAAAGCCTACAAATTAATTATTTATTCTCTTTTTTAACTAAAATTGCTTTTGTATCAATATTTTTAAAGATTATTCTTTATCCTTCTACTTTATGTATTTTCCAATCAAAGAAATCGACATGAATACTCACTAGAAATACAAAAGTTGTAGATAGATTGAAAAATTACACTAGTATTTTATTAATAGTTGTACATAACTTTCAATTCTAAAATCTAGACTGCAGAGCCTGAATCACCTGCAACATAATGCTTCATAAGGAACATCAGCCAGCCTACAGATACAAGCTTCCTTTTCCAGTTCTAAGAAAAAAGGACGACAAATCAAAAAAAAAAATTGCAAACTATTCCAAAATCAGCGGCAAGATTAGTGACCCGAACTCGAAAATACGAATCAATTACTCCTGTACTACGAAATCTACATCGGCTTCCTGTCCACTCCCGTATTTTGTTTAAACTATTAGTTTTTGCATACGAATGCTTTCATGACATTGCCCCCTTCTTATTTATGTGAACTTTTATCATTATATTGGCCTACTCGTACTTTAAGATCAAGCTCAAAATCATTATTCATTGTCCCTCCCACCTCAACAAAAACATACGGTTAACGTTCTTTTACACACGCCTCCTCAGTTTTATGGAATTCACTTCCAGATTCCATGAGATATCACAATAATTTAAACAAGTTTAAGGTTTCTCTTAAAACGTATTTATTCAATGTTAAAAGTGTACACCCATGAACTCAGCGTCCAACACTACATGTACTTCTTTGCTTCTAAGTGGATTTTCTAATTTGTATGGCTTATTCTTGTAATTCCTTTATTTCTATTTAAAGCGCATAGGGACACGCTATCCTGTTTTAATGTGTTATGCGCTATACAAGAACTGAGTATTATTACTATTATTATTATTAATGCTAAACAGTTCATGGACTGGTCGCTTTCTCATTTAATTACGACTTCCATTGGAAAAGATTTTCAAATGAACTCATCTGAAGATATTAAAAGTGCTCCTGACCAATCCATTACTAAAATTTGCCATCGAGTTTGAGAGTATTGGTAAAATGTCATCAAGTAATGTTTTAAAGGAACACTCAAAACTTTCTCAATCCTCCTCATATAAACATATAATTATCTTGTTTACACTTTAGCAACCCTTCACAAGGTCCATTTAGTAACAGCACCAAACAGAGAAGAGGAGATAGAGAGAGAGACTGGAGCATTTTTAATATCTTCAGATGAGTTCATTTGCAAATCTGTTTTGGTGGAAGTCGTAGTTAAATGAGAAAGCAACCAGTCCAGAGCAATGATACTTCCACAAATTATATTCTTTTAAACAGAATCGTAGAATCTTGCGGAAGAAAAAAGATAACAACTATTTAATTTAACTAAGCAATTTGAGCCTGCACTTTCTAGAAATATCTTGCTAAGTGTTGTTGCTGATCTAAAATTATATGATTGTGTCATGGAGGTTATTGTTTCTGAACTTACATTACATAGATAAATCTGTTCATGATGATAAATATTAAAATATCAAATTGGAAATTTCAAAGAAGCAAATTCATCTGAGCAGCAGTGGACCAATTTGAGTGCTTATTTGAAACTCTTTCTAGAGGTTCTGTTGGCATGACCATGTGTCGATAATTACCCGCTGATGCCTCAATATTGTATATTCTTATCAATTGCCTAAGAACAATTTCTTATAAAAAAAAACTGAATATTGTTATTGCAGTGAAAATAGATTTGTCCAGCAGGAAATAATATATCAACTCAGATTTATGTTGTCCTTTATTTATAGAAAATGTTTAAAGCTGATAGAAAAAAATGATAATTAACTTCATATAGACGAAATGTTGTATCAATAAAAAAAAAAATTAACAACTGCATGATTTTTAATATATGACAATGTGTATAACCCTTAGATTAACAAGTAAGACCAATCCGTACCACAAATGTTACTCTTTTAATCTCCACCACTTTACATGGCAGATATTAGCTGCAATAGTTTAACAACTGGCTGTTACTTTAATAAAATTAATTTTATTTGTGTCATTTAAAATGTTCTTATTGTATCCATTGAATTAATTTGCTTTTGCTCATCATATACAATCGAGATTATCGTGCATTAAAACAAAATAATAACGATTAGACTTTAAAGCTTGAACAATCTGTGTAAATTCTATTTTGTATTTGAGCAATGTACTGTATGTCATTTATAAAGAAAAAGGGGTTGGGGCAAAGAATGAATGGATGAGATAGTACGCTAACGCATGGTAGTAAGTATGAAATGATGTGATTCAATGATGGTGTGTTTGTTTGATAGGGAGTATTCAAATAACCAAGCAATGCTTGTGTTAGAAGCCAGTTTTTATCATTTTATTTGTTTTACTTTATTCATTTATTCCTTCTTCTTTTTTTTCTTTTTTTTTGGGGGGGAGGGGGCGGTGAAAAGAGTTGTGATGGGAGTGTGGTTGTGTGTTAATGAGAGAGAGAGAGTACATGAATGGAATAAGGGCACACATTTATGAACAAAGAAGTTGGCCGTCATTTGCGCCTTTCAAGTAAACCAATGCGGATTAATATAGGATTTCCAGGCCAAATTCGCGTGTTTGTCATTCGAATTCATTTACTTTGCATTTAAGTTAGCGCAGATCAGCTTTGCCATGCCAATTATCATTCAATTTTCCAGCTTTTGCATTTAATTTAGGATTTTGGTCGAAGGGTTTCATAGATCTGTCATTCAATTTAGAAACTGCTCAACTAGCATTCAAATTAATATTCACTTGTCGAAGCGTAATTTGTATCATTCAAATTAACACCTGTCATTCGTATTCGTAATATTTTTATTCAAGTTAGGAACGTTAGGGGGAAGAATTGCAACAAAATTTTACAGTTTTTAAATAATGCAGTTAAAATGCATGATTTGCCATTGGGGTCTAAGCTGTTATTCCATTTATTTATGTTCAGGACAATGCAGATGGGTGTAGTCAGACATAAAGTAAAGAAGGGGCGAAATCAAGGGATATGGCATTTCTGCACGGACATGTTCATATACCCGGGAAAGGTGGGGGTACCCTCAATCGCCCCTTTTTACTACAGACTCGGAATTTTAACAAAAAAAATCACATCGTCTCTTATACCCAGCAAACCCCTCTGTTTTTCTTAAAGAGTTTCATAGTTTACTTGCCCGCCAGCAGATCGATGGCTAAAGACATGGCTAAATAATGAATCATGTTCAAATTGTTGACTCTAGTCCCTACCCCCGTCACAATATTGTACCCTCAGGCTTCTTCCATGATGAAATTATGATGAAATTATGATAAATTTATGATGAAACATAAGACAAACAACTTCCTTACATGAACATTTACAAATATACTGAGACCATCGGGTCCGTAGATGCAAGTCGTTTTTTTCTTCTTAACAATCAAACTTAAATGCTGATGAATATCAGATAAATATAATAAGTAGAAGTGTATAAATGCAAGAAAATGAAATTTGATGAAATACACATGAAAAAAACAATCTTGAAAGAAAAAGAATGAGCTATAAAAAGTGTGTAATAAACGAGAAATGTATAATGACCATCAATTTAAGTGCACAAAGTGCTAATTTGAATGCTACAAATGAATTAGAATGCTAGAAGTACACCATCGCGTTGTCAGAAAATCGTGTTGCGCCAAATTGAATGACCAAATAGCGAAAGAAGCACAATGTTCGTTAATTTGAATGAAACATACGTAGATTCTAACGAAAATTCCATAGATTTGAAAACTAGAAAAGGGAATATGAACCCGAGATATACCTGACTGCACTAAAACCGTCGAATTTGAACGCAAGACAAATTAATTTGAATGACAAACTCGCGAATTTGGCCGGGAAATCCTATACTAGGATTTTTTTTTTATTCCGTTTTTTTTTACAGGGTTACTCTCAGTATTAAAAGTGTTTGTCCTGAGAGGCCCTGTACAATTTATAGGTTAGAAATAGAGAGGAAATTGAACAAAGTTTAAATACATATTACCTATTACAATTATCATGGATTATTTGTTTACTTTTTAGTTTATTTTACATGATATAAACACAAACAAAATATAAATATTTGACCAGCTTACGCAATATTACATACTTCCTTTCGAATCGATTAACAGAAAATTAAAGCGGGAAAGCTGAAATACTCGTTTGGTTTGTTGTTACTGAAAAAAACCGTCTATGGAATGAAAAAAAAACATGTAAAGTTTATCTTAAAATTGATTTTAAAGCTTGTTTTGTCTTCATTATGAAACACGGCCTGAAATTGATTTAAGGCCCTTAAAATTGATCTTATTAATTTGTATATCATTTTAGAGGCTTATGAGACACACCCTGATTTTTCCCCTTTTCTCTCCAACTCCCTGAGTTTGAAATTGTTGTTGCTAAACAAATTAAATGAGGCCTACAAATTAAATCATTCATTAGAAGAAAACAAATCAGATAAATAAATCCAAACATGAAAATACTAAGAATATCATATTGTGTGCATTCTCTGTCTGTTTCTCTTTCTTAATTTCTCTGTTCTGTGTATGTCTCTCTACTATATGTATTCCTCGCTCTTTCCCTATATATCCCCCCCCCCCCCTTTATCGCTCTCGCGCTCTCTCTCTCTCTCTTTCTCTCTCTGCTTATTTCTCTTTAATCTAACATCCAACGCACCTTACCTCCATCACTCTGTTTTCTGAACATAGGTTAGTCGACTGTGGAACTGGAGAGGGCGGCAGACTTGAATCTCATCTCAAAGGTCAAGCATCATCAAGAGGCAACCTCTTTGTGTCGCTTTTTCATGTAAGTATCGCTCCACGTTGTGTGCACTGTACACTTTCACTATTTCTCATTTTTATCTGTATAACAACCGCACTGACGGTAATAATATTTTGTGTTATCGTTTTTTAATATTTAATTTCTAAATCTATTTCCATGTTGGGCCCATTTTCTTTGTTAAGGTTTCCTTACTGTTATTTTTTTTCTTGTAAAATCATCCCCTTCTCCTTCGTAATTTTTCCAAACTGTTTTATATTTTGAGTTTCCTGGCTTGGGAGATATCGATATCACTATCGGTGGTGCAGAGAGAGACATAGCTCAGATCACGCCGGCTGGTCTTCGTCGGACGGGAACTCTTTTGTCTCTGTCCCGAGTCTCTGTCTTTAGTGTTTTTGATGATTGTTATCCCATTTTTTAGACACCAAATGCTTAACAGAATATCGAAACGTTGCTAAATGACATAATTTACATTTCTTCTTTCCCATGTGTTCCTATTAAGTTTTACACGTAATTCACTTTGTTTCCTCTGTCTGGATTTGCACTTCAACATTTTATCAGATATTTGATCAAATATATCTTTGTTTTCGGTGTTGTTTCGATTGTACGATTTTTAGTATGATTTATTATCTTTGTTCCTTGCATGAAATTGAGAAGTTTCTTTCTTTAAACCCCTTTTTTTTTCCTTTTTTTTTCTTTTTTTGGGGGGTGTGCTACTATCGTTATTACATGAGCTCATTCACTTGATCCTTATTTTGCTGTATTTTGGTTCATTTTACTTGTTATGTTTTTTCCATTAAATTGTTAATTTTAATTGTGCTACCAACCTTAAACCATTTCTTAATTGTACCAATGATTATTTCTGTGTTTAATGAATATTGTATGCTTTTTAATACTCCCCCCCCCCCCCGTGTTGCTCTCCGGTTGTCTTTTTTTTCTCTATTTGGGGCGTTCTTTATCTGCATCAGAGTCGGCGCTCACGGGGGGGGGGGGGGCACAATGCCCCCTCTTTTTTTCTTCAAGTACACACGAAGCGCTTTGTCAAGATTTTCCCCGGATGTAACAAAATAGCCTCACAGACTCTCATAAATGAGTTTTACAGACTGTTTATTGACAACTACATCAACATCTAAATTCATAGCAATATGCTGTTACACAAAATACGTACGGTCAATTAATTACTCCAATACCCACAAGTGTAGTCCCGTCTAAAGTTAACTTCCCGGTTTTTTTAGGTGTCCGAAATTAAGACAATTGTCCGAATAAGGCGAAAGGCCTTTTGTTTGGTATCTGCTAATAGCTGTTGCTATATCAGAAGATCAAATACTGACGTGGTTCCTACGACGATTCGATGCTTGGAGACTTGTGAAGGTTGACGTCCCGTAATCGCTCATTACGGCAATCGGTCATGTGCTTCAAGATCCCGGATATAATGACTCGGCGATTCTTGGATACTAATTCGACGACGCTCACCGTGCTACTAGTTTTGTAGTGAAGAACGTTCTTGTCCCTCGTTACACGGCTTTAAATGAAATTATCAATATATCCTTCAAAATACATGATATTTAATTTCTACGGTTTCAACACTTATTTCTAATAATCATTTTCGAATAAAGCAAACGATGAAATAATAAAGGTTACTTCACCAGACTTTCTTTATCCGGTTATAACAAAACCAACATGGTTTCCTTCCACTACTCTTTCTTTTCATTATTAACTAGGGTCACCAATCTAACTGACCCGGGCAAAAAGTAAGATTTAATTGCTATATCAGAAGATCCAAAACCAACATGGTTTCTACGATGAATAGATCCCTGGAGACTTGTGTCGGAAGGAAGATGACCCACAAACTTAATCAATCATTATAAGAATTTCGTTATGTCAATACAAATTCGTTAGAGAAATTAAGTCATTCCTAGCAAAACAATTTCAATAATAAATTGTTTCTCATCATTACTACTAGGTTGTATTGCGTTAATTCATTAACACAAAATAAAATGTTCTTTTACATATAATTTCAAAATTTATGCATGAAGCGTTATTAAAAGCATTTATATTAATAAACGTATATAATTATCCCTATCGAACGACGCTCAGGAGAACGATAGTTCATGAACTGCTCTTTCGTCACGTGTTCGTGAATAATTACTTTTGATACACATACGAGCTAATTTGCTCTAACGTGGTGCTTCTTGCACACTGTAAATATGTAAATTATCTGAATCTCATTATCACACGTAGGTTATGTATAGAAAGCTACTTACAGTTATGTTGACAAGGTTTTGCCAATGGCACGAAAATCGAGGTTCTGGGTTACATGGAGGATACCTCTCGTACCGGTGTCGCCTGAGGAAAAAGACTGCTTGCGCCGAATACAAAATCAAGGCTCTGGTAGCAACTTCCACAACACACATAAGGGTACATGTTCAAGACCTAGCTCTCACACGTCCAGCTACAACCTCCGTCTTCTAGTCAACTGCACTGATTTAAATCCACACGTACACACCTTTAAGCAATCTCGGCACCACACCCTAATTTGCATATATTCAGACAAGCGAAATATTTCTATCACCAACGCCCTCTCATGTCTAGATGACCTTGAAAATAGGAAAACAAATAAAATAGGAACAAATTTCCCATTTTACTCTGACACGCTTCCTTTTACGGAAGAAAAGTGTTCATTTTTATTGTGCCGCTGTTATTTTTTAATAAGTTTCCCTTCCCCTTTAATTATCTCCCCCTCTTCAAATTTGCAAGGTGCCTTTTACTTTGACAAATTAACCTTTTCCTTTCTTATGAATTCCCTTTTCCCCGTCTTTATAACTGCCCATTTTCATTTCTGATGAATGACTTTTTTTACAACTGAAGGATTGACTGATAGGTTTATTGAGAACATTCCATGATCTTAATCATACAAATAAATTGACATGAATAACAATAACAATCATGCAAGTGTTTACAAACAATATGTGCAAATTTTCAAAAAGATATATACACGCAAAAAACTGAGGTGCTAAATGTTGGGTGCTGAGTGAGATTCTACACTTGAAGTGCCAAAATCAGCACTTGACGGGTTAACTTTAACAAGGAAACCGAAACGTGCTGAATATTTGAGTGCAGAAAACGAGTGCTATAACAATATGCAGCACTTAACATCGAGTGCTGACTGCATAACCTGATCTGATTGGTCGGTTAGTATAATAGCTGGGATCCAGATTTGTCCAGACTTGTTCCTCGCGTGCAAGTTTGCTGCACTTTATGTAGAGGTGTTGTGGACGAGTGGATAAGTCACCTGACTGTGGATCACAAGGTCCGTGGTTCAAGTCCCGCCGCAGCACTAATGTCATTTGGCAAGACATTGATCTACATTTGCCACTCTCCACCCAGGTGTTAAATGGGTACCCGGTAGGATGCGAAAGCTAATGTGGTTCGATTAGCAAGTGTGCGCTTGTAAAAATGACGCCTGGCTGGAATGCTCTTTTTAGGAGCTCGTACACTCAAAAAGGTGCTAAATTTAGCACTTGAAGATTCAATTTTAGCACTTTTTAGGAGCTCGTATAGTGACTGCACTCGAAGTGCTGAGTTAGCACTTGCACAAGGGCTATTCTGCTAGCACCCAAAAGAGAGCAAAACTTGGCACTTTAAGTGCACAACAGTCAGCTCCTTTGGGTGCTAGCAAAGTAGCCCGGGTGCAAGTGCTAACTCAGCACTTCGAGTGCAGTCACTATGCGAGCTCCTAAAAAGTGCTAAAATTGAATCTTTTAGTGCTAAATTTAGCACTTTTTTTTTTGAGTGTATAGACCATGTCCATTTTTCAATATTAATGAGAAAGAGAAGAAGCGAAAGGCAGAGGAGAGAAGAGATTAGTAGAAGAGTAAAGAACAAAGTTAAGCAGACCGACCGAGGAAGAAAAAAGGTTGGAGAGCCAGAGAGGTAGAATAGGGTTGATAGGAGAGGGTACACTCAAAAAAAAAAAGTGCTAAATTTAGCACTTAAAGATTCAATTTTAGCACTTTTTAGGAGCTCGCATAGTGACTGCACTCGAAGTGCTGAGTTAGCACTTGCACCCGGGCTACTTTGCTAGCACCCAAAGGAGCTGACTGTTGTGCTAAATTTAGCACTTAAAGATTCAATTTTAGCACTTTTTAGGAGCTCGCATAGTGACTGCACTCGAAGTGCTGAGTTAGCACTTGCACCCGGGCTACTTTGCTAGCACCCAAAGGAGCTGACTGTTGTGCACTTAAAGTGCCAAGTTTTGCTCTCTTTTGGGTGCTAGCAGAATAGCCCTTGTGCAAGTGCTAACTCATGCGTTGTTTGACATGCCCCATCTACATTTGGTATGTGGTCAAGGTGGATGTCCTTCGTCATTTACCACTTTCAACTCTTACAGGAAACATTTATTAAACCAACATCCACAAGAAGAACCTGAACCTGAAGTTGTACAGGGTATGGAGGGTCTAGTTGATGCTGATTTGGGTGTTGCTGTTGGTGAAGTGCATAATCCTGCAGCAGATGATGCATTTGATGATGATGATGATAGGATAGGCCTACTACAAGAACAAGATGGAGCAATGCATAATGACAGTACAAGACCAGCTGCATTTTTCATTGGTTCTCTTTTATCAAACACCAACATGACCCATGCTATGACAAACAGAGTGTTATCTGCTGCAACAGCTTTGAATACTGATGTTGTTGACAGTTTAAGGAGCAAAGTTATTCAGACTTTTGAGGCCTTGGGTATTGACCTGGAGAATGAAGAATGTAAGAATCTCTTAGCTGAATTTGATTTGTTAAAGTTAACCCGTCAAGTGCTGATTTTGGCACTTCAAGTGTAGAATCTCACTCAGCACCCAACATTTAGCACCTCAGTTTTTTGCGTGTAGGTACACCAGGAAGCTGTAATGAATGGAGATACCGTCTCGAAAGAATTTTCCGAGGGAAAAATATTCAAGATTAACCTGGCTTAACAAAGAGAAATGTAACCTTCTCCAGCCATCATTTCCATCAACAGCTGTCCATATCAATGCACAGTCCCTCTCTGGCATTTCAAATAGTACGAAATGTTACGCAACGCCATCTGCTTCCCTAAGTTCTCTATTCACTCTTTTGCAAAAATATGCAAGCATCGAGCTTTGAAGCCATGCGAGGCACCGACAAATTAAGTCATGTTCAGTGAAGATGTATTTAGCTATAACATATAAAATGCAGAATTCACAACATATGACCAATGCAACTTTCTATTAGTCATCAAATGCGTTTTCCGTTCTCGGATAGCTCTACTGAAGACATGGCCATTTCAACCAGCGAAATCGACCAAGGAAATCATGAGTTAGAGCGAATGAAAGGTTTTCATCATCATGATTTTCTCATTTAATTATTGACATTTTCCGAAAATTTCCGAAATTTGTACATAGCTAGGAAGGTAGTCCAAAGGTTTATCTTCCTAAAGAACTAAATGAAATTGTGTTATATGTTTGCGCATTCATTGATTTAGGGCTAGAAGTTGTCAAGTTATCACCACTATTCACCCAGAGTACGGTCCGGCAAAGCAAAAGCCGCCGTGCTCGCTGGGCTGGGCTCTGGGTGGAACGGGAGTACTTAGAGCCATTAGGGAGCTGTATGGTCTCGAAGAGGGATTAAGGGGATTACGGCAGGGGAAACAAAAGACGCGCGGTGCCGCGGACGGCTTCAAAGGGGCCTCTTGGACGGGATCTCCATTCATTACAGCTTCCTGGGTACACCATAAGTTTATACATTGGCCATAGGTCATACCTGTCTTTACTTATGCGGAATATCTATATATGTATATACAATTTATAAACATATATACCTGTACAACAGGTGATGTATTCCAACACTTCTTTAACACAAAATAGGAATGAAATGAACATAATAGGGTGAAGGAAGAACAGGAATGATAGAAGCGGAAAGAGGGAAACTGGCACAAGAATAGAATGAGACCGAGAAGAAAGCGACGAGGGAGATAAGTCTAACGAGAGAGAGAGAGAGAGAATTTGTAGGTAAGTAGTAATGGTATATCACAGGAATAAATAGTTCGCTATGTTATTATTCATTCATAATTTTCTTACATACGAAGAATTATAACAAAAAATATATTAATTTGTTGACGTAATGTAACATTGAATTATAATTAAATAAATAGATGGGTAGGAGAGGAGAGAAACAAAGAAAGTGTAGAGAGAGGAGGAAAAAACTAGCAGAGGAATATGAAGAGATTTAGAAGGATACAGAGGGAGAGTGAGAGGTATAGGAAGGAGAGGGAAAGAGGGGCGGAAGAGGAAAGTTAAAAGTAAGAAAGATTGGGGACATGATGGATCTCTACGATGCGATTCGACTGCAACTAATTTTTTCCTTTTACAGACAATAATTGAGCAACTGTTACACAAACATTTTATAATCCTCTGCAACGATTGTGCAACCGTCTGAAAATCACTCAAAACCCGTAAATGAAATAAAATCGGATGAGTATTTTTTTTAAACATTATCTTTAGTTATATATTTTGCGACCATGACAGTACATGGTTCACGAATCTTCCATGCAGAGAGAGAGAGAGGGGGGGGGGGGGAGATAAAGAGAGAGGGAGAGAGAGAGAGGAGAGGTGTAGTGGTCTAGTGTTTACGGCAACAGAGTTTGGATCGGTTCGAGTCCCGCTGCCGCAGTAATCTACATTTGTCACTCTCCACCTAGGTGTTAAATGGGTACCCGGTCATGCCCGTATAAAGCGAATGTAAATGTGGTTGTAGTTTGTGTGAGCTTGTGAAATGGCGTCTGAGCTAGAATTATCCCCATGGAGCGGAGCGTGTGCACTTTCATGTGCGGATTAGCAATTGAATACAATAGCGGGCTAATAATAATTACAGTGTAAATTATAAATGTTTATAAATGCGATTATAAATGTTATATTAAGCGCTACAAGTGTGACTTTTATTATCATTATTATTAATATTATTGTTATTATTATTTTCATTATCCTTGTATTAAAAACACAGAGGGTGATATATAGATAGATGGTGATTTAAGTGTATGTATGAAATACAATCGTATCAATTTCTATCGAAACTAAATGAGATTTAGTTTAAACATTGTGTGGCTTACACCCAGTAAATAAGATCGATTGATCGATCTTTAATTGAAAAAAAGTCAGAAAAAATCTTGGAACTAGCGGGATTTGAACCTGCCATCTACTGCTTGCCGGGCAGCGACTATACCACCAGGCCATCACTTTTCCATGGCACAGTCACGATGAATAGAAACAAAATAATACCCAAGCTCTCCTGATTCATTCTGACTTATTAATATTCATTAGTCCGCCACAGGACAATAACTTTTATAAATGTAATGCTTTCTGGGAGAAATTTCAATAGTTTAAACATATTTGTGGCTTACACCCAGTAAATAAAATCGATTGATCGACTTATTTTTCAATTGAAATTTCTCCCAGGAAGCATTACATTTATAAAAGTAAATGAGATTGCTTCGCAGAGTATATGTAAATACTGCTAACAATAATTGTTACATCAATTACGATACATCGATCTCACCAGATACGGTAGGACACTTCTGCTGAATCTTTTATTTCTACACTTAGACTCTCTAAGCCTATTGTTGTGTCGGAGCAGGCGCGGATCCAGGGGATGATCGAGCGGGGCTTGGCCCAAAAGACGGGCCCCCACCCCTGACAAAAACAAAAATAAGAGACAAAGATGGTTACCACAAATTTACATTTGTTTGGTGCTCAAGGGGGGGGGGGGGGTGTTGAGTTTGAAAAAAATATTCCCCCCCCCCCCAAACAAAATCTAATGAATATGTAAACAATACATTTCTATGTCGTTGAATATTCTTCTTCTTATCGTAATTCCATTATGTTTTTATTGTTCAGGATGATGAGTGGCAGAACTTCTACATTACCCACACTGATTGAGCCACAGTGCAGCTGCAGCTGACATAGTGCATTGCACTGCACCTGACATCATTATTTGTATCACATTGGATGAGTTCCAGTGATGACGTAACACTACCCGGTCAAGTTGACATGCTGCATTGTCTCATACCTGATATATACCTGATCTACTTCCTGGTATTTATTAACCCATTTCCTACTGGAACCTGGTTATTGTTGCATTAAATCTATGGGGAATAGGTTAAATCAGTAGTCAACATGTTAACTTCCAGGAGAAATGAAGTTCAATTGATTTCATCTTCATGTTTAGATTATGTAGGCCCCTGCTAACCAGCTTTATGCATTGTCATTGGTAATTATGTCATTGAATGTAACTGTTGCCTCATTTCCATCATCGTACTTGGAATAATTTCACTCCTTATTACAGTTTTTCAAATTATCTAAGCAGCATGATGTTTTACATTTAGATATAGAAACACTTCTGTAAAAATGTGTTGTTTGCACCTTTTATAAATAAAGTACAAGTGTAATGATGATCGACGATGTAGATTCATAAAAACCCAGCTGTTAAGGAAATGTTGTGAGAACTTGTGGAAACATACGAATTTGAGTTGTTTCCAAATTTTAATATGGTTTTAGGTAAACGTTTCATTCATTATTTGTTTAATTTGTTTTTGCCTTTTCAAAAATGTTGGAAAGCTATTTGAATTTTGAATATAACTTAAATTTGCAATGGGACTATTTCCCTAATCTTTGTACAAATATGAATAATACTTGAATATGAGATCATTTTGATAGCGAAATACTGCAGAAATGCATGCTGACAGCTATTGTGGATCTTTAAACATATGTTATTTTACACGCCCCCCAGTACCCCCCCCCCCCCCACTCAATTGTTGTTGTTGAGATTAATGGCGTTTCCATCGTCATTGGATGATTTTCGCCATTCGATTGGGGGAGAGATGAAGGAAAAGGAAACAGAACGTGAAATAATACATGTAGTATATTTTCGGGCAACAGGCCCTCCAGGTTTTGTCTCATTTTACTCGGTTTTGTTCGATTAGGATAATATAATAATACAACGATCTATTTGTTAATGGACTTGTATTACGTTTGGTATTATTTTTTATATTTTGGAGCATTTATATCAAAATAATGCAATTCATGTCAGTACTTCACATCACCATTTAAATGTGAGACATATACACAATGAGTCCCATGGAATGCATGAAGCTAATTAATGTACTTGTTGTAAAAATGTACATAATTTTATTATGAACCAACTTTTGTATTATATGTACTTTATATGTATAAATGTATATACATACACACATTATATCATTCATTATTTCGACAACTACACCTTGGATTGCTACTAGAATAGCACTAGTTATTGTATTGTAAATAGGTTTGTGTGACGAAAAAATTCACGAAGTTCATACAAAAGATGCATTTGATGTGTAAGAAGATTAAGTAATTGTAAGCTTTTGTAAATGATAATTCCATTATGTGAATCTTTACAGGTGCATACGAAACTCAAGTAACATTATTACTTTTTATTATTTCATTCTTTATTGATATGCATTTTACACAAAATATGTGGTTGATAATTTTAGGAGTGTATACGAGTTGTTTCTATCATATATTTATGATGGCACTTGTATCATGTATGGGGATTGCCCTATAGATGAACTAGAATGCTTCATTTGTTATTCACACAAATACAGTACACATCTTACTCATTTAATGATTTAAATATGATATGATGTTGAAATGTTTATGCGGCCTAACAACAAAACAAAAAAGGAAGAAAAAAAGGTGATGCTAGAAAGAAATGGTTCTTTAATAGTGGTGGTTTAAAGGAAAAATTGTTATGAATACAAATGTGTATGTGTTCTAAAAAAAAGAAAATAGAAACAAAAATGGACAGACATAAAGATACAATGCAAATAGTAAAAATTGGTTTTATTACAAGTCTACGACAGTTAAAACTTACATGTATGATATCTGTACAGGAAATATATAAACATTGAGTTATCAGGTTGTGGCAAGTAATCAATCGGGATCTTGATTCACGAAATTGTGGTAAAAGCAAACATTACTGTTATCACAGATGTCCAAACAATTGATGGTTCTTTCATTATGAAGGGATACGTTGTTCTAGCGCCACCTTGTGACTGCTTTAGTAATAAACCACATTAAAAATGTGCAGCCGATACCCAGGAGACAACGTGTAACTGGTGCACTTCTCATCGTCCCTAATTTAAGGTATCAGAGAGAGAGAGAGGAGGGAGGGATAGAGAGAGAGAGAGAGAGTAAGAGAGAGTGACGGGAAGGGTATAAAGCAGAGAAAGAGAGAGTGAGAGTGAGTGAGTGACAGGAAGGGTAATGTAGAGCAGAGAGAGAGAGAGAGAGAGAGGTTAGATACTAGCAAGAGAGAGAGAGAGAGAGCGTGACGGGAAGGGTATAGAGCAGAGAAAGAGAGCCTAGAGAGTGAGTGAGTGACAGGAAAGGTAATATAGAGCAGAGAAAGAGAGAGATAGATAGTGGGAGAGAGAGTGAGAGAGAGTGAGAGAGCGAGTGACAGGACGGGTATAGAGCAGAGAGAGAGAGAGAGAGCGAGTGACGGGATGGGTAATATAGAGCAGAGACTGAGAGAGAGAGAGAGAGAGAGAGAGAGAGAGGTTAAAGACTAGAAAGAGAGAGATAGAAAGTGACGGGATGGGTAATATAGAGCAGAGAAAGAGGGAGAGAGTGAATGAGTGACAGTAAGGGTATAGAGCATAAAAAAGACTCTAGAAAAAAGATTCCATGGTATTTTAAGGTTAATGCAAGGCATCCATGCTAATACTTTTGCTAAAAACATTACAGAATAAAATAGAGGGAATGCCATTCACATACTTCGATAATTCATTCGATTAAAAACAAAATCATATCTTGTCTGGTCTACTTTAAAACGTTACATTTTTTTTTCCTTAAAGGTACTATGTCCCATTTGCAGGCCAAAAAAATGAAAAAGTTAAATTCCAACTGCATTTGAAAGATAATACTAATTTAGAACTTCCCTAAAGAAAGTGGGGCTTAAAAATGTCTTCAAGTGGGAAAATAACGACTATTAGTTGTCAAATCGACTTTAGGGCTATAGAGCCCAAAATAATAGTCTTGATTTTCAGACAATTGTACCGAATGGTCATACGTTTTATGATGCGCAAAGATTCAATCAGTTTCATCTTGGCCATCACAAGAAGTGGGTTATTGATGTAGACAAATGCTCATGTACCCTTTACAACTCTTTTCATGTATGTTATTACCAAAGAAGAAAAAAGCCAGTCAGTCACTCAATAGTGTCTGACAGTGAAGTCTAGCAAGTAAACGGGTTTCCTTGCATAATTTGAATATGAGGGCACTGCCAACGTTTAAATTTCACAGATAGGACATACATGACATATTCATAATTCCTTCAAAGTTCTACAGAATTTGAGGTTGGCTGCAAAAGGGACATAGTACCTTTAATGCCAACTGGGTGGTATATAGTATTATTCGTTTATTAGCGTATTTACGGGTTGTTTGGTCAACTATAAGGATTTATACCGGAATTTAGACCATGATCTAAATATAACCACCTTCGTTAGATTTTACTACACACTCAGAATATGTTTGAGAATTTCTGTTTCCCCTCTCCAACCCACGGCGCGCACAAACACACACTCACGCACATGCATTTCTGGCGTAAATTATGTATACACATCTGTATGCTCAACATGTTTAAGGACATTATGTTTGTCTGAATATAACGTTCTGAGAACGAATTGAAAAAATACCCCATAGCCAAGGATCTAGTAATTAAACAAAATAAATAATAATTCGCATGCGAATGGGGGCATCTAAATAAACGTACACAATATCTGAAAGGTCATCAAACTTTAAATAATTTACATGGTCTTGAAAAAGAGGACGTTTTGCGAGTGGTCATGTAGATTAATGTATAATTCTAATAGGTATCCTCGGTTTGGTACCGTACACACCCACACACCTTCCCCAAGATTTTGGATAGCTCGTAGAACATTGCGCTTACATTTTCTGGTGTGGATCCCAATTTGTTCCCACTCAAATGATTGATGCATGTGTTTAATGAGGGGTTACTTCATTTGAAGGAAAATTGGTTCTTATTGTAATGCCTCTAACCCGTGATACTACCATGATACCATGGGATATACTACCTTGCTTATCTTAAGCAAACTACAAAGGTCCTTCAGAAACGACGCGGGATTGCACGTAATGATATTTACATTCATTTTGATATTCTTTATCAGGTATAACGCAAATATTTGTGATAATTATATTATTCATCAACTACAAAGTACAATCACCAATTAAATATAGACTTGTTTGTTAAGGCGAGATGGAATTATAGAAACAAGGCGGCAATCAAGAAGAACGGGGGTGAAGGAATGAGGAGGGGGCTCAAACTCCCCTAAAAAAAATTGCTTGCAATCCGACCATAAAGCCTAATGTTACGTCTCAAACGTATCGTTGAGTACTGATTAAGAAAATAAGAACTAATGTGTATTGTGAAGTTTTGGAATAATGAAGAAAAAAAATAAAAATCGATCTTGTTGAAGATCACATGCACTGCCCATCGATAGTGGTATATGAGACTACATTACATGTACACAAGCGTGACAAGTTTGGTGAAAGCTTTTGAGCTTTTTTATGCCTCCGCCCACCGAAGGTGGCACCGGAGGCATTACTTTCTCGGATTGTCCGTCTGTCCGTCCGTCCCGCTTTCGTTATCGCTATATCTCAAAACATGAAGAAAAAATCAAAACGAAAAAGAACGAAAAAAAAACCGAACAAATCAAAAGTAAAACTTTTCGTATTGTTTAAAATTAACGTAATTACGGAAAATGGGTGATTTGAAAAAAGAAGTGAATTAAATGACGAAAGTAAGAACTTTTTAAAAAGGATTTTACAAAGATCCAAATATAGGGCTCAAATGATTGAACGCCCTTTCCCATATTCTGCTGAAACCCAATGCATTATCTGATAGCGCTTTTGATAACGGCTTCCTGGCTCTCAACAGACGATGTTTATTACAGTGAGACATCTTTCTACATAAACTAGTTGAATTGAAATTAATAGCGAATTATGTCTTTGGACTTGGGGTTCGACGATCTACCTTGTCCACGTCGAAACCTTTTCTAGGAACGTTAGTAGATGTCGGACAATTTGTGAATTACAGAGAGTGCGAGCTCGGGGGAGGGGGTGAAGCTTATAATGGCCTTCCAGTCACACCCTGTAACATTTTTATAAAGGGATATACACTCCATATAATCTTCATCTCAAGGCCCAACTTCATGAAGGAGGTTTATCTTAATCAATGTAGTGCGGTATGATATCTAATCCCGTAGGATTTTGTTTGCCAAAGTTGATTTTTTTTTTGTAGGGTCCCAATTGGCCAAAAGTGATGGGGTTCAAATTTTCAGACCCCTCTTTCATTTCCTAGGGGTCCATATTGGGCGCCAAAATGGCATATATAACGCGCAATAGGGAAATTTTGTGTCTTCGGGAAAATTTGAACCCCATCAATTTCTGATAGCTTGGACCCCAATGAATTCAAAAATTCAAAAAAAAAAAAAATCAACTTTGGAAGAAAAATCCAAGTGACATACCGTACCACACCTTTAAACCTTTATAATTTTACTGAGCGACGTAGACCTCGATAGAAGTCTAAACCTTATTTTAGACCATGATCATGATTGTTTCAATAGAATCGCCTTGGTGAAATTTGAATGAAGATTCGGAGCATTTCAGCATGATTTCTTTTGCCCCCCCCCCCCCCAATTAAAAATCAAGGTCTGGATGGCTTGTTTAGCATCTCATTTACACATTCCGGTATGGATCCACTTTTTTGGTTTTCTCTCATATGTTTCAAGCATGTATTTAAAGAGAGCTAGCTTCTTCTACAGGAAAATTATTGTCATAATGAATTTAACTTATGATTTAACATGATAGGGATGTAGACGCTTACTTATCTTAAGCAAACTGTAAAGGTTACTCATAAACGACCTGGTATTTCACGAAATGATATTTACATTAATTTGTATGTTCTTTACCAGGCATTACGTAAATAGAATCTGCATATATGTTTGATGATTCAGTTATTCATTAACTACTAGCACCATATAAATATAATAAGACAAATTAAAAGGAATAAAGGGGTGTATGACATGCATCATCCGTAACATCAACTCACACAACAAAATAATACAGGGTGATTTTTTTCTCTCCTTCCCTCAATTAATCTTTCTCTATCACCAACTCACTACAACTGAATTCCTTTCTCTTATACACACTCATTCCATCTATTCTTTTACACCATTTCACTCTCTCTTTCTCTGTTTCTCTCTTTCTCTCTATCTCTCTGTCTCTCTCTCTCTCTTTCTGTTCTCTCTATCATTCTCTTTCTCTGTTTTCTCTCTCACTCTCCCCGTCCACCTCTCTCTCTCATTCTCCGTTTCTCTCTATCACTCTCTCTTTCTCTGTCTCTCTCTACACACACTCACATACACACATACACGCACACATACACACACACACACCCGTTTAATTGGTTCTTCCCTTCTCTCTCTCTCTACTTCCTCAATCAATCTATTTCTCTCTCTCTTTCTCTCCCACTGATTTAATCTCTCTCACACGCAAACTCAATCCCTCATTCAATAATTTTCGCCTCTCTCTTTCTTTCTCTTATTCATTCTCAGACTCATGTAATCCATCTCTCTCAATTCGCCTGCTTTCCTTACAGGTACTATGTCCCATTTGCAGGCCCAACAAAATGAAAAGGTTAAAAACCAATGGCATTTAAAAGATAATACTAATTTAGAACTTCCCTAAACAAGGTGGGGCTTGAAAATGTCTTCAAGTGGGAAAATAACGACTATTAGTTGTCAAATCGATTTAGGAGCTATAGAGCCAATAAGTAATAGTCTTGATTTTCAGACCATTGTACCGAACGGTCATACGTTTTATGCTGCGCCAAGATTCAATCAGTTTAATGTTGGCCATCACAAGCAGTGGGTTATTGATGTAGACAAATGCACATGTACCCTTTACAGCTCATTTTATGTATGTTATTACCAAAGAAGAAAAAAAGCCAGTCAGTCACTCAATAGTGTCCGACAGTGAAGTCTAGCAAGTAAGCGGGTTTCCTTGCATCATTTGGATATTAGGACACTGCTAACGTTTAAATTTCACAGATAGGAAATACATGACATATTCATAATTCCTGCAAAGTTCTACAGAATTTAAGGTTGGCTGCAAAAGGGACATAGTACCTTTAAACTAGATCATCACCGAGTCAAAAAGTGTTTGAAGTTCGAGGGGAAATTATCTACCAAATGTCCGTGGGTCTACCTATGCATGGATGTCAACATACAATACCACCCCCTCCACACACACTCACACACACAGACATACTGTCTGGGATACGAGATTTATGACGTCACCATCACGTGCAAAAGTTAAACCAGTCACAAACTTCGACTTGATCCCGTTCTGTGGGACTTGCTGACTATGCATGTTATTTCTTCCTCTTGGACTGCTATGGTCTCCTTCGAGCTGAGTATCACAATTTGAGAACTTTTCGAGTTTACTTTCATAATTATATCAAGCAGGCTTATTGAGCACATAAGATGATTCAAATGCAATCGAATCTGGACAGTCAAAACATGACTTTCATAGTATCAAAAGACAGAAATTGTTTCAGGAGACTCATGTTAACATAATTCGTCTCATCATTATCCCAGTTGACATTATTTACTTGAGCCGCAAGTACCGCCGTGTTAAACATGGATTGTTCGACACAGACTGCCATTACGGACTATATCATTAGACGTGTTAACCATTTATAGTTCATAGCTCATTATTCCTCAATTATTAGTACATCGAAACAACTCGTCGTTCAGATCATCTAAACTAAAGGCGGTGAAAGACGTCATTGATCTGTATTTAAAGGCCTACTGATATGCACGGAAGGTGAGTAGTTAATTTATTGTTTCATATTTTAGGGAAACAAAATAATTTGTATTTAAGAGTAATAGAAAGAGATTGTTACAGTAAAGAGTTGTCTTGTATTAGCTGAAAGTAATAATAATGATAATTATTTACTTTTTTATTGATTTATTCATTTATTTATTTGTATATAAATATGACCAGCAGCACCGACTAAGGGGGTCATTTTACGACTATAATTAGTCAACATATACAAATTCGTTTTAACAATAGTATTATAATGTACAACATAAATACAGTATACAAAAAAGAACATTGCACAGTAGACACATGTCCGTGATATCAAAGAAATATTGAAAGAAAGATAAAGGTACAAAGGGAGATAAATAAAGAGAGGGAGAGAGAAAAAGAGAAAGAGAGAGGGGTGAGAGGGGGAGTAGAGGATAAACCGACAGAGTGAATTCAATGATTGATGTTTTTTTTTAAATCTGTGTGAGAATAAGGGAAGGGAAAGTCAGGAGAAAGAAAGCCGAAAGTCAGAAAGAGAGACAGAAAGGAATGTTGAATAGACACTCATTTCCATAAGTATGTGCAAGTGAGTATTCGCAGGATTATCTATACATGTATTTCGTTTTCTTTCTTCTTTGGCATACAAAGTAACTGGCAGAGTATGGTTTCACAATTTCGCACCTTTGCAAGGAGGGAGGGGGGACCAATAAGAAAGGGGGGACGAGGCACTTATAAAGGGTCACCTTTGGATTAGGACATACATCTTCAAACAGCACTGGGAACAAACAGCTCCAATCCAAATCAATAATGACATCACCAGCCTTACAAAATATCAAAAAGGGAATTATTATCCGTCCCCAACTTGGTTCAACCCGTTCACAGAGTTGATATTTCAGGGAAATTTCAGATATGAAGAGTGCCAGTATAGTGGAGTTGTGAACATCAGTGATGTGCGCTGCTGTGCTGATGACACTGACAGTGTGTAAAAAAGAAGGAAGATATGCAATAATCTCTGAATACTGTCAAAAGTGAAGAGTTTTGCACTAATGATAAATTATTAGAAAGTCACGTCTACGATTTTGAGTATAAAGGCAGAGGAACCGCCAATAAGCGAGTTCGTAATTAGGATTTGCGCATGGGCAGATTAAGGTCATTCGTACCCAAATTGTAAAACCATTGAGACGAATACTCGGATCGTGCTCATGAAAGTTATGTAATCAGTATTCATTTACGCACCAACAGTACATTTATCTGATACACAGGTGGAAGTATTCTTCTCAAGAGGCAAACAAAAGCGTATCAGGACAATTACCCCCTGGGCAATCACCCCCCGGGCAATTACCCCCCGGAAAACTACCCCCGTAGGACGATTACCCCCCGGAAAATTACCCCCCGGAAAATTACCCCCCGAGGACAATTACCCCCCCAAGGACAATTACCCCCCGGAAAATTACCCCCCCGGAGAATTACCCCCCGAGGACAACTACCCCCCCCCCCCCGGAGAATTACCCCCCGAGGACAACTACCCCCCGCGGACAATTACCCCCCGAGGACAACTACCCCCGAGGACAATTACCCCCGAGGACAATTACCCCCCAAGGAAAACTACCCCCCGCGGACAATTACCCCCCGAGGACAACTACCCCCGAGGACAATTACCCCCCAAGGACAACTACCCCTCGAGGACAACTACCCCCGAGGACAATTACCCCCCATGGACACTACTGGGCATGGTGGCTCAGTGGTAAGAGCGCCCGCCTCATGAACGGGAGGTCGTGATTTATAACAATGGGACCTTCTGCCTTCTAGCTAGGCGCTCAGCATATTAGATTGGAGAAGGGTAGTAATAACATATTATGTTAAACTACCCCCGAAGACAATTACCCCCCGAGGACAACTACCCCTCCCCCTTCGAGGACAACTCCCCCCCCCCCCCTCCGAGGACAATACCCCCGGAGGACAACTACCCCCAATGACAATCACCCCCGAAGAATTTATAACACTGTGACGTATAAATATAGCTTCTCTCCAAATTGCTATTTACAGAAAATTGCATAAACCTTCATTTTCTTTGTTATTTATGAAGTTCATTTCAGTCTTTTCAAATTATTCAATGCGATATGGGGGGTGGAGGTTGCCCAATTCCCCTGTAGTTTTGCTACCGAGTAAAGAACAGAAATTATATTTCTTAGAAATTGAACAATACATTGCGCGCAGATGAGTACGCGTTACACCATCAATGGCACAACAAAGAAATTAGGATGTAAGATTTCCTTTATGCATCCTCTGTAACTTTTTTAATCAGCTGATCGTGTATTTGTCTTTGTATGTATAATGGGCCGTCATCCATGCCATGATCCATAATTAAGGTTTTCTTCACGTTATCTGTTAATTTCTGTTGTCATGCTGAAGTATAATATGTTTTCGTGTACGTTAAAATATTTTGAAATAGAAATTGTCTTCAAGTTATATGTACGGTGCCATGTCAAAAGAAAATAAATATCAGCTCTCGGGTAATTCATCTCATTTGATGTTATAACGCCAGCACAGCGTTTTTCAACCGGGGTGCCGCAAGAGAATGATTTGGAAAACGTTGATTTTGTAAAAAAAATCAAATACCAGAAACGGTTAAAATATCTAATTACATGAGAAAATAATTTTTTTGAAGATACTAAAGTGTCTTCCTTCCTCGCTCGCTGACAATATTTTGACAGCAAGGTAAATAAGGGCAACGAGAGGCCCGAATATCCTCAAATTCGTGTATCAAGATCATGACCGAATATATCACTTTTTATTTATGTACATTTGGCGGCAAGGTGCCCGCATACAGTACTTTAAATAGTTTCTAGTGTGTGGATTACAAACTAATTTTTTACCAGTTCGAAAATGTCTTCTCCTTTTCATTCTTAAATGTGCCCATACGTGTGTGCATAGCACTTGACGAGAGCCAGAGTCATGCAAAATTAATAATCTGTAAAGACTTTGGGATTTGGGAGAAACTTTTCATTTCTTAGGAGGGTACCGTGACTAACAAAAAGTTAAAATAACGCTGCTCCAGAGAAATGTATTTCTATGCATTTTGAAAAGCGCTGGACAATTACCTAAAACTTACACCCTTCGTGGAAATTAGCAACCGCACTGGCGTTGCATAAATTATAATAAAAGGGAAATGTGTAGTAATGAGGAAGACAACGTGATATAGTATTTGAAAGAATATGGGTTCATGCAGGGGATCTTATGGGCTCGTAGCCATCTCTCAATGTGTCAGATCGTCTTTTGCTATTGAATCCTGATTGTCCACGGGGGTAGTTGTTCTCGAGGGGTAAATGTCATCGGAGGAATTGTACTCGGGGGGTAATTATCATCGGGGGGTAGTTGTCCTCGGGGGGTAATTGTCCTCGGAGGTAATAGTCATCGGGGGGTAATTTTCCTCGGGGGGTAATTGTCCTAGGGGGTAGTTGTCCTCGGGGGGTAATTGTCCTAGGGGGTAATTGTCCTCGGGGGGTAATTTTCCTAGGGGGTAATTGTCCTCGGGGGTAATTGTCCTAGGGGGTAATTGTCCTCGGGGGGGAATTTTCCTAGGGGGTAATTGTCCTCGGGGGGTAGTTGTCCTCGGGGGGTAATTCTCCGGGGGGTAATTTTCCGGGGGGTAATTGTCCTTGGGGGGTAGTTGTCCTCGGGGGGTGATTCTCCGGGGGGTAATATTCCAGGGGGTAATTGTCCTTAGGGGGTAGTTTTCCGGGGGGTAATTTTCCGGGGGGTGATTGCCCAGGGGGTAATTATCCTAGAACCATTTTTTTCCTATTTCCTCACTATTTTATTACTAGTCTTTCCCTATTTTCCCACTATTTTTTTAGCTATTTTTTTCCTATTTCCTTACTATTTTTTTCCTATTTCCTCACTATTTTTTTCCTATTTCCTCACTATTTTATTACTATTTTCCCACTATTTTATTACTATTTTCTCACTAATTTTCACTGTTCACTAGCACCTAGTTATCACTATTTTTTCACTATTTTCTTCACTTTTTTCTACACTATTTTTTTCCTATTTTTTTCCTATTTTCAAGTCTGAAAAATAGGAAAAAAATAGGAAAAAAATAGAAAAAATTGTTTCAACCCTATTTTTTTCCTATTTCCAAAACTATTTTTTCCCTATTTTTTCCTTTTAAAAAAATAGGGAAAAAATAGAAAAAATATATATTTTTCGGTACTATTTTATCCCTATTTTTCCCCTATTTTTTTCCTATTTTTTTACGACTGGGGCATGCACTATGAACATGTTTACGATGGCAAATTATGTCTGTCACTTGCAACAGGTCATATTTTATGTATTGTTTGCAATATATCCTTATTTGACTTTAAGAACACATTATATATCGGTTGCTAGGCATATTATCACCATAGCAACGGAACTTAAGCGATATATATCATTCAAATATGATGAAAATGCATTATCTGACATCATACTTCCTATCGAAGTAGTCATCTGCTTGGTGATAGCATCTTCTTGCGATATTTTTTATTTTTACGTCACTATGTTACCGTTGCTAAGGAGAAGGCAGCCCTTAGCAACCAAATTTGCCATTTTAGCTCAAATCAAAGTGTCAACTTTAGAGCGCTTTAACTTTTTAGTTAAAAAGGCAATAGACACATAGCACATGGTATCAATCATGCTTCCGAACAGTTTTAAAGCAAGTTTCAAGTTAGACAGCATCAAAATCGATTAAATATGGAAAAACATGTATTTTGGCGCAATTCGTATTTTTGAAAAAAATGGTAAAAAATGACATTTTTGGCACAAAATTATTATGCAAATCATCCCCAAACCTATTAATTGAGGTATCATCTTGTGAAAAATGTAATTGTCTTTCATATGACGCCTTACACATGTACGGTTAAAAAGTAATCCCCATATTTGTACAACAGGAGTTATACATGGTGGTCATTTTGGAAAATGGCCGCCATTTTTTTTCCAGTAGCATATTGCAAAGGTAGTCCACCTAAGAATTGTTCAGGGAGGTCCCCCGAACACGTTAATACCCAACAACCTTTTACAACATTCCATGTCTCTAGAACCTGCTGTGCCCCCTGGGTACTTGGCGCTATGCAAGAGATTGATCACATAAATATCCCGCTTGCATAATCTTTATTACTAGTTGAGTCCAGTCACACTGACAAGTCAACTTCATTCTGATGCCAAACGGACCCATTCTTGGCCAAACCATGTAATGTAATTTTTTGTTTAGTCTCTTGTTGATCTTGTTAGTGTGACAGAGGTGATAGACATCAGCATGTATGCTCTTAACTGTCTTTCTTTATCTCTAATCCCAGGAAACGAGATAATCTGGCAGTCAATGGATTTTCAAGCACAGCACATTGTATCTTACTGCTATTATTCAAGGTGAGATTAGTAAAAAGATTTCCCTTACAATCTAAATCTAGCTAGCCTGTAGTCCCACATATTGCCCCAGAATCCAGCACACTCATAGCCACCAGGTCCTTTGGCTTTGAAGTCAGGTCCAGTGATGACATAGTCTGGTACCATGTTGGAAAACTAAGGTCAGAAGATGAAAGAGAGGAAACCAATGAGATTTTCTAACTATAAAATATTCTTTCTTTTTTAGAGTTATGTGATATCCAAATGATCTACCGGTATAATCTACATTTTTAAAGTACTTCGGAGAACATACAGACACGGTTAATGAATTTTTCTCAGTATTAATCGATTCATGACTTTGATTGTGTACTTATAGGTTTTGTGGCATTTTTATAGGCGGAACGTCGTATTCCCTACCAGCATGAGAAATGCTACTTTGTTAACATGTATGTTGATATCAGTATTATACCTTTTTACACGTTTCCAGACTAGCAAAATCACAACGGTTTCAATTGCCGAAATGCACTTGTGCGTGCTAGCAGTGGCGTACGCATGATTTTTTCAAGGGGGGGGGGGGGGGGGTTTAACATTTTGAAATCGGGCCAAAAATTTCGCAACGACTCAGTCAGCCGCTGGGGGGGGGGGGGGGTGGTAAGAGGACACTTTTTTTTTTTTGTCTCGAAATTTGAAAATTTGACATTTTGCTCCGTAGGGGTCACTTTTTTTAGGTCAGCCATTGGCATATTTTTTTTTTAATTATTTTTTTATATTTAAAAACAAAACAAAACAAAAATCCGCAAAAGGGTTTTTTTTTGCTCAAAAACACACACATACAAACAACTAAGGGGGGGTTAACCCCCCGAACCCCCCCCCCCCCCTCACCCCTGCGTGCGCGCCTGCGTGCTAGAGTGACTTTTTGTCAAACCACGGCCCTACTTGCTCATGCATATCATTCTTTCCTTAAAAATGTGAAGTGGAGACTGATCTAGTGTAAATAATGCAGTCATTGTACAGGAAATGGAAAAAGGACTAGAGAAGACATTGCAAAGGCATATTGCAGCAAAGCTGGTGGGGATAACGGAGGGAAATAACAGTTTTGACGTGCTACTGTACTAACGTGAAATCGCCTTGTAACTTATTGTATAGCGGAACGGAGACAGGTAAGGAATTAATGTGTTTTTGTTAATTGTTTATTTGATGCCGGGTGTGCACCACTCGTTAACATGATGGAGGTCAATACCTGAACTATGCGTAGGCCTAATCCTCCCGCAACAATGCACCTCATTTATAAGTGATCATGATATATTTCTGCATGTAACGAATCTTTGTCGGATTATTTCAATAGTAACCTACACTCATGAAATAAGATATTTAGCTGGTACTTAATCCCCATCGAATATTATAATTAACTCAAAGCGGATCTGAATTACTTTGTCTTAATCATTATCTTCTTAGTGGCAACAAAACGAGGAAAAAAAATGAACATTTCTATTAAAGTCTTCAACACGTTGATAGAGAAAAAAATTCAGTAAATTTTCATGGGATAATAAGGATACCCCACTCCACATGTGGAATTCATACCTACGATCTCAGGGATATATTGACAAAAAAATCACAACAACTAGATCTAAGATTTAAGCCCCTTTCACCTTTAATTTGGGGCAATGGCCTAAAACCATGGGATAATGGAAGTACTATCACAGTATCAGTACAATGAGATCGAATTTATGAGCACTCTTTATGCGGGTAGATATTCCGCTACTACGCCGAATCCCGTAAAGCTGTCTTTTTATTGCCATAACCATTACGATGGATATTATATCATTTTATGTTAATTACGATATCTTCCGAATGCCTCTTTTCGTGTAATCACACATGAATAGAACCACTCGACCTAAACACCTCAGTTACACCTCGTGCACAGATTCTAAAACGACCGATTTTTACAAAGTTGAAGAAAATGTACATGCAATTGTTTGTTCCATCTGGCGTCGGTCACATTGGTTTACTACATATCTCAGGAAATGAGGAAGTGTTGTTGTATTAAATCGAATTAGGCTCTGCCTCTTGGACCCCTACGCCAATTCGTACGCCAATGTTGGAAAAATATTGCCCAACATTTTCACAGTGTATTGATGTGTCAACCTTACGAAAGTGGTGTTTTCATAATGATTATTGACCTCCTTTAAATTTATATTTATATGGAAGACTTTAGAAGACAACTGTTACAGTCAAACTAAGAGTAAGAGTGTAGGGCACGCTTGAAAGCATCTTCTAATCTGTCATGACTAAAATGTGCAATGTTGTTCAATTTTTGAATTCTTTGTTGAAAAACTCGCTTGCTGGCAATAGTGTATAGCCTCTACATGTTTTATGATTTTTGAATGTCTAGTCCGGTTAATAATAGCACGTAATGATTTTACTATTTGACACATTATCCTATCGATAAGCGTGACGATTTGCTTTAGTATCATATTTTTATAACAAATGACAAGTAAGGTTTTCCTGAAAATTGCATTACAATATTTATTCATCGTCATGGCAAATATAGTATAGTATACAACAATGGGCAAATAATTGTTTTTTCCAGACCAATGATTTAAGTGAGAAGAACTTACATTTATATTGAAGCTGTTGCCGTTTGTATATACATGAACTTGAAATAATAAGTAGTCTTGAAAGTGTCGCAATATATCATGTGTGA